>CM076580.1:1002357935-1002495435 GCA_034641835.2 Pinus albicaulis | reverse complement strand
TTCCTCAACAATTCGGCAGCCATAAGCAAGCAAATCTGCTTCCTCCTCCTGCTTGGTGTCCTTAGTCTCGTTGAAACTGGGTTCCTTTCGTTTCAGACTGGCCCCTTGAGGAGGATAGGGCGTGTCGACTATGCCTTTAGCCCGCTCAAGACCTGTATACTTAGAGACCAAACCGGGAGGCTCCTTAGTGAACTCAATGGAGATAGTAGCAATGATGGTGGGCCTATTCAAGGTGCAAGGGAAGCACAATTGCGTAGTGTGATGAGGCACAGGAATGGTGATGGAGGGCGCGAGGAAATGAGGAGAGCTCGAGTCAAAATGAGACTGCTCACGCCCACGCCCTCGCCCATGCCCCCGACCATTTTTGGTGCCCGGATAATTCCCAGTGAAGTCATTAGAGGAAGGGGATGAAGTGGCAGTAGAGGAAGTGGAGGGCGGGTGAGTGAGATGACCTCGACTGCTGCCTCTTTGGCAGCGCATACGTTGTCGGAGGCGCAACATGGTGCGAAAAGTAAAATTACGAGGGATAGAAGGGGCTTGAGCTGTGGAGGAGTCCGAGAACATGGGAGGCTATGTAGAGGGAATCAAATCAGGCGAGCTAGACCAGCGATTGCAGAAGGGGCTCTGAGTAAAATGAAGGTCAGGAGTCAGTTTGATACACCATATGATAGTGCACCTTCTCCTCATGCTGGTCCGAGAGCTGGGCTCTGTAGCAGCAGGGGAGCAGCTCGAACACAAAGGGGGTAGAGAAAGACTGAATTCGCCGGAGAGAGCCATACTGGTTAATGGCACGAGCCTGTATGGGCGACTGTGTTGCATTAATGCAGCGGAGCTGTAAACAATGGGAGAATAAATGATGCGCTGTGTGTGAAGATGGGTGGAAGCATGGTAAATCCATGCGCCGTCCCAAATTCCCACCAACGTACCTGCCCTTAGTCACCTGCATCCGAGGTATTTTACACATTTATTACAACTAAAAAAAGGGAAAATAATCAACATTTACATATATGTGATCATATATACATATTTCATACCTTAGGAGTTGTGTCATACATCTATTCAAAAAATTATTCATAACCTTTAAGTTCACCAGCAACAATTTAGCAGAGACAAGAGTTGCATTTGAGTGTTCCAAAAATCGTTCACTTGACCTTTTAATCAGAGGTACATCATAAATACCGTCACTATCTCCACCATCATCATCTCACTCACCATGCAAGTCTTGGAGCATTTGATTTGTCCCATCATTATTGTGAACTGTCTCATTATTTTCATCATGATCTACCTCCATTGGATCATTAAAATTACCTTCATCATTCGCTTCATGTTCTTCACCTTGTACAACATCATTTCCAATACTAATATTTTCTGCAATATTATCTTGTACTAGTGCAACATCATCTAATCTACTACTATTTAGCTGTGGAAGCTAGTTGATCATCTGCAAAAATTTGGGGGGAAACTGTGCCTTTATGAAAATTACAAAAATTAATCATTAAACATTAGTGCGCATATAAAAAATATTAAAATAATATAAAATTTTACGATATAATCAAAATGAAGATAGATAATTAATTACCATGGAATGATAGTCATTTGATCCACCATCAATGTGCCCATATTTCCTACAATGCATTGTTGCTGTTGCTATTAAAACTCTAACGTTATTTTTCATACAACATTTTTGGCAAGGGCAATAAACTCTACCATCACCCCTTTCACCCTTTTGAATTTTTTTTCCTCCTCTAATGTTTTCTTCCATTGATGCAAATTATCCTATAAAGAAAATAATAATTATATTTAGCAATTATCTCTCTCAATGGTGTAGAAAACCCAAGACGTGTTGAACTCAATGGGAGCTCAATAAGCAAAAAGAAAAAAAAAGTGATCAAAGTTCGACCATGATAAAAGGATCAAAGGTAAATAATGAATGGAAAACCCTGATCTTATTTATAAAAAAATATTGAGTTATCCTTGATAATGGTGCATAATAAAATATTATTAACCAAGATCTAGATATAATACCTTGGAATATTTTATGGCTAAACTAGCTGTTACGATAACGGCTAGTTTGACTTTGAAAATTAAAATCGAAGAATAACGACTAGTTCTATTTAATTAAGTAATTAATTAATTGTGATAATATATATATATATATATATATATTCTTATTTAATTAATTAACGGCTATTTTGACTTTGAAAATTAAAATCGAATAATAACAGCTAGTTTTATTTAATTAAGTAATTAATTAATTATTTAATTACTTGTGATAATATATATTTAAAATATTTAATTGTGATAATATATATATATTTTTCAAAATTTTTATTCTATTTTATATTTATATATAAAAGTAAGTTAAAACTCTATTTAAAAAATATATTTGAATGTGAAATTATTAATGTGATGTTTATTTTGAAACGAAACGGCCCGACCCGACCCGAACGCGCCCAGTCAGGCGAACTCACACGACGTGACACGACGCGCCCGACCGAACAATGCCACTAGGGAGCAAACAAAAAATGGGTTGCCCGAACGTGCACAAGGCACTCGGGCGGTCACAACTTAGCAAAACTGATACGGGTGCCCTCGAACGAAACGACCTGACCCGAACGCGCCTGATCAGGTGACCTCACAGTATGGTGCTACACGGTACGCTTGACCGAATGATGCCACAAGGGAGAAAATGGAAAACGGGCCACCTGAACGTGCACAAGGCACCCGGGCGGTCACAACTTAGGAAAAATGATACGGGTTCCCTCGAACGAAACGACCTGACCTGAATGCGCCCGGTCGGGCGACCTCACACGGCGCGACACGGCGTGCCTGACTGAACGATGCCACAAGGGAGAAAAATGGCAAATGGGCCGCCCGAACGTGCATAAGGCACCCAAGCGGTCATAACTTAGCAAAACTGATACGGGCGCCCTTGAACGAAACGACCCGACCTGAACGTGCCTAGTTGGGCGACCTCGCACGGCGCGACACAGTGCACCCAACCGAACGATGCCACAAGGGAGAAAATGGCAAACAGGCCGCCCGAATGTGCACAAGGCACCCAGGTGGTCACTACTTAGCAAAACTGATATAGGCGCCCTAGAACGAAACGGCCCGACCCAAACGCGCCTGGTCGGGTGACCTCACAGTACGGCGCGACACGATGTGCTCAACCAAACGATGCCACAAGAGAGAAAATGGAAAACGGGCCACTTGAACGTGCACAAGGCACCCGCGCGATCAGAACTTAGCAAAACTGATACGGGTGACCTCGAACGAAACAACCTGACCTGAACATGCCCGGTCGGGCGACCTCACACGGTGCGACATGGCGCGCCTGACCGAATGATGCCACATGGAGAAAATGAAAAACGGGTTGCCTGAATGTGCATAAGGCACTCAGGCGGTCACAACTTAGCAAAACTGATACGTGCGCCCTTGAACGAAACAACCTGACTTGAATGCGCCCGGTCGGGCGACCTCGCACGACGCATCACGACGCGCCCGATCGAACGATGCCATAGGGGAGAAAACGACAAACAGGCTGCCCGAACATGCACAAGGCACTCGGTAGTCACAACTTAGAAAAACTGACACCGGCGCCCTCGAACGAAACAACCCGACCTGACCCGAACGTGCCCGGTCGGGCGACCTCACACGGCGCGACATGGTGCACCCGATCGAACAATGCCACAAGGGAGAAAATGACAAACGGGCCGCCCAAACGTGCACAAGGCACCCGGGTAGTCACAACTTAGCAAAAATGATACGAGCACCATCGAACGAAACGATTTGACCTGAATGCGCTCGGTCGGGCGATCTCGCACGGCGTGACACAACGCGCCTAACCGAATGATGCCACAAGGGAGAAAACGGAAAACACACCGCTTGAACATGCACAAGGCACCCAGATGGTCACAACTTAAAAAAAATGACACGAGCACCCTCAAACGAAACAGACCGACCCGACCCGAACGTGCCCGGTCGGGAGACCTCACACGGCGCGATGCTTGACTGAACGATGCCACAAGGGAGAAAACGGTTAACAGGCTGCCCAAACGTGCACAAGGCACCCCGGTGGTCACAACTTAGCAAAACTGAGACGGGCACTCTCGAACGAAACGGCCCGACCCGACCTGAACGCGCTCGGTCGGGCGACCTCACATTATGGCGCGACATAGCGCGCCCGACTGAGCAATGCGGCCACAAGGGAGCAAACGGAAAATGGGCCACTTGAACGTGCACAAGGGACCCGGGTAGTCACAACTTAGCAAAACTGATATGGGCACCCTCAAACAAAATGGCCCAATCGGAACACGCCCGGTCGGGCGCCGACCTCACATGGCGCGACATGATGTGCTCGAATGAATGTCAATGCCACAAGGGAGAAAAAAGAAAATGAGCCTCCCGAACGTGCACAAGGCACCCGGGTAGTCAAAACTTAACAAAGCTGATACGGGCGCCTAGCTCGAACGAAACGGCCAGACCCCACCCGAACGTGCCCGGTCGGGCGACCTCACACGGCGCGACACGGCGCGCCCGACCGAACGATGCCACAAGAGAGAAAACGACAAACGGGCCGCCCGAATGTGCACAAGGCACTCGGGCGGTCACAACTTAGAAAAACTAATATGGGCGCCCTCAAATGAAACGGCCCGACCCGAACGTGCCCGATCGGGTGACCTCATAGTACCGCGCGACACGGCATGCCTGATCGAACAATGCCACAAGGGAGCAAACGGAAAACGGGCCACTCGAATGTGCACAAGGCACCCAGGCGATCACAACTTAGCAAAACTGATACGGGCGCCCTCGAACGAAATGACCTGACCTGAACGCACCCGGGCGAACGATACCACAAGGGAGCAAACAACAAACGGGCTGCCCAAATGTGCACAAGGCACTCGGGCGGTCACAACTTAGCAAAACTGATACGGGCGCCCTCGAACAAATTGACCCAACCTGAATGCGACCGATCGAGTGACCTCACACGGCGCGACACGACGCGCTCGACCGAACGATGCCACAAGGGAGAAAACGACAAACGGGCCGCTCGAATGCGCACAAGGCACCCGGGCGGTCACAACTTAGCAAAACTGATACCAGCGCCCTCGAACGAAATGAACCTACTCGACCTGAACGCACCCAGTAAGGCGAGCTCACACGACACGACACAACATTCCCGACTGAATGATGCCACAAAGGAGAAAATGGAAAACGGGCCACCCGAACGTGCACAAGGCACTCGAGCGGTCACAACTTAGCAAAACTGATACAAGCACCCTCGAATGAAACGACCTGACCTGATCGCGCTTGGTCGGGCGACCTCACACAGCGTGAAACAGCATGCCCGACTGAACGATGCCACTAGGGAGCAAATGGAAAACAGGCTGCTCGAATGTGCACAAGGCACCCGGGCTGTCACAACTTAGCAAAATTGATACGTGCACCCTCGAACGAAATGACCCGACCCGACCCGAACGCGCCCGGTCGGGCGACCTCACACAGCGCGACACGACTTGCTGCCCGACCGAACAATGCCACAAGGGAGAAAACGGCAAACGGGCCGGCCGAACGTGCACAAGGCACCCGGGCAGTCACAACTTAGCAAAACTGATACGGGCACCCTTGAAAGAAACGGGCCGACCTGAACGCGCCCGGTCAAGCGACCTCACACAGCACGACATGGCGCGCCCAAACGAATGATGCCACAAGGGATAAAATGGAAAATGGGCCACCCGAACGTGCACAAGGCACCCAGGCGGTCACAACTTAACAAAGCTGATATGGGTGCCCTCGAACGAAATAGCTCGATCTGAACGCGCCCGGTCGGGCGACCTCACACTGCACGACACAGCGCGCCCGACCGTGGTTGGGGGTGCACATTAAAATTGAACCAAGGAGTGAGCGCATCACGTCTTTAATATTTTATGAAACTCCTTAGAAGTCCCATCATAACCATATTCCATCTTAATCACAATGTGATATGTCAACTAAAGATATCTTATTATGTTGCTCCAACCATTCAAAAAGGGGACCCAAGTTAGATTATTATTTATTAAAGGAGAGGCCAAAGAAATTAATTTACAAACCGTCGCTATAGCGACATTTAGCCCACACTATCGCAAGAGCGACACTTAGCCCAAACTTTCGTGAGAGCGACACTTAGCCCAAGCTGTTGCAATAGCGACGATTTTTCTGAAATTGTCACAATAGCGACACTTTTGCCCAAACTGTCGCAATAGCAATGTTTTCCTCCAAACGTTGCAATAGCAACACATAACTCTAATCCATTGCAATTCTGACGCTTTGCTATAAACGTCGCAAGACCGACACTAACTAAATCTATGTGTCGCAATACCGACACTTGTCTCCAAATGTCGGTATAGTGACAGTTGTGGGCGGGATTTGAAAAATTGATAAATTTTGGGGAAATTTCCGATATTTGGTCAAAAGTGTCGAAACCAAAGTGTCATAATTTCTGCCAAATGTACTTTTGGTTTAATAATAAAATTAAACGTTTGCTGGTTTTCACCCTACGGGGTTTCTAGGGTATATTGGTGTTCAATGATGTGATTGATTATTGTGTCAAATTGATGATGTTGATTCCTTTCTTGTTGTGATGTTCATAATGCTAAGTATGTGATGACTACATGAGTAATGAAATGAATGGAAGGTTACATCATACAATTTTATGTTAATGTACTACAATAGAGGTTGTTAATGGTTACACAACTTACTAATTCTTATTCTAAGGTTACACTATGAACTGGTGAACATTCTATGTAATGATGAGTAAGGAATATTTTTAATATTGATTTGGATAGTTCCCCGTGGGTAACTTGTATAAATTTTTTCAACTCCTCATATTTCCATGTGAAGTTATCAATGTATGTTATAAGTGGTACCAGAGCTAAAGGTTGCAGCACTGGCACCTTTGGGATTTGTTAAGCGAAAAGAAATTGAGGTATGCTACTAATGGACATCAGTTAAGGTATGATTCTAGGAATCTACATATTGATTGATATATGAAGTAGTCTACTTTTGACATGAGATGTGTGATTCATGTTTATAACTACATTGAAGAGTAAATTAAAGTAATAAATGCTATTGCGAAACGATTTTCATAACATTGGAGTCCTGTTGAGGATAAAGGACACTAAAACCTTTGTTGTACTTATGAACAACCTGAATCCTCACTAGTGAAAGTGAGAGTTGACTATTAACATTTGGGTATATGACATATTACTCATACATTTAATAAACATAATTAAAGCTACCATGCACTACATGAAAAAGGATGAATGTGTATAGTGATGGTGTGCGAAACTAATGCATGAATGCAAAAGATGGGAAAAGTCCTTGCAGAGGATGAGAGTGTTTTAAACTGAAATTGAATGAACCTTTTCAGATCTTAAAAATACACATTGGGTCAAGTAGTGAGACTTGACTAAAATAACTAGTTGTTAAATAGCTAGTTTTTGAAAAAGTCGTGTCATGGATGCATTAAGATTATTAGTGGAATGATTAATTAGTGTTGTATGACTAACTAATAAAACCTATATGCATGAATGGGTTTTTTATTAAAGATTATTTCAAGTTGTGAACAAGTAGTTACTTCATGTGTCAGACTATTGGTAACAGTACATTAGTGGAATTTGAAAATGTTGGATTGTTACCCGTGGGACTGTTACCCTAATCATTATTGATATATACATATTAATGAATATTTGTATATAATCGTATGCATGACAACATTGTATGCATGAAACTAAAATTATTTTGAAAGTGAATATTTTTTTAACAATGTATATTTATGATTAGTGTCGTTGATGAGATTAAGCATGGTTACCTTAATGACAACAAGAAAACCTGTGAAAGTAAAATAGTGCCATGGAAAAAATTGCAACGGTAATTGATAAAGTATCACGTTATAATGTGCATGATTTTATTATTCGAGAAACAATAATGTATAACACATGGTATTATGTTATAATGTGCATGATTGTGATTATTTGGGAAATAATAATGTATAACACATGTATGTTATTCATGTTCCCTCTTAATATAGATATCATTAGACCCATGTGGAGGGAAAAGTATGATGTATGATGTACATAAAGTTTCTTTTTCTTTAGATATAATGTGTACATAGTTCATTATGTAATTTACCATGGGAAACAATGCTAAAAGAGAAATTTAACATGCCAGACAGTTGTGAAAAATTGTGAAAGGCTAGAAGGGCTTGGGTTGATGGTGGTTGCCTGCCTAGAGGGGTTGATGGCACTTACCTGCCCGGATTTCCTCTCCCTAGAGATATATGATCTCAGCAAGGGAAAAGAGTTGGCCAAGATGGTGAAGGGGAAAACCCGATGCAACTCTATTGATTTTGGAGACTCTTGGAAGTGGCCCAAAATTCCTCATAGACAGGATGCTGTCAGAGGAATAGGCATGATGTTGCCAAGAGGAATCCAGACTGGACCTAAAATGGTCTTTTGTCAAATGACTGTCTACATGTGAAAATTACTCGATTTGGTTGTGGAAACCAACTCCCATGAGTTGGGAGGATAATTTTGTTACCATTGTGATTCTCATAACGGAAAAAATTAGTAATCAGTTAAGTGTTATATTAAAATAAATTTTTATATAACTGTGTAAATATCTTATGTAGATATTAAGAGGAAAGGAGCTTAATGCTCAGAAAATGAATTATTGAATGTATAAGTTCATTTATTTTATTACTAATTTGTTTGAATGTCTTAGCAGAGGCTAGGATATGCCCATGGTGCATTAATTGACCATTGGTACGATTAGAGAGCTAGGTGCTCTCTGAGTAATTTTTCAAGTACTGTGTGGATGTCTTTAGCAGGAGCTAAGATGGTGTGCACGTGATGCATTGATTAGAGGGTTGGTGCTCTCTCAGTACTTGTGGAAGTACTCTAATTAAAACATCTCTTGATATTGCATAAATGTTTGACAGTTGCAAGTATTTCATTTGATTGAAACTATCTGACTAATGTGATTGAATTTGTTAGTCATACATTATAGGCTCTTTCCATGGAGTGTTGATGGGTTGTTTAATCATTCTCAGAGAGCTTGTGTAAAAGCCATTATTACTTCCAATAGTAATTGGTAAGTAATGGTAATTTGGTATAGTATTTTTCTATATATTTTATGAATTTGAATAATGGATAAGTGGTTAGAAATGGAAATGGAATATTTTTTTGAGCTGTACATGATTATGAATATGGATAAAAACATTCTTGTTTCAATTAAGGGCATTTAAGGAAACAAAAGTGTTTTCATTGTGAAGGGGAAGGACTCCCTTTAGTTTGTTTATATTATTATATCATGAGTATAAGTTTAAGTTTCAGTGAGAGAAGAACACCGAGGATGGTGTTCTCTTAAGGGGGGGAGTATGTAACATCCCTCCAGCAGACATATTATAATGGATTACGATTCTTTTTGGAAAGATAACTCTTATTTACCATGTTTACCAAACCAAGAATTTGTTATATTTTTCAACGACTTGAACTTACGTTAAGATCCATTAATAACAAAAGTTAATAATAGTTTACTTTACGGGTTTGAACTTCATGAATTAGTAAGGTGAAATATGGTGGTAACTTATATGTTGGAATCTACTAAAGATTATTATTATTTACAATTCAGTTCTAACCACCAGAGGTAACCATATCATTTCGTTTCTTTATTTTCTTGGGGAAATGAATGGGAGGGATGGGTATTAGCGCATTTTGTAAATCCTCTATTTGGATAGAGATACTGCTTTAATAGTGATTTTTAGTTTGGTTGCTAATGATTTTGTGGGAACCAAAGGCCGAGAATCTCACGTGAGATATTAGAAGAAGTTCGTGTTACGGATTTAGTGATGCGTTACAAATTTTGTACACGAATGTTGAATCAGGTTTTTGTTGGCAAAAAAATTACAATGCAGCTTCGGTAGCTTTCCCAAAATTTTGTAGCTACTGGAAGAAAATATTGTTGTAGAGAAGCAATGGAAATTTTCGGATATGGATGAGAATTTCTGGACGTGGATGAGTACTGCAGTAGGGAGAGGAGTTCTTCAAATGAAAAAAAAGATAAGTATTCTTTTTTATTTGATTTAAGAAGGCTATGCATATGCCTGTTATATTTCTTTTAGAAAGGAATTGTTACATACGTAAAACAATGACATTTGCATGAGATTAGTCTCTATTTAAATGATTTCTTAAAAATGTTCATGCCATTATAATATACTTTTTATGCATAAGAATATGCGTATGAGATTAATTTGTGTATTATGCTTTATTTCTTTAGGAAAGAAAATGTAAAAGGCATGAAAGAAAAATAGTTACTTTTCATTTGAGTTTGAAAAGAAGTAATTATTTTTGCATGAAATAAAATTGCTATTGTATTTTTCATTTCTTGAAAAGAGAAACCTTTATGTATACATCATTGTATTACATTTCGAGGAGAAATGTCTATGCATGCATTATCATTGTATTACATTTTTAGGAGAAATGTCTATGCATGCATTATTAAATTCTTGGAAAAGAGAAATGTCTATGCATGCATTATTAAATTCTTGGAAAAGAGAAATGTCTATGCATGCATCATCATTGTATTATCATTGTATTACATTTCGAAGAGAAATGTCTATTCATGCATTATTAAATTATTGGAAAATAGAAATGCTTATGCATGCATTATCATTGTATTATCATTGTATCACATTTCGAAGAGAAATGTCTATTCATGCATTATTAAATTCTTGGAAAAGAGAAATGTCTATGCATGCATTATCATTGTATTATCATTGTATCACATTTCAAATAGAAATAATCTATTCATGCATTATTAAATTCTTGGAAAAGAGAAATGACTATGCATGCATTATTAAATTCTTGGAAAAGAGAAATGTGTGGGTATGAACCAAATAATGGTGTTATGCATTAGACCTTAAAAAAAAAAGGATTATTTAGTGCATGTACAAAGAGAAACCAATGTGTTATATAAATATATATTTACATGCATGGAAAATATTAATTGTGTGCTAGAATTCTTGACACTGAAACATGTGTTTAATGGTTATTGTATTTTTGAGAACATTGACGTGTACTTACATGCACGAAAACTGAACTAGTTAGTTTAATGTTTCTTGAGAGGAAATAAGTTCTTTGCATGCAACAAATATAACTATTATGTTTGTTTCTTTTGGAATATGATTATGTTTATGCATGCAAGATTCATATTATCTTTCGTTGGAAAGGATATATAGTTGTATGTGGGAAATGATAGCATGCTTAGTTAGACTACATTGGGAAATATTCTTTGGATAAGAAGATGGATTACATGCATAAAACCCATATTAGTGTGTTAATTTCCTTGGAATATATAAGTGGGTAATGTTTACATGTATTTGTATATTTTATTACAGAAGTTTTATGGAAAAGGAAACATGTTTTGCATGCCTTATTATGCTAAAATTCCCTCCAAAAGGAAAAGTGTGTTTGCACGCTTGAGTGTGTTAAAAATTCCAGCAAGAAGATTATTTTGGAAACTATATGCAATTTGTATGCATATGAATAACATTTATTGTGTTAGCTTTCTTTACATGAACCAAAAGTAATAGCTTAAGGGTTAGTTATTTGGTTTAAAATTATGCGAATCACATGCTAAAAAATCGTCACTGATGTATCAGTTTATTTTAAAGAAATGCTGGGGAGAGGTAGCTATTGTCTTGCAGGAATGTGTGCTTATGCGAGGGAAACATTAGTTAATGTGATGACTTATAACTAGCACATATGCAGTATGTGCTATTAAAGGGACAATGTCAAGGTATTTTACTTTCATGTCATGAATATACATGAGTATATGGAGAAGCCTCTCTAGTATATATTTATGAAATGGTTGACTAATACTTTATGAATCTTGAAATCAATGTATGTTGAAGGCATCATTAACAGGGAATGATGGTGACATGTACAAAGGAAATATTATGCTTAACCTGGTGGCAGGTAAATGGTTATGGTTCATGCAGATAAGTGCGAGATACGAGATGATCCAATGTACGATGGTCCATTGTAGGGCATCCATGCCACCAAGTTATAAAGATATGAAGATTAGTGGGTAAATGCTATCATATTTTATTGTAATGGATTTAAGCTAGATATTTGTATATTTCCTTATAAGATTTATAATGATGGTTAAGGGATGGACTCCCTTATAAGCCATAGAGTGAGGGCTGAACACCCTCACGAGCGTTTAATAATAAAATTAAACGTTTGCTGGTTTTCACCCTACAGGGTTTCCAGGGTATATTAGTGTTCAATGACGTGATTGATTATTGTGTCAAATTGATGATGTTGATTCCTTTCTTGTTGTGATGTTCATAATGTTAAGTATGTGATGACTACATGAGTAATGAAATGAATGGAAGGTTACATCATATAGTTTTATGTTAATGTACTACAATAGAGGTTGTTAATGGTTAAGTAAATTACTAATTATTATTCTAAGGTTACACTATGAACTGGTGAACATTCTATGTAATGATGAGTAAGGAATATTTAATAGTGATTTGGATAGTTACATGTGGGTAACTTGTATAAGTTTTTTTAACTCCTCGCATTTCCATGTGAAGTTATCGATGTATGTTATAGAGAGGAAGGAAGGTGTGAGAGGGAGGTAGGAGAGGAAGGGGGAGAGAGGAAGTCAGAGAAAGAGTGGGAGAGAGGGAGGGAGATAGGAGGGGGAGGGATATAGAGATGGAGTTGGAGGGTGAGAGAGGGAGGGAAGAAATACATAGAGAGTAAGAAGTGGAGAGAGAGAGGGAGTGACAAGGGAGAAATAGAGAGTATGTGTATGTTTGGGGGTGATATAAAGAGGAAAATAAGGAGAGATGGAGGGAATGGGGGGAGAAGGAGAGAGAGAGGGATATAGTAACATAGTTGGAGGGTGAAGAGAGGGAGAGAGAGGAAGAGAGGGGGAGATAGAGAGAGATAGACGTGGGAGAGAAAGGGATAGAGGGGAAGTAAGGGAGAGAGAATGTGAGAGTGTGGAGAGAGGGAGGGAAAGAGAGATGGAGTTGGAGGCGGAAGAGAGGGAAGATTATTTCTTACACTCGATGCATTGTTTTTAGTGCAGATGTTGAGATAGATAGAGAGAGAGAGTATGTGTATGTTTGGGGGTGAGATAATGAGAAAAATAAAGAGAGATGGAGGGAATGGGGGGAGAAGGAGAGAGGGAGGGATATATTAACAAAGTTGGAGGGTGAAGAGAGTGAGAGAGAGGGAGATAGAGAGAGAGATAGACGTGGGAGAGAAAGAGATAGAGCAGAAGGAAGAGAGAGAGGATTTGAGAGAGTGGAGAGAGGGAGGGAAAGAGAGATGGAGTTGGAGGGGGAGAGAGGGAAAGAGAGATGGAGTTGGAGGGGGGGAGAGAGGGAAGATGATTTCTTTCACTCGATGCATTGATTTCATTGTGGATGGTGATTTCTAATCCTATTTGATTTCTTGCACTATATGCATTGATTTTAGTGTAGATGTTGAGAGAGAGAGAGAGAGAGAGAGAGAGAGGGGGGGGTTAAAGAGGATTGGAGGGCAAAGAGAGAGAGAGAGGGAGAGAGAGAGAGGATTGTATGGCAAAGAGAGAGAGAGAGGAAAATATAGAGGAAGGTAGGGGAGAAAGGGAGAAAGAGGAAGGACAAGGGAGAGGACATGGGAGAGAGAGGAAGAGAGTGATGGGGGAAGAGAGAAAATTGGAGGGCAAAGAAAAAGAGAGAGAGAGAGAGAGAGAGAGAGAGAGAGAGAGAGAGAGAAGGATGGATGGAAGGATAGAGAGATAGAGTTGGAGGGGGAGAGAGGGAGGGAAGAAGGAATACATAGAGAGTGAGAAGTGGAGAGAGAGATGAAGTGACAAGGGAGATATGGAGAAAGTTTGTGTATGTTTTGGGGTGGGATAACGAGATAAAGAAGGAGATGTGGAGAGAAGGGAGGATAGAAGGAGAGAGGGAGGGATATAGTAACATAGTTGGAGGGTGAAGAGAGAGAGACAGATAGATGTGGGAAAGAAATGGAGAGAGAGGAAGGATGAGGCAGGATGTGAGATATTGGAGAGATGGAGGGAAAGAGGGATGTAGTTCGAGGGGGGAGATAGGGAAGAAGATTTATTGCACTAGATGAATTGATTTCAGTGTAAATGGTGATTTATAATCCATTTTAATTGTTTTCACTAGATGCATTGATTTTAGTGTAGATGTTGATTTCTAATTATATTTAATTTCTTGCAATAGATGCATTGATTTAAATACAGATAATTTCTATTCCTATATGATTGCTCACACTAAATGCATTGATTTCAATGTAGACGGTGATTTCGTATGCTATTTGATTGCTTGCACTAGATGCATTAATTTCAGTGTATATGTTGATTTTTAATTATATTTGACTGCTTGCACTAGATGCATTGATATCAATGTAGATGATTCCTAATCCTATTTGATTTCTTGCACTAAATGCGTTGATTTCAGTGTAGATGGTGATTTCTAATCCTATTTGATTGCTCACAATAGATGCATTGATATCAATGTAGATGTTGGTTTCTAATCTTATTTTCTTACTTGCACTAGATGCATTGATTTTCACTGTAGATGTTGATTTATAATCCTATTTGATTACCTGCATTAGATGCATTGATTTCAGTGTAGATGTTTTTTTCTAATTTTATTTGATTGTTTGTATTAGGTGCATTGATTTCAGTGTAGACGTGGATTTCTAATTTGATGTACATTGATGGTAAATTAATTTTAAAGTGATTGGTTTAACATTGTGGATTGATTTCAGTGTAAGCACACAAAATTATTGACAATGTGCTTTAATATTTGTGTTATAGTAAAGAGCAAGAGAGACAATGTATGATGTTTAGTACAATAGTTAAAGCTAAATATTTACATGATTTATGATTTCAACTGTCGTTTTCATATAATCGATAAGAAAAAATGACAAAACTAACAAGGGTGACAATAAGAATACTAAAATAAAATAATTTAATGATTCATCACAGTGAAGACTATTTGTAGTTGACTGCATTCTTATTATTTTCATTTTCTATCATTCAACAATATTACATTGTTACTTTGCATTCGCAATTTTTAATTCATCATTAAAGTTATTAACAATATTTATCATCTCAAAAAATTGAGGTAACTAAGCAAATTTTAAAATTAAAATGATCAGATAAATATCATACATATTTAGCATATATAAAATGATAATATTTATATTATCTGTATTTACATGTTATTGATAAAATTAATCATATGTTCGATAGGTGTTCCTTGGCCGCACACGGCTGAAACTAGCCTAGATCCATCTTAACTCTGGATTTATCAAGCACTGAGAGGGATCAAATCTCTCCAGGTGCAAACCTTTCCTCAAGTTTTGCACTAAAAAAGAGGTTTACACCTCGAGAGATTTGATCCCTCTCGGTGCTTGATAGATCAAGAGTTAAAATGGATCTAGGCTGGTTTAAAAAATATTAAACACTTTATATATCTATTAAACAAAATTATAACGTATAAACATATATATGACATCACTTCGGGAAATATGATCTTGGTGATTACTTTACGAGTCTCCAAAAAATTTCGACCCATATTTCCGGAGAGTCCGAGAGGACATGACATTATGCATGAATTAAAAGGCCTAAAAATATAGGAGGGGATTGCATATTTGATTTCACTTAAAGTCATAAGTGAGGAGACCCCACTCTCCATTAACGTGAGCCCATCCACCATTTCCTATGTACACCAAATTCACTCAACCAACGTGCACCAAACCCTTCCCCATATATATATATATATATTAATTTTTAATTTATTATTATTTCTTTTAAAATGTTTTTAATTTATTAAAATTAATTAATTAATTAATTAACTAAATATCTATTTTTTAATAAATAAAATAGAATTAAATCTAAATTTAGGAGAGAATAATTTGAGTTAAACTCCACCAAAATAGGTAAATGAGGGCTAGTGGAAAAATATTTTCATGGAAAACAATCTTGAAACATTAATTCAAGCATATCTGGTCATTTACTACTCCAAAAAATTCGCAGAAGTTAAAGCTTCGAATTTACAACCAAAATTATTTTTTGAATTTGTTTCAGAATGGTTATTTACTATTCCAAAAAATTAGCAAAAGCTAAAGCTTCGAATTTACAACCAAAATTAATTTTTCGAGTTTGTTTCCGAAAGTTTTTATTTGCTAGAAATTTATTGTTGTCATGAATTCATTCTCAGATGGTTCAATTGCGAATCATATCTCCATAAGAAAGAAATGGAAAGCTTGAATTTGTTTTTATTAATTTATTTTAATTCGTTAGATTGTTGGAGATATTTGGGAAATTTGAGTTTTGTTTCCATTTCAATTGGTTTTTAATTTTAATTTTATTATTTGTTTTGGCAGATTTTGTTTCAAGAGATCAGACTCAAGGGATTTGGAGAGATAGTATTGGAGCAACAGAGAAGGAAATTTTTTTTTTTCCAGCTCCCAAAGATCAAAACTACCTTGAAACCAACTCTTTTTTGGAGATTTTAGTTGTAAATTATAAAGACCAATTTGAAGAAGGAGACTTAGGTATTTTTTGCTGCAACTTTGCATTATTGCAAAAAACATTTTTCCTGTAGATCTAGAAGGAATATTCAAATTTGAGCTTGGGGTTTTTTCTTTCAAGAATATATATTTTTTGTACAGGTAGATCGTGCACTATTGTAGCTTCATTCTCTATTGGTAGAGTTGAAGGTCTTGGAAGGATAGTTGGAGAAATTCATTGTAAAAATAGAGCATAAAATCCAGGTCTATGATTGTATTTTATTTTTTATTTTTTTAAACTGAGACGGGTATGTTTTATTTATTGGAAGGATTTGGTTGGGCCGAGGCCGAACCAACCAACATTACATAGCATTACATAGCAACTAGTCAGCTTCCTGTTACAATTTAATTCTCATATCAAGGAATGCAAGTTCAGAGAGGGCTTTCCTCATTTATACTGAGTTCTCCCATCGAAAGAAGGCATCCTTTGTTTTCCATGGAATCCGCTTCACTGTTCGAGCTTCTAAGGATATGGAAGAATTGGTAGGAGGTGAAGTCGAGCAACATAATCTTTAATCTTCACAATGACTTGTTGAGGACAACTTTGTTAAATTGATCCTCTAAGTTGGCTTTTTGATAAGGATTTATGAGTCTCCGAAGGCTTGGAAAAATTTGATGCCTCTATCTCGAGCAATGTGGCAGGCTTTTAGAAGGCCTAGGATTTCTGCCTGGTTATTTGTTCGCTGCCCAAGTCCCTAATAGAAGCTGTCTTTTCTTGGTCCATCCGAAGAGTAGATAACACCACCTGTGCCTGCTGCCCTAGGGTTTCCCTTGGATGCGCCATCGAAAAAGATTTTTGTTTTGCTTTTCTTCCTCTACCATTCCTGAAAAATGTCATCTGGTTCTCTTAATTTCCATCTTGTCTTGGTGAAGGGAGAGACCAAAGGTTGCTTCCTGACTTGAGGGGTGAGGGCTTCTATCCAGTTCTTTTCTTCAGGGAGAAGTGAAGTGTCTGCTTTGTGAGATTGTTGTAGCACTGATTCAAGGAGGAGAGATTTGGCTTTTGCTGCTACCTTTGTTGGAGGACGTGGAGTATCATTGAAGATCTGCTCGTTTCGGGCAAGCCATATTTTCCAACAAACATGTATGGGAATGGAGAGCCAGACTCGGTACCAAAGTAATTCTCTTGGGATGCTATGGGGATAGCACTAGAACCAAGTGGAAAAGAGCTCAACCACCGATACATGCTAAGGAATAGTTTCTTGTAGACCATGGAGAATGATGTACCAAACCTCTTTTGCAAATGGGCAGTCAATGAATAGGCGTGTCGAAGTTTCACTGGAATTTCTGCATAGCACACACCTATGTGGACTAGCTATGTTCCTTTTTTCCAAATTCTAACATGTCAGCACCTTGTTATGCAATATATTCCAAAAGAAGAAGTTCACTTTGGGGAGTCCGAATGGATCCAAAAACTGCTTCCATAGCTTGGGGGACTGAATTTTGTCTTTTCGAGGTTGTAGTGCAATGTATCCTAAAGCTATTGTGTATATACCAGATTTTCCCCAACCCCAGGTATTTGAAGAATCCTTATGCATGGGCGCGGAGTCAATTAAATTTTTTTTAGAATTAACTGCTGGTGACGCAGTTTCTCCGGCACTCTAAGAAGATCCCATGCTTTCTAACTCCCGTTTCTGTCCCAGGCAGAGATATCTCCTAGTCTGCGGATTCCAGTGTTGATCAACCAATCATGCAGATCGTTGATTTCTTCGTGGTTATTGAGAGGGGCGTGGACCATTATTCGATCATCCCAGAGTTTTATTTTCTTTCCATTGCCTGGAATACGATATAAGTTTCCCTTGAAAAAATTTAGGCTTTTGCAGCAGAGGTTCTGTTATCCATGTCTACTCCCCTATAAATTTTTGGCCGTCAGCCCCTCCTGAACCTTTCAAATTTCCTGCTGTGGCCTGAGAAATTATTTTTCCACTTACCGTTGCCCTCCTCTGCACCCAAATTTTATAATCGAAGGCCGAAAGGCTCGCTCTTGAAATATTTGAATCTGAGCCCCTTTGGTCCTAGCCTCCTACAGCTAGTCTTTCACGTGACCAGGGTGCATAACCCTGTGCCAGATCAAAAGGAGCTCATCGTTTAAATGCTATTGGGCCCGCTCTCAGCCGTCAGATCAACGTTCAACGACCTGCCGCCCTGGTGGACCCCGTGCTGTGCATCAATGCCAAAATCGGCCGGTTTATTTCACACCACTTTTGCTGGACAGGCGGTATTCCGCAAATCACAGCGATTCCATACAGTGCCTGCCACACGTCCCAGGCCACTGTTTCAATACCGCCCCATTTCACGCATTAACGCTCGATCCAGGATGCGCAACGGAATTTATGATAGCCGTCTGATCCTAAGCGCTCCATCCAACGGCTGCCAATATCCCAAGCTGCGCGAGTTTTAGTCCTAATGTACAGTACTTCAGGCTCGCCATTTTGTCGCCCTCCGGTGAATAATTATCTGTTGATTCTGTTTTTAATTGTATGGCCCAGATTTGTTCCCCCTCCACTGTTGACTATTCCGCCGTTGCTCCCGTTCCTCCACGTCACCCGTCCCACACAGTCCGTTGCACGTCCACCTCCGCGTCACAAACTCCACGTGTCTATCGTGTTTTCTCTCCCCATCGTTCATATATTCTGTTTGTACGTTATGTTTATGTTTCACATGTTAGCTCCGGTCAGCTCATTTGCTATTCCTCCGCTGCATTTTCCCACCACCCCACATCGTTCCATCATTCTGCCAAGTTTGCACCACCATTTCCATCAACCCCGTCACGTCATCGTCCCGGTGCCTCGTTTTCTTTAACATGTTTGGGGGTTTTGCAGGTTGCGGCGACGTGGAATTGCCATTAGTTTCTGCCTCCATTACAGAAATCGAAGATGCATCTAAGGATAGGCTTGCAGAGGAGAAATTCATAAAGAAAGATCCGGGGTAGTTGCTGAGGCGTGATCATCATTTAAGGAGCAGCGATTGAAAGACATCAAACCCTCCAGGGTCATTCAAATGCACAGGTTGAGCAGTTGGAGAATTAATGGCGCAGATAAATAATGTCAGTTAGAGAGCAAGAGATTCAATGTCTGGAGCCGAAGATTTTAAATTACAATTCAGCATTCAGAAGGCCAAGAGTACAAGTGCACAAAATCATATCCTCCAGGTTCAACTTCAATAGATTCTTCTCTCAGGGAGGTACAAAATGTTACATATTTTATTCTTCATGTATTATCCCTGGATAAATTTGCACCTACAACATTTATTCCATAGAGCAGCAGTAGAGTACTTACAGCAGTTTAGCGCCGCCAAACAGTGTGGGAGAGCACTCTCTCACCATTCGGGTTTTAATGAGTCAATTAAATGTTCACCAACTTCTTCTATTAGGTTTTTCTCCTTCTTCTTCTATAAAAACCCAGGAGAAAGACATTGTAAGGGTTCCAGATTTTTATCAGAGAATTGTGTAGTGAAAGACATTTTTGTATACATTTTGTAAAGCTTCTGTAGGAAGGCTCAGAGCCCGTAGGGTCTCAGTGAGGAGGAGTTCTATCTGTAATGAGGATTCTGGTCTTTGGTATTTCACAATATGTAACCTTCTCTTATGTGATTAATACAACACTTCATTTCATATATCTTCTTGTATCATTTACTGGAATGCTAGTGGCTCACTGATTCTAGGTAAGGATTCATCCTAGTTGATGCCCGTACTTGGATTAGTCAAGCGCTTTAAATATGCTTCAGGCATGATATACTGTTTCATGTTCATTTCATCCATCTTTCTGTTATATTAGTTGTTTTGGGAGGGTACTTTTAAAACGCCATTGTCATGTATGGATTCTTAGATTGATAAGCCCATATGGTTCTCATTGTATCCGGTACTGGACCAAAGGTAACTAATACTTCTTATGTTTCCTGCTCTCGCATACACTCTGATAACTCCACTGTTGTTTATTTGATAAATATATTGGTAGTCCTGGCTCCTCGTAAGCCACATCTGAGGTCATATACATCACAGTCAAAGACACCTTCAGTGTCTGACCCCGAGAAGATTATACATCGAAGAAGTTGGAAAGAAAAGAAATCAACCCGTGCTGAAATCCCTGAATATTCTGTAGAGGATTATCCATCCTCTTCTTCTCAAGAAATTCAAGAGGAAAATCCTGAATATTACTCAGATAGCCCACCCCGGGGAAGTGCTAGAACTAAAGAGAACTTTCATCCTATCCCTAAGGCTGAGGAAGTTAAAGAAGTTATAGAAGTAGCCCCTGTTAATCGTGAATTGTTTCCATCTACACCTCAGGCTTCTGTACAATATATTCCCATTGTTATTCATACTCCACTTCCACCTCTACCTCTTCCTCCATTTGTACATCAGATTGTTGCACAACCTCCACCTCCTCCAATGGATAATGTTCCAGCCTTTTTTTTAAACAAATATGCTCCCCTAGCATTGCCTCAAGTGTTAAATGATATGCCACAGGATTATTTGAAGATCTTACCGAGATTCACTGGGGAAAATGAAATTGATGCTCAGAAACATCTTGAAACCTTCTTCTCTTTTGCAGAAAACTTTAATGTGGAACATTTGGATGTGGTCTTAAGACTATTTATGCAATCTCTGGACGGTGAAGCCAGAAAATGGTTTAAAACATTAGGAAACCGTTCTGTAACCAGTTGGGATGATATGGAAAATACCTTTCTCAGGAAATGGGGAGAAAAGAAAGATCATGGACAGTGCCTTACTGAGTTCAATACACTCAAGAAGAAACATAATGAAGGGGTGTCAGAATTTATCAAGAGATTTAACAAGTTATATCTAAATCTCCCTGCAGATATGAAGCCTCATCAGAATGATGCCAAAGCAGTTTTCATAGCTGCCTTCGAATTAGATTTTGGTTTCTCTCTTAGGGAAAGGAAGCCTGCCACCCTGGATGATGCTCAGTCAGATGCTCTTGAGTTGGAAGCAAATTTTTCCTCCACTGGGAAATTAAAAATGAAAGCTGAACAAGACACCAGAAGAAGGGGTAAGGAGGAAATATCTACTTCCAATCAGGACAAGGATTCAGATAAAATGAAAGAGATGAGAAAAATGATTAAGAATATTTCTAATAAACTGGTCAAGCTTGAATTGGAGACCAAGAACTTAGCTCCCAAGAATTTCCAGAATACTCCAAACAGGGGTTACAATCCTCAGTATAGAAATCCACCCCTGCAAATACTGCCAAGAGAAGCAAGAGAGCAGCATGATCAGGTACCACACCCATTGTACCTGGAAGGCCCAGTAGATGACTCCACTAAGGATGCTGCCTATGAACTGCAAGATGCAAACATTTCTTTCTCCAACAATGATGAAGTTGAATGCCCATTGCATGAAGAAGAAGAAGAAATCAGAGATGCAGAAGATGCAGAAATTGATCATTACTAAAAGCAATTTAATGATTTCATGCAAGCACATTTTAACAGAAGATATGATCTCAGATCCTCCAGGAAGAGAAATCGAACTCAGGATCAGGAAGAAGAGCCTCCCCAGAAGGAAGCATCTACTCCAAAGGAATCAACAGTGCAGAAAGTTACAGGCAAAGGTAAGAGTTCTCTAAACAAACCTTTGCAGCCTAATGATCAAATTCCTTCTTCTTCAAAAGTAGTCACCCCTCCTAATGTTGAGTATGTATCAAAAGAAGTTAAAACTTCAGCTAAAATTAAAGAGTCAAAAGAAGTTGTAATAGAAAATCCCCCTCCTGCTTTCAATCTGCAAAAATAACTTGAGAAAGTCAAAATCCCAGTCCCCTTGACTTAGCTGTTGAGACAACCTGCATATCAGTCTCAAGTTACTTCTTTCATGTTCCCTCCTAAAGCACCAATAATTCCAGATAGTCTTAACCTCCAAGAAGAAAGACCCATGGTAGTCTTTGGCCCACATGTCGAGGAGATAGACCTCTCTACTCCTCCTTTCTATGTGTCTCTAGTCATTCATGACCTGCTGTTACACAATTGTATGTTAGATTCTGGGGCTTCCCATAATCTTATGCCTCTGCCAGTAATGGAACAACTAGGACTACAAATCACGTGTCCATATAAAGATCTGTATTCATTTGATTCCAAAAGAGTTAAATTCTTGGGGATGATTAAAGATTTAGTGGTCAATCTGGCCCAAATTCCAGCAAAAAGTGTAGTAATGGACATCGTGGTGGCTGACATCCCAGCCCGCTTTGGCATGCTGTTGTCGAGGTCCTGGGGAACAAAAATTGGTGGGTCACTCAAATTATATTTAACATATGCCACTATCCCAATTTTTGGTGGCCAGGAGAGGAGGTTATATAGAGAGACCAGATTTGTCAAGATGGTGACTAAAGCTGACAGCCCAGAGAATTCACCAGTCTATAGCAAGGAAGGGGATTTTTCATGCTTAATGCTGGAAGAAGATCAAGATTATGCTCAGGAACCTACCTTCTGTCAAATCAATACTGAGCAGCCTTCAGGGAATCATGAAGCAGGAGTATGGACTTTACATTTTGATGGAGCAAATTCAAGAGAATGAAACGGAGCTGGATTATTATTAATCTCCCCTACAGGCAAATAAATCCCACTGTCTTTTAAATTGGAATATGAAGCTACTAATAATGTAGCTGAATATGAAGCACTTCTATTGGGATTACAAACAACCAAGAACATGGGTATACAATGTTTAAAGGTTCTGGGAGACTCTGAGCTGGTGGTCAGACAGGTCAAAAATCAGTGTCAAACCAAACACCCACGGCTGAGGGCATACAGGAATGAAGTTTTGGACATGGTGGAGAATTTCTTCTCAGCGTTTAATTTCCAGTTCATGCCCCGAGAGAAGAATAGAATGGCAGATTCTCTTGCTGTGGCTGCTAGTACCTTCCGCCCTCCCCAGAACTCTCTTTTGAGGTATGAAGTCGAGGTACGTTACAGACCATCACTCCCAGATAATATTAAGCACTGGTAGGTATTTGAGGATGATGAACAGATGAAGAAATTCCTGGAAACAGTGGGATAATTCTCCAATATGGAGATTGATGATTGTGAGGAAGATGAGGCTGAGATCGTTCCAGAGAACAATTGGGAAGAGAAAATGGCAGGAAGTAAAGTGCTGCAGCTGAAAGGAAATGTCATCCCTAGAGGGTTGGTGCCTCTAGAAAGATTATTTGATAAAAATGATGTCCCTTTCCAGCCTAGTAAAGTAATAGAAAAAGATCAGGTAGAAGATCTGAATTTGGGCACTGATGCTGAGCCCAAAATTGTAAAAATGTCCAAGAAGATACCAGAGGAATATAAGAAGAAATACTTGAAATTATTTCAGTCATACAAGGATGTATTTGCATGGTCCTATCAGGACCTGAAAAATTTTGATATCAATATAATACAGCATAAAATTCCTCTGAGGGAAGATGCAAAACCTTATAAGCAGAAGCTTAGACAGATAAATCCTCTGCTGCTTCCCTCCATTGAAAAAGAAATCAAGAAGTTGCTAAAGGCCAAAATAATTGTGCCATTAAGGTATTCAGAATGGGTCGCTAACTTGGTCCCTGTCCGAAAGAAGAATGGAGAAATAAGGCTGTGTGTGGATTTCAGGAATTTAAACAGAGCATCTTTAAAAGATAATTATCCACTACCTAAGATGGACCATATCCTGCAGAAAGTGGTTGGAGCTTCTAGAATGTCAATGATGGATGGATTCTCTGGTTATAACTAGGTGGCTGTATTTCCAGAAGACCAGAAGAATACTGCTTTCGCCACTCCATGGGGTACTTTTATGTATGCCAGGATGCCTTTTGGACTGATTAACACAGGAGCTACTTTTCAGAGAGCGATGGATATTGCTTTTGTTGGGGAGCAAGATAAATTTCTGGTGGTGTACCTTGATGATATAACAGTGTTTTCAAAAGGTGATGCTGAGCACATTGAGCATTTACAAAGAACTTTTGAAAAATGCAGAAGGTATGGCCTTTCTCTCAATCCACAAAAGTCTTTATTTTCATTAGAGGAAGGAAAAATTTTGGGACATATTGTGACTAAAGATGGGGTAAGGATAGATCCCAAAAGAGTATAGGTTATAAATGGCATTCCTCTCCCCAGAAATAAGAAGGAAGTGCAAGTGTTTTTAGGACGTATCAATTTTCTGAGAAGATTTATTCCTAACTATGCTGAGATAGTTAGGCATATAACAGATATGCTAAAGAAGAATAATGAGGTGAAATGGTCACAAGAATCATGGGAGGCCTTTAATAGAATTAAAGCTGCATTTGCTGAAGCCCCTGTGCTAGCTGGGCCAGATTATACTAAACCATTTATGATATTTTCATTTGATTCACCTCATACAATAGCTGGAGTTTTGTTACAGAAAAATGAAGAAGAATATGAGCAGCCTATTGCCTTCTTCAGTCAGGTTCTCCATGATGCAAAATTGAAATATAACATATTAGAGAAGCAGGCATATGCCTTATTAAAATCCCTCAAAGCATTTCGCATGTATATTTTGCAGTCCCACATTACTGCATTTGTCCCTACAGCAGCTGTTAAAGACATTCTCATTCAGGGAGATAGTGAAGGAAAAAGAGGGAGGTGGATTGCAAAAATACAGGAGTATGATCTGGATATTCGCCCTACTAAGCTAATAAAAGGACAGGGGCTAGCAAGGATCTTATCAGAATCAAACTACCAGGCTCTGGGAATAAATTTGTCTATGATAGCAAATGAAGAGTCTGAGAGAGAAGAAGAGCGGCAAGGGCTGGGGATGGCTACTCAGAAAGTACACCTGAAATACCTCGCTAGTCCTTGGTACAAGGAAATAGTAGAATATCTTTTGACACTCAGCTGTCCTCCAAGTTGTGACAAGGAAAAATACAGAACATTGAGGTTAAAATCACAAAAGTATATAGTTTCCAATGGCCAATTATATTGGAGAGATCCTTCAGGTATACTACTATTATGCCTCACAGAAAATGAAGTGGAAAATATAATGATAGAATTCCATGAGGGAATTTGTGGAGGACATTACAGCGGGAGGGCCACAGCTCATAAAATTCTGAAGGCAGGTTTCTACTGGCCTAAATTATTTGGAGATGTTTTTGCTTGGGTTAGAGCATGTGATAAGTGTCAAAAATTTGCTGAAAGGCAAAAATTAGCAGCTCTGCCTTTGATTCCAGTGCATGTAGATGAACCATTTCAACAATGGGGAATAGATTTTATTGGAGAAATTCATCCACCTTCAAGTGGCCAACATAAATGGATATTAACTGCCACAGATTACTTTACAAAATGGGTGGAAGCCATACCTGCAAGGAATGCTACTGACAGTGTCATCATAAAATTCATGGAAGAAAACATCATATCTAGGTTTGGCTGTCCTGCTAGAATAGTGACTGATAATGCACAGACCTTCAAGTATGCAAAATTTGTAAATTTCTGCCAGCAGTATAATATTACATTGAATCACTCTACAACTTATTATCCACAGGGAAATGGCTTGGCAGAATCTTCCAACAAAACTTTAGTAAGGGCATTGAAGAAAAATATAAATGAAAATCAGAAAAATTAGGATTCCCAATTAAAGTTTGCTCTATGGGATAACAGAATCACTAGCAAGAGAGCAACTGGGAAATCCCCATATGAATTGGTATATGGGCGGGCAGCAGTGTTTCCGGTGCAGCTGGCTTTACCTGTGGCACGTTTCATGCAGGAAAGTCAGGAAGAGCCTGATGATATGGTCAGGAGGATCAATCAATTGGTGGAATTAGAGGAAACACAGGACCAAGTGAATCAGATATTAGCTGAATATCAGGAGAAAATGAAACAGGTTTTTGATCAGCATGCAAAAGACAGGAAATTTCAGATTGGAGATCTGGTGCTCAGATGGGATGTTCGAAGAGCCGAAAAAGGAAAACATGGCAAGTTTGACCCACTCTGGTTCGGCCCATTTAAAATTGTGGAACAGGGAGGCAATAACACGTTTATATTGGAGAATTTACAGGGTGACTTTTTGGATGCCCCTGTAAATGACCAATTTCTGAAACCCTACTTCCAATTCTGATTCGGGTCGTGGTGACCTGACTATACCATATTGTGTATTAATTTTTGTTTTATTACTGACTAGATGACGCAGGTGTTATAATGAATCATGAAAGGAAAAGGGTTTTGAGAGCAGAGTCCACAGGGTTTACATAAGATTATGATCAGGAGGTCTGCAGGTTCTTGACACGTCCAGGGATGAACGTGCCGTCCCCAGCTGGAGCCGATGTTATCCATGTCTACTCCCCTATACATTTTTGGCCGTCAGCCCCTCCTGAACCTTTCAAATTTCCTACTGTGGCCTGAGAAATTCTTTTTCCACTTACCGTTTCCCTCCTCCGCACTCAAATTTTATAATCGAAGGCCGAAAGGCTCGCTCTTGAAATATTTGAATCCGAGCCCCTTTGGTCCTAGCCTCCTACAGCTAGTCTTTCACGTGATCAGGGCACATAAACCTGTGCCAGATCAAAAGGAGATCATCGTTTAAATGCTATCGGGCCCGCTCTCAGCCGTCAGATCAAACACAGATCAACGTTCCACGACCTGCCGCCCTGGTGGACCCCGTGCTGCGCATCAATGCCAAAACAGGCCGGTTTATTTCGCACCACTTTTGCTGGGCAGGCGGTATTCCGCAAATCACAATGATTCCATACAGTGACTGCCACACGTCCCAGGCCACTGTTTCAATACTGCCCCATTTCGCGCGTTAACGCTCGGTCCAGGATGTGCAGCGAAATTTATGATAGCCGTCCGATCCTAAGCGCTCCATCCAACGACTGCCAATCTCCCAAGCTGTGCGAGTTTTAGTCCCAATGTATAGTACTCTGGGCCCGCCATTTTGTCGCCCTCCAGTGAATAATTAGTCGTTGATTCCGTTTTTAATCGTATGGCCCAAAATTTCCCCCCCTCTACTGTTGACTATTCCGCCATTGCCCCCGTTCCTCCACGTCACCCGTCCCACACAGTCCGTTGCACGTCCACCTCCGCGTCACAAACTCCACGTTTCTATCGTGTTTTCTCTCCCCATCGTTCATATATTCTGTTTGTACGTTATGTTTATGTTTCACATTTTAGCTCCGTTCCGCTCGTTTGCTATTCCTCCACTGCATTTTCCCACCACCCCGCATCGTTCCATCATTCCGCCAAGTCTGCACCACCATTTCCATCAACGCCGTCACGTCATCGTCTCGGTGCCTCGTTTTCTTTAACATGTTTGGGGGTTTTGCAGGTTGCGGCGACGTGGAATTGCCATTAGTTTCTGCCTCCATTACAGAAATCGAAGATGCATATAAGGATCGACTTGCAGAGGAGAAATTCATAAAGAAAGATCCGAGGTAGTTGCTGAGGCGTGATCATCATTTAAGGAGCAGCGATTGAAAGACATCAAACCCTCCAGGGTCATTCAAATGCACAGGTTGAGCAGTTGGAGAATGAATGGCACATATAAAGAATGTCAGTCAGAGAGCAAGAGATTCAACGTCTGGAGCCGAAGATTTTAAATTACAATTCAGCATTCAGAAGGCCAAGAGTACAAGTGCACAAAATCATATCCTCTAGGTTCAACTTCAATAGATTCTTCTCTCAGGGAGGTACAGAATGTTACATATTTTATTCTTCATGTCTTATCCCTGGAGAAATTTTCACCTACAACATTTATTCCATAGAGCAGCAGTAGAGTACTTATAGCAGTTTAGCACCACCAAACAGTGTGGGCGGGCACTATCTCACCATTCAGGTTTTAATGAGTCAATGAAATGTTCACCGACTTCTTCTATTAGGTTTTTCTCCTTCTTATTCTATAAAAACCCAAGAGAAAGACATTGTAAGGGTTCCAGATTTTTATCAAAGAATTGTGCAGTGAAAGGCATTTTTGTATACATTTTGTAAAGCTTCTGTAGGAAGGCTCAGAGCCCGTAGGGTCTCAGTGAGGAGGAGTTCTATCTGTAATGAGGATTCTGGTCTTTGGTATTTCACAGTATGTAACCTTCTCTTATGTGATTAATGCAACACTTCATTTCATATATCTTCTTGTATCATGTACTGGAATGCGAGTGGCTCACTGATTCTAGGTAAGGATTCATCCTAGTTGATGCCCATACTTGGACCAGTCAAGCGCTTTAAATATGGCTCAGGCATGATATACTGTTTCATGTTCATATCATCCATCTTTCTGCTATATTAGTTGTTTTGGGAGGGTACTTTTAAAACGCCATTGTCATGTATGGATTATTAGATTGATAAGCCCATATATGGTTCTGTTGTGTATCTGGGTATCAGACTAAAGTTAACTAATATCTTCTTATGTTTCTTTCCCTGCATACACCTTTTGATATTTAATTTCTGTGGCATATTATTTGAATCAGCCCTCTTTACAGTAAATTGTCTCTTAACTGTCTGATGCTTTTATACTGGGGTTTTTCATCTTGTTCCTGCAACATTACTTTCTTTGTGGCAGTTTCTGTAAGTTCTGGTCCCATTTAAATTCATTTCCTTGTTTTACAAGAGATAGCAGGAGATCCTTTTGGATTGGCACCCAAGTTTTATTGTAAGCTCCCTGTTATGCTAAGATGTACTAGGCACTGGTCTATAGCAACTCTAGGCTGTCTCTAGGAGTGACAATTGTTGTCGACAATAGGTTCCATACCTGCGAGTCGGGCACTGTGTTTTCTATCAGAAATAATCTTAGTGGTGCTCCAAGCGTGTACTTGACTCTAAGAGATTCGCTGACAAGATGATTTGGTTTGGCAAAAATTTTCCAAAGGATTTTGCAGCACAAAGCAAGATTGGCAAGGGAGGGATCGCAGATCTATAAGCCTCTGTCATCAATAGGTCGCTTCACTAGCTCCAAATTTGCTAGATGAAATTTACGATGATTTCCTTTTTCTCCCTGCCAAAGTAATTCACGCAAGAGTTTGAATGTTTGTTCCATGATGTTTTTTGGAGCCAAAAGGAAGGATGCTTGGTAGATGGGGAGTGCAGACAACACTATTTTGATGAGAATTAATTTCCCTCCCTTGGTGAGCTAGTGTCCTCCCCAGGAGGCAATTTTGGATTTAATTTTGCTAATAATTCCAGCCCACAAAGATCTTTTGTTAACACCAATTGTAAGAGGCAGTTCGAGGTACTTAATTTTTTTCCACTGGGAAAATCCATCGAAACCAAGGTGATGTGCAATGCAATTGAGTTTGTGCTGTTCAACATTCCATCCATACACTGTGCTTTTTCTGTCATTAACTAGAGCTCTAGAGACTCTGCAGTAGCTTGTAAGGATAGAGTCAAAGGATTTTGCAATTCTTATAGAGGTACCCCCAAGTAGAAGAGAATCATCTGTAAAAAGGGCATGGTTTATAGGATTCAAGCCATTCGAAATTCTTATTCCGGGGAGAACCCCAACATTCATATCCACTACTAGCTTCTTGGTAAGAGTGTTCGCCATCAGAATGTACAAGAATGGGGAGAGGGGGTAGCCTTGCCTCAAACCTCTCTAAGATTGAAAACAAGATGCAGGGCACCCATTAACAAGTGGTGCAATCCAGGGATTTTCGATGCAAGCTTTTATTAAGTTGACAAACTGAGGGGAGAATCTGAAGGAGAGGAGGACTTTGAGGAGGAAAGAGAGGTTGACCCTATCAAAATAATTAGACATATCTATTTTGATCAGCATCCCCTTCTCTTTCCGCTGCTTTCTGGAGTGAATGGCTTCTTGCACTTGAATTACATTATCCAGGATGTGCCTGCCTTTGAAAAACCCCCCTTGGGAGCTAGAGGTTAGAATCCCCAGCAGAGGTTTAATTCTATTTTCTAGGAGTTTGGCCAGGATTTTGTAGGAGGCATTGCAAAGAGAAATGGGTTTGAATTTTCCAAAGGTTTCAAGATTGACTTCTTTCGGGATTAAGGCCAGGAAGGTTGATTTTATGCCTCTCCCTACCTTTTCTTTGCTAATAAATACTTTTATCATTTTCATCAAGTCAATTTTGAGAATGTCCCAACAAAATTTGTAGAAGTGGATTGAGAAACCATCATGGCTAGGGGCCTTGTCTGGTTCCATTGCCCAGATGACTTTGATAATTTCTTCTTCTGAAAAGGGTTTTGTGAGGGCTTGGGTGTCTTCTAAGGTGACAAGATGGGGGATGTTTGAGAGAAGGTCAGCTGTGTCTTCTTTGCTTCCATCAATCCCAGGGCCATACAGATTTTTGAAGTGACTCTCTGCTGCTGATTTTATTTGGTCAAAAAATTTACAAATTTGTCCCTCTATAGTTGTGATTTCAGTGATGTGATTACGGAAGAGACACGCTCTGTATTGGTGGTGGAAGAAGAAGTTGTTCCGATGCACAGCCTTGAGCCACAAGCTGAGGGATTTTATTCTCCAGTATTCTTCTTCCATATGGAAGGAATGGTGGGAGGAGATTTGGTCTTGCACCTCTTTGTTTAGCACCTCAGAAGTGATATTTATGCCTTCCATTTCCAGTTGCAGGGTTTCTAATGACTGAACAATTTCCATTCTCTGACTAGTTGGAGTTTTGATAGGCTTTCTTATCCACTCTTTTAGGGCCTGCTTTGTGGCCTTTATTTTTTTCTCCCACACATAGCTTGGGGACCCGTTGATTGGTTTGGCCCAGGCTGCTCGAACGGTTTCGAAGAATCTTTCTCTTTCAATCCAAAGAGGGCTGAACTGGAAGGGGATTGGGCCCAAGTCTTCTTCAGCTTCCACAAGTAGTTGAATGGGCTTGTGATCTGAGGTGAGTTTGGGGAGGATTGTAGTTGAGAATAACATTTTTTCCATCATCATAGTGCCTTAGACTAGGAATCTGTCCAAGCGGGCATAAATGTGATCATCCCCAGTTCTGTTGTTGGTCCAGGTGTAGAGGCATCTCATTGGGTTGAAATCAAGGAGATCCCACTGCTGCATTAGCTCTTCCACCAATGACAATATTTGATCTCTATTGTTGTTACCACCCCTCTTTTCCCTTGGTTTGAGGACTATGTTTAGATCTCTGGCCAAAATGATATTACTAGGGGAGTGAAGCTCTAGGGAGGCAGAGAGAGAGAGTTCCAGCACTCTCTTTTTTCGGCATGAAGTACAGGGACATAAAGATTGAATAAGGCGAAGGTCAACTTACTTGTGAGATGCTTTAGCTCAATGAATATCCAATGCTGGGTCTCATGGGTGTTGAGCAGATGGTAGTGTTTGTCGGACCATAGAAAATATAATCTGCTTGAGGATCCCATCGAGCTTACTGCTTTGCCTGCATTTTTCTTCCACTTTGACTTGCTGATTTCAAGAAGGGCAGGCCCTTCAATTTTAGTTTCTTGGAGCATAAGGATTTATGGGGGGTATATTTTCGATAGATCTTTGACAACTTCGATTTTTGGGTGGTTCCCCAAGCCTCTGCAGTTCTAAGAGATTAGACACATTATTTACCGGGGTAGGGGTTGGAGAGTCCTCCCTTGGGAGGCCTTTCTCTGGTATTTCTTCCAATGGACATTTCTATTGTGGGTTGGCCTCCTTGCATTTTTAGCATTTCTGCCTCCTCTTCCCTGACTTCTTTAAGTGATTTCCTTCCAGATATTTTCGAAGGTCTCTCAAAGGTCTCATCCTCTGAGGAGCCGGAGTTGTCTGCTAGATTTTTCTTTGCTATTTATGCATATGAAGGGTTGGAGGGGCTGCCTTGGGAGGCTCCAAGTGGGACTGTTTCTTCACCATATTTTTTGGAGGAAGGGGGCGCATTCTGTTCCATGCTGTCGGGGGCTGTTTCTAGAGGGTCTGCGTGAGTGATTTCCTTATTGTTGGGGATTGGGGTCTCATCCGAGATGGGAATGGAACTCCTCTCTTCATTTCCCTAGATTGTTGTGGAGTTCCCCTTTGTGGTGCCTTTTCCATTTGCTTTTGACAAGGCTGCTTTCTGGACCAACGTCCATCGCTCACTCTTTGATTTCTCGCTCTGCTCCTCAGCCTTTTTCTTGCAATATCTTGCGAAGTGTCCATAACCGTGACAATTCTTGCATTTGAAAGCAAGCTGTTCATAGTCTAGCTCTTGAATGTGGGACCATCTGAAAACTGTTAGTTTGATTGTTTCTGGCAACCCTTCTTCGAGGTCTACCTCGATGCAGGTGCGGGCACAAGAGTACTGGTATTTTCTAACAGCTTGATCATTATATTTTCTGAAGATATTACCAATAATCTGAAGGGACTTCTGGTTCTCGCAATGTAGTGGGAGGTGAGGGAGACCCACCCAAACTGGAACGACTGAGGGCACGTCTTGGGTGGGGTCAAAGTCGGGCGACCACTTGTTTAAGTATAAGCCTTGTGGTCCCATGAAGTATGGGCCATTCCTGAATATGAGACTTCTATCCTCTGCACTTTCAAACACAAACCCAAAAAAGCCTTTGCCGACAAAACAAATTTTGATACCTTCTTTGATTAATGGGATCCAACTCCTCTTTACCCCTTCTTCCACTGCTTTGGGATATGGCCAAAGGCTCGTAAACTACCCTATGAGGCCTCTTTCTGCGAGATTTTGAGTAGATATGGATGTTTCTTCTTCCGAGAGAGCCACTGAAGGGATGGTGTCTGTTTTTTTGACAAAATTTTGCTGCATTGCTATTGGAGGACGTTTGCAGCTTGATGCCCCACCAAGTTCTTGAAGGCACTCACCTTCGGTGGAAGAGGGAGGGGTTCGGATCCCCTTCCAGAGGCCATGGCGACTGAATGGAGTAGATAGGTTGTGCATTGTTCTTGCACGTAGCAGCCTCAGGCCCTCTCGAATTCTCCACACTTAATGTTTTAACTCTCGGTCTATGATTGTATTTTCAAGTACTATTGTTTTTTAATAAAATCTCATTCTTTTATGGAAGATTTGTGCCAACAATTCCATGTTTTAGCACCATTGTTGAATATGTGATTTTTTGTCTATTAGATCAACTATCAGATCTAATAATTACATTGATATGTTATTTACCTTATGATTTTCTCTTGTATATAAATGAATTTTCGAGTAACTATTTTCTCAAAAAATTATCATCATAAACTGATTTAACAATCATTAAAATTGTGTGAACTAATCCCCTGTTTTAGTGGTTCATATTTTAACATTTTTATCTCAAAACATAATATGTCTACATTAATAATATCAACTATTAGAACTATTTCAACAGGTTGATATTGACCATAAAACACATGTTAAATCCTCACCATATTTTAAATTTCCTTGCACTTATTATTTAGGAAATATTTCCTTCGTGCCAAGTTAGAGTAGTTTTTTTAGTTTTTTTGTTTTTTTCAAATTAACAAGTAGGTTTGCATTTATATTAATTCATTGCATTTTTAGAAGTCTCGTTTTGTAGAAAAAATTACATTAGTGGCTTGGTTGAGCCCTTATGTCAACATAAGGATTGCTTTCTTGTAAGTGCACCGCATGAGGGTAAGTCTGATTGCCTCTTCTTGTTGATGGTCATTAAAGACATCACAACTTAGAAGGGGGAGTGAGGGGTAATTGGACCCATTTGAACCAGTCAGAATCACCATCCCAAATGGATAAAGGCCTAATTGGATTCTTTACTGGTTGATCTCCCTAAGGTTGATTATGGTTATTTTTGGCCATCAACAATACTCTAATTCTTACTCTAGGGTTTCATCCCATAAATCCTATGTCTTTGTTCTTGTACTAGGTTGTACTTTTCCTCCAATGCTCCCACAAAGATCAGATCCTTTTGATCAATATCAACTTGTTTCCCACCGACAGACTCCTTTATCTAATTCTTAGGTATTATCTTCTCTTTATCCCACACACTCCTAGTGGTAACAAATCCACAGTCCTAATACGACTCATTAACCGATTCTGCTATCAAATAGGACTTGCAATATCAAGCTCCCAAATTTTATTTATTATTGATATGAAAGACCTGGTTTACCAATATATATATATATATAGAGAGAGAGGTGCTACAATATCAAGCTCCCAAATTTTATTTATTATTGATATGAAAGACCTGGTTTACCACAAAATATATATATATATAGTTGCTATTTTATGAAATGTAGAAATATGTTCACCATTGGACTCATGACCAAGGGTTTGACTTTGGCTCTGTTTGATGTGAAATAATGAACATCTATTTTTGCTCATCCTCCAAGGTTAGTGGGTGAAATTCACTTCTAAATTTTGATTTCAGCCTCAAATATACATACAGCTATGACTCTAATTAGATGGCAATTTTTTCCTTCTAACAAGGGCTATCCTCCTGTCTACACCGATCGCTATGAGTATGTTGATTGACATATATGATTCAAACGTGTCATTACATGATTCAAACGTTTCATTCAACTTGTGATACATCGACCTTGTCTACGCATCATTCATTCCACTATATGGATCCAAAACAAAAACTTCTTGTTATGCCTCAGCTTCAAAGTTTTCTGCTATACGTAGCCACACTTTTTCATATGTATAAACCTTCGTTAAATATCGACCCCACTTCCATTGAATAGAACTCAGACTCTCGCCACAGTTTGTCTGATTAAACCTCCACCAATATGCAACCTGAATTCCAATAGTAATAGTAAACTCACCTTCAAAACTAACTCTTGATGTTCAATGTCTAATGCTAAAAACAATAAATATTGAACATTAACCTCAACATGAGTATGTAATACCTCCCGGTGATCCAATCAACCATGAAAGACTTTTTTTTTTCCATGCTTCACGTCCTTTGTGTAAAACTTGCGAATATCAAAAAAACCTATTTCCTTGTAGCAAGCACTATTCTCATCTAGGACAAAAGACTCATAGCGTGGAACAACACTTTGAATCGCAAGAATCGTTGAAACATCCTAAATATATGACCAAATTTCCGTGAATTGTGCTCTCATCTGTTGGCATGTCAACTTTTGCTAGTGCGGATGAGGGTTGGCGATTCGAACGAAGTTGTTCCATCTTCACGATTCGTTTAGGGATGTCAAAGTGAAACATAATTCTTCCATCTGAAAACTCTGCCGAAATATTCAAAGGCTCTGGTGGACATTATCTTAGAGCTAGAAGAAGAATTAACTGTAGAAATAGATCTATCTGCAAATGGATGGGGAAGACAAAGTGTCAACATTGCTTCTTTCGCAGACGAATTACAATCTTTACGAACTAACGTTCTTAAATATTTTTGCATAGAGAAGTGAAGCTTTGAATCCATGTAAACAAAAAATCACAATCCAACATTTTCCCTACCAGGGACTCTGCCATTTATTACTCTATACATAATTATTTAAATTAGAATAATTAAAGTTCCTTGTAGTTCCATGGATCACATAACTACTCCAATCTGCATTTCCTTTTTTTTCTTGCCCACAAAAAAAAATAATGACTCGTGCAACTAAATAATTATATATTCCAGAGTTTGCTAAGGGGAGTATGGTAGATCCACAAAGAGGTTACTTCCATTTTATAGTTTCTCTCTCGTCCTCTTTTAGGTATGCGATCCTTCTTTTGCACAAACAAACAAACTTCTTTTTATCCTTTATGCTAGTTAGATCCTAACTCCATCTCTTAGAACAAAAAAAACTTTCTTTTCAATATAGACTCATCCTTGTATTCAGTGGTTGTTCTCACAACCTTGCTCTAATACCATGTTGAATTTTCTATAAGGATGCATAGTACAAAAATATTTTTCTGATTTGGTAATAACTTATAATGATCTTCAATTAATTCTTCCTATGCCACTGATATCATGAAGCAATTATACACAAAAAATATCAACAGTAATGCAATGAGAACAATAGAAACAATAAAGATCATAAAGAGACATCCATGCACAATAGAGACAACAAATTTTCCTTGGAAACCCAAAATTGGGAGAAAACCAAACAACTGTTCTAGGAGAAATTTTGTTTAGCAAGGTTTACAAATCAATTTGTTTAGAAATCTGTGGCAAAAACCAAGTGCAAATTTTAATAATTTCATTCTTTTTTTGCTCCTATGAGTGTCTTCTATAGAAGATATATAATGATGAGTGAGTGATCAAATGAAGTGTCATATCATGTATATATATATACAAGTTGAATGGGTGCATTTACTTGAAGGGACACACCCTTTCATGGTGGGGGCCACTTGTCCCTTTTGAGCCTACATGAAACCCAAAATTAATTATTGTTTGATTTTAATTTCCATAATTTTTTGTTATGAAACCAGCTCACGTGATGGTGGAAAATGGAGGAACTATAAATTTCTCTGATATCAAATGCTATGAAACCAACTCACAAAATAGAAGAAAAGAGAGATAAATGATTTAGAAATCAACCTCTTCGAGGGGGAAACCTCCTTTACATTACATAAATGAAAAATTCTTGGATGATATAAATGACAGAACCTCCTTTCTATATATAGGAGTCCATGGGGTCACAATATAATCCTAGTCTACCTAACAATAATAATGTAAGGGCACAACAATAACAATAGTGGGATATTATGGGGCGCAATAATAACAATATGGGGACTATAGTGGTACAAAAATAACAATAAGGGGGATACATTAACAACAATAAGGGACTACATTAGTAATATAGGGACCAGGGACCTAACATTTTTCTGGGCCGATTTGGGAGGCCTCTTGGAATGTAGGAATACCTCTTGATGCTACAAAAAATCAATATCTACAAGATAATATATAAAGTCGTTTATAATGGAATTAAGGTAAATATTTCAAAGTAGGCCTCTCTAGAGTAGTTTGTTTTTCTTGATGGAAGACAAATCCATGAAGTTATTGATGTTGTTCAACAAGTATCAAACTCTGTAAAAATAAAAAATAAAAAATATATGATTGTTAAATTTTACCTCTTTAATGAATTTGATCATGGTAGCTAGATCTTCCTTTGCCTCATCCTCATCCACTTGATTTCAACTTAAACTTTGCAACATGGGATATGGCTTACACGAGCTCAATATTTTTTGCAATCCTAATCAATGAATCAACTTCACCCTTCTTCAAATCCTAGTGAGGTATTATGTAGGGATGTCTTGTCGATCCCCTACTCTTCCTATTAGTAGCATAATGTTTAAGCATGGCACTCTGAATCGCTTTAGAAATTTGTGTTCAAATTTATCTTAATTGGAAATTATCACACCATTTCGCATTTACTTTTCGTTGATGATACATATTCTATGATAGTTAAAAACACATGGTGGAAAAATCAAAGTAAGTTCTTGGCCTCTTTTGTAAATCCATAAGTATGGCAAGCAATTTTGTAAATTATTTTGTTATTTGTTGGGGTCTCTTCGAGATTGAGAAGATATATATTGATCAAATATTACTCTTTAGGTCCTCTACCTTTGAGGCTAGTTTATAGTCCTTGGGGTTTTACCTCAAGGAAACTAAATACTGGGGATGTCTTGTCGATCCCCTACTCTTCCTCTTAGTAGCATAATGTTTAAGCATGGCACTCTGAATCGCTTTAGAAATTTGTGTTCAAATTTAACTTAATTGGAAATTATCACACCATTTCACATTTAATTTTCGTTGATGACACATATTCTATAATAGTTAAAAACACATGGTGGAAAAATAAAAGTAAGTTCTTGACCTCTTTTGTAAATCCATAAGTATGGTAAGCAATTTTGTAAATTATTTTGCTATTTTTTGGGGTCTCTTCAAGCTTGATAAGATATATATCGATCAAATATTACTCTTTAGGTCCTCTACCTTTGAGGCTAGTTTATAATACTTGGGGTTTTACCTCAAGGAAACTAAATACTGAAACTAAAAAGACTAAATTTGACTCTTATCCAAAAAAATAAAACTGAATACTTGGTGCAATAAATAACTCTCATAAGGGGGTTTTATGTTTCTATTCAAATCAATCCTAAAGGCCATCCTATTTTACTAAATGTCTATAGCTTAGATTTTGAAAGGGACTCTTTGTATAATTCACTAGCTCTACTACCATTTCATTTGGCCACAAAACATGGGGAAGAAAGGAGTGACTCTAGTATCCTAGAGGAAAATAACCATCCCAAGGAGTCTAGGGGATTGGGAACTAAAAATAATTCTAATTTTACCGAATCCTTAGTAGCTAGGAACATATATAGGCTCATTTAGGGCTAAGGCCTATGGGCACAAGTTATAATTGATAAATATCTTGGCCCCAGATCAATTGAAGACTAGATTCAAACTCCACTCATAAAAAACACTAAACTCCTCCATTATGTGGAAATACACAACTAAAGTGTTCCCAAGCATTGGAAAATGGATAGTATGAAAGGTTAGAAAGGGGGAAAAAGATCTTGATTGGCCTTGACCCTTGGATTGCAAGTGAGAAAAATCACAAGTTTCCTTCCCCTCTTATCCAAAATCTCAAATAAAAGGATATTATTTTCGTTCAACATATTTCAATAGGCGAAGAATTAAAATCCATGCAACAACAATGGTTATCTTGGATATATTTAGAACTTACTAAGGACTATGTAGAGAATTTGAATTCCTACATCAACTGTCTAAGAAAATGTATCATTTTAATCAATGAAGAAGGGGATGAAATCCCGTGGTTATTAGAGCACACAAGGAGTTACATTCCCATAATCAGACAAAATGCTAGCCATGGAAGACTTCAACTAGCCTTTTCTTTGTTGGTGGAAGCCAATTTGGAAATATATATATACCCCTACAAAAGAATTTTTTTTTATATGGACCCTTTTAAACAATAGAGCATTAAATTTCAATCTATATAAAAAATGAAGCTTCCATGGACCTAGAAGATGCTGCCTATGTGAATTAAACTTGGAAACATATGCTCATCTCATACTTTGGTATGGAAGGAAGTTGAAGGAATTACACAATTGAAATCAAAATGGTAGGGGGACACCATCAAAACAACCTAAAAAATATGGCACAAAGACTCAAGGACATAAAAGAATTTAAGGCTTTAACCTTGACCTTTTCCTAGAGAATTTGGCTTGTAAGAAATGCAAAAATTTTCAAGAATAAGGATACTTTCTCATTTTATAGTACCTCCCAAAGCCCCAACATCTTAAGTTCTTTCCCTTAGTTTTCTTCCATCCATTAGTGGGTTTGGAGCTCTGCCATAAATATCAACACCCAAATCCCATGGGCCTTTTTTGATGGAGAATTTCAAGGAGACTCACTCAAAATAGGAGCAGGGGTCTTCTAGACTAATCTCGAAACCATTTCATTAGCTTCAAATCTAGAATAGAATGGTTCGCTTAGTAACCACATTGAAATCACAACACTAAATTCGGTCTTAATCCTAGCAATGGGAAAAGGAATCACACAAATCCAAGTCCTCGGAGATTCTCAAATATGTGTTAAGGAATTTTGTGCTTCAACCATTGTTCCATGATATAAAGAACCTCCAAGCCTCAATTTATCACATTACTTTTGATCATGTCTACACTGAAAATAATTTGGAAGTTGATAAAATCTCCAAATATGGTATTAAGATGCAAGAAGAATCTTGGGAAATCATTGAGTTTCTTTGGGGTAAACCACTTCCTATTTCATGAGGTTTTCATTGAGGATTCAACAAAAATGTCACTCCAATGATTTTTCAGGAGTTTTCCTTTGAAGGCTTTAGGATTGGATTTCTTGATATGTGTAAATGTTCAAAAAGTTGTTACTATGTATACACCAAGTTATTTTATAAAATGTTCCTTCAAGAGTGATATATTATCACTAAAATTATATATATATATATATATATATATATATATATAATTTTAGGTTGGGATCCCCGTCAATATGATTTTCAAAATCAATCATTTTTATTTATATTTATAGATCTGTTTATTCTTTTGACACAACTTAATATATCAAAATACCATTTATGGTATTCAGGTCATGTAATTTTATTATCTCTAATATAATTACTTGATATAATCGAGAAAAATTTAGGTGCGAATTTTAAGGGATTTTAAATTTTATTAGGGCGAATTTTTTATATAAAACCCATTTTCTATAGTTTAATAAAGTTAGCCCAATAAATATTTTAAAAATAGTTAATTATTAAATATTATCCCACCAAAAAAAGGGCGCATAAAACTGGAAACATGAAATTCGCCCCCGATTTTTTTTGGTTGCAGCAGATTTCCATGGCATTCGCCTGGATTTACAGGGTCGGAGGGAGGGGTTAGAATGATTCGCCCCATCAGGTTGCTGTTCTAAATAATTTTGAAGCACTTTACTAAAGAATTTTGAATCTCAAAGAATAGAAAACTTAAATCTTTTACAGCAGAACCGACATTCAGAAGAAGACAAATTCCTCTAAAAAATGAAACGCGAGATGTGAGTGATGACAGGAAAACCGGTATGTAGGTTCATCGAGGCTTGTGAAGTTCAGAGTTCTAGGTTTTCTTACTTTCCAAATTATCGAATTCCTTACATGTCTGAGCAGTTGAATCTGAAGGTTTCAACTGAAAGACCTGAGAAGCCTAGCACTGCATGGAGGATTTCTGAGCTAATGCCAAAGAAAAATGATTTGGAGGAGTTAAGCCGGAACAATGAGTATCAGATTTATCCTACATGCACTGATCAATTTGATTTGGTCTCCCTTGACCATGAGGTAGAACGAATACTAAAAGTGGTGGCCCTAAAGTCTGGTCACTTGTTGGCGTTCATTCAGAATTTTGATGATCCCTGCATGTATGTTTATAGTTGCTCGTGCATGAGTTTAAAGCTAGATGGCTTAAAACCTGTACGAAGATTCAGGAGGGGCTATGATTTATTTTTTGTTGATGAAGGTACTCGATTCATAGCCTTGTATGATAAGCTATCCTCTAAGGTTGCAGTACACAAGTTTGATGAATCTTTCCGCAACCTAGATTGGATAGGGGTAGATGTGGATCTCCATACATTTTCTGGCATTGGAACCTTAACCTGGATACATCTGATACCGAGAAAAAGGGAATTGATCTTGATTGATGATACAAATAGGGTCAGGGTGGTGGAACTCCATCAGCAACCGATGATGAAACCCAGGCCACTAATTCTTCCTTCTTCTGTTTCATTGGCTCTTGTTTCTGCGGATGGATCATTTTTTTTGGTCTTCGGCAAGTCCTCAGACCACAATGATGAAGTGGTAGAAGCTAGTAGGGATACGAAGGAAGTGGATGAAAAAGCTATTGGCTCTTCTGTCATGGTCGATATATATGTCTTGGCGGATGTCATAAGTCACTTGAGGACTATTCATCTAAACAAAAGCATTAGAGATTTGGGAGAGCTTCAAGTGAAGATTGTGAATTTTGGAACACAGAGTTATCTTGTCTTCCTCAGTGTATCAGCTCCTCGTAACATTTATTCCTACATATTGAAAACTGTTTCAACCAAGGATGTTGTCCAATTGCAAGCTATACAAAGTACATAAAACGAGGTAGCTCAGGTGCCTGAAGAAAGAAGAATTTGTGGATCTTGTCCACCACTGAAGTATATATACCATATCTTTGACAAGTTTGCAACCAGTCCTGCCTTGTTCAGTGAAGACAAGAGGGATGTTTTTTTCAATGTACTATTAAGCACCAAAGACATCGATCAAAACTGTAATGAGCGTGCATGTAAGAATGTCTTGAGATATCTTCGTCAAAAACTGGAGAAGGAAAAAGGTAAAGATTTCTCAAACATAGAGATTCAAATAGATGTAAAAAGATTTGAACCATGGATATCTGGGGGCTCAGTTGATTTAACGGGCTTGAAAAATAAGGCTATGGGAACATGGATTCACATCCTTGCTTGCCTTGTTCCTATCCAAATAGCCCGAGCAGAAAACAATGGACTGCTTGCTCTCAAGGACGGGCTTCAGATACCACCGGAACTAAATTATGAAGACAACTTATCTCTGACAAATTTGATTACTTTCAGCATTTATGATACAGTTCTTAGAAACTGGGAGGGCGAGATAATGGTGATATCATCCATGGGAAAACAGAGCAGCGGAAAATCTTACATGTTAAATCACTTTTCAGGGTCTCTTTTGGATGTGGCAGGTGGAAGGTGTACAGATGGAGTGTGGATGACTGCAAGAGCAACAGAGAAGCACATCTATGTCATGCTGGATTTTGAAGGACTGGGTAGTTTTGAGTGAACGGAGCAAGAAGATATGCTCCTATCGGTTCTTAATGCAGCCATAAGAAATTTAACAATCTTCAACAAGAAGGTAGCCTCTTACATTTTCCGAGATTTTTTCTTTTTTCTCAAAAATTATATTTACATCACAAAATGAACAATAAATATGGTAAAGTATCTCTATTTTCCTAGGATTATCACTGCAATAAAGTCAGAAGAAGCCTAAATTTGAAATATGATTTCCATTCTTAAATAAATGTTTCTTAGTGTTAACCTGGTCACATAGCTTATTTGAAGGGAATTTTTATGTTGATTGAAAATTTGGGGATAGTTAGGAGAGGAGAGGAGAGGAGAAGGTAGGGTCAATTGTTTGACACTTTTCTTGAATATTAGATTTTGATTGGATTTTGAGATATTTTGACAAAAATGTTGTCATGGAGTGTTTTGGAATTTGGTGGGTTCATGGGTGGTGAGCTAGCCAACTCAAAGGATGCCATTCGCTGGGCCACGGATTACCTGCTGAAAGCAACTGCACATCCAAGCACCATATGTGTCTAGGTAAATGCATTTGTAATACACAAGGATTCAACTCTCCACAAACTAGGCCATATCATGCTCTATAGCTATAGCCACTGTTTATCTGACTAACAACACAAGGTACATTGTTATTTTTCATCTTATGGCTAAAATCTATTTGATGTTCAACTTTGTGCCAGGTAGGGGATCCCAACACTGATCAAAAATGTTGGGAAAGGCCAAAAGATATGGACACTACTCGGACTGTTTATAAAATTGATAGCCAACATCCTGGTTCAGATGTTTCTGCTGAAACAACTGTAGCACTTGCAGCTGCATCCCTTGTATTTCGCAAATCTGATCCTCAATATTCAAAACGACTTATCCATACTGCCATGAGGTTAAATACTAAAATGGTTTCCCCTTTTAAGTTTACATTGTAGCCATTCTATGTAAACTCCCACACTTGACCTTGTTGCCTTGGAATTCTCAGGTATTTGATTTTGCTGATAAGCACAGAGGAGCTTATAGTGACTCCCTTAGATCTAGAGTCTGCCCATTCTATTGCTCATACTCTGGATATGAGGTACTGTTAAATATAATGTCATATTTTGAGATGATTCCCAGCCTGCCAGATGAAGCTGGAAGATTTATCACTGACTTGCTTTTGGTATCATCTCAGGATGAACTACTCTGGGGAGAATCTTGGCTACATAAGGCAACACATAACCCAACTTATCTAAATTATATTCAATCAAAAGGCTAGTCATTAGGAGCTGATGAATCAGACAATATATTTGGGTGGGACAATAAACATGCAGGAGCTCGAGTCCTCCTATAAAAGTTACAACAACATCCATTCTGTTTTGCTGGGTAGTGACTTAGTGGTCGTTGGCACATTTTTATGTACTCACTTGGTTTGAGTTTGAGCTATTGCATGGTTTGAATTTGTATGCAGGATTTCTTGCTACGAAATGTGAAGTCTCTTCATGACTATAAAGGGCATGCTGATAATTATATCTGCTCTCTGCTCCCTGGAGTATCTTATTCACAAGCTAAATATACTCTAGGTCTCTGTTTTTTCACTGGCATTGAAGGGTATACATGCTCTCTCCTTGGAGTTTTATTCTGATTTTAACTTTGGGTATATTCTTGTGTAAGCAGGAGGGCTTCTTTACACAATGCTTGATAGCAATTTGCAATATGTTACATCTTCTTCCTTTTTGCTCTTCACTTATGCTAAATACCTGAGCTCCTCCAAACATGTAGTAACTTGTGGGTCAATGAATTTTAGTCCAAAGAGGCTAAGAACTATTGCAAAACGCCAGGTATAGATTCATAGAAACCCACTGATAAATTTTCCTGTTCTTTTAATCAATAGTTATTGATCTTTATGGGGCTATGATTCAATCTTGTGTTTTTGTTTTTTCAATGAAGGTTGATTTATGCTATGTTGAGCTATTAATTGTTTTTTTAGGCTTTATCACTAATTGATGGAGTTTTCAAGGGCTCAAGTCCTCTCTAGTCTACCAACCAGCCCTAGAGCCCCCAAATTCAATCAATAAAGGTCTGATATATCATTTTGTCAAGATAATATTTGCGTTGCAAGTATTTGAGGAAGCTTTAGTGCATAAGAGAAACTCATTTGTTCATCCACAATGCCCTTAGGCCTAGGGGTTTGAACTTTGCTCTATAATCCTATCCTTTTCCTCACTGTTTTAAATCAGATCTGAAGGCATCTCATAACAGTGGTAAAATATCTAAATACACATCCTAAAACTCATTAACAAATGCTCATAATCATCACACATTTAATCTCAAGTAATAAGAAAGATTTATGTCATTGCATTTATGGAGTTCTATGTGATTTTGGAGGACTGTCATATTATTTATAAGGTCTGATATACGCTTTTATAATTCTGATATAAGTCATAACAGTGGTAAGAAGGACATAATAGAAACCTCTAAATTGATAAGAACTCATCTTGCGGCTTTGGTGCATCATCTCTCTTACTTTAAGTTATTGGCAAAGTAATTTTGTGGTTGGTGCATAACACTAATATATTTATCTAATCTCCCACATGTAATAACTCTTTCAGCTATGCATCAAATTGTGACCTAGCTCTCTCATCTCAACTTTTCACGCACTTGCACTACTTGGATCTATTGTCTCCTCGACCCTCCAGCCACCTCGAGTCTTACTAAACAAGCAGTCTACTTGTTGACACATAAGAGAACTACTCATATAAAATCAACCTCAAACCCTATGGTTCATATCAAGATCTACTCTCAATCTCAAATAACCTATTAACCTTCCTCCATTGCCCAAGTTTTCTTGATACCTTTCAAAACAAGCTAGTGACATAGCTCTCTCATCTCCACTTTTCACGCACTTGCACTACTTGGATCTATTGTCTCCTCAACCCTCCAGCCACCTCGAGTCTTCCTCAACAAGCAGTCTCTCCTTTTGGCTTGTTTAGACACTCTAGGGTGTCTTCGACTATGTTCACACGCAAATCTTGGTCTCCCAAAAGCAAATTCAAGGAAGGTTCCAACAAAACATTGGATGGGGAATGTACCTTCTCATTGATGGAACAAAGGATTTTCATAATTGCATTGATTAATTAACTCTACAATGTATGTTTGATTGTTTGGTGTGTTTCCACTATTGCATATTATAGAACATAAATGATGAACTATTTTTTGCAAGGGATCCTTGGTAAGTTTGCAAGTATATTGACATAGGATCCTAAGCCTTCTATTCTTGCTTGGTATTTGTCTTGGATCTCAATGCAAGCAACTTCCCTTTCTCACTCTTTCTCTTGCTTTGTCAATCTCACATATAGCTTAATGGCTTTGCCCACATAGGGAATCGATAAACCATATAGGTTATTATTCCAGTTTTCTTGCACATCTGAGACATTATAGATGTAGAATGAAACACGTTGAGACACTTGGCGCTTAATCTCCGTAAGGACTCCCTCTCTACAACCTCGAACAACAAAGCTTCAATTAATTCCGCCCAAGCTGAAGTTAAGGAAGACGAGACTGTGCATCATCTCAAGGAATCAACGGATATCGAGTAGTAGCAATCTCCTCACTCAGATATCTGTCAGGATGAGGTAAACAGTCTTCATATTTTTCACTAAATGAAATGTTTTTCAAAGTAATCAGAAATTCAGAATACTAGGAGTTTTGGTTAAACAGACTACATGTAGGAAAAGCTGGAATGTTTATTTCACAATCTGTTGTAGACTATGTTATGTAGATCGGAGAGCTACTTAAGTATGAGAACAGTATGAGCTCTAATGCTTCTGATGTAGTACTTAAGATTACAAGAGATAGGAAGATTTAGACTTAATCATGCAGGTGCCCACTCACTACTAATATCTGGCAGTGGGGCTGGAGTTCCGCTCAGAGCATACGGTTGACTGGTGTCCATGAAATGTTCTGGAATGGTTTCATGGAAGAATTACATAGAACTCATATAAGAATTACAGAGGAGTTTGATGGTTTGGGATAAAAATCAAACCGGTACAGAATGTTAAATTCTATTGAAAACTATGAGGTTCTTTTGTGGTGTTCTAAATTATGGAGGGTAAAATTCCCCAGGAAAACCATTGTGTTTATGTGGTTGGTGTGGAAAAACAGAGTCCTTACTTGGGAACTTCTTCAAAAACGCAAAAAATAGGGTCCCAGCTAATCCATACTTTGCAAGAAAGGAGAAAATTTTGCTTCTCGTTTTTTTGGTCTGTCCCTTTGCGCAACAGCTCTGGAAAGATGTTGGAAATTGGATTGGTCAAAGAAACCCTTGGGATGAATCCACTGTGGGCAACTGTCTCAAAGTATGGTTCCAGAAGGCTGAAAGCTTTTCAGGCTGTTCCCTATCTGGTTTTGTGAAGAATCTGGTTAGTGCGGAATGCAGTCGTATTTGATGGTAGATTTGTGCCCACCTTTCACGTTTTTTCCCCAGTTGTGCTATTTTCCAATTTTTCAAGGTGGCTCAGAAGGACAATTTTCTCGGGCAGATTGGGGAGCTCCTTATTGACAAAAATTATTCCGGGTTTGTTTTTATGGGGCTTTCCAGGGGCGTGATCAAATATATAGTTTGGGAGGCATAACTTATCCTTCTGATAATCATTTCATTAAGTTCAGAGCATGTTTTGGCTAGCATACAAACAACTTCAGTGACTTCATGGCTTTGCGAGCTTTTTTATTGGTGGCCACTAACAAAGGGACTCATACGCTACAGGTATTTGGAGATTCTCTTTTGATAATCAAATGGATGAACAACCAACATTCTATTCAAAATATCTGTCTTGAGACACTTGTTATTCAACTCAAATTTATATCTCAGCAATTCAACTTGGTTACTTTCTTGCCAGTCTTCCAAGAACTAAATGTCATTGTAGATACTTTTTCCTACTGGTTTACATTCCGCTGCTGGTTTTTTGTTGATGGGGAATCTATTGACAAGGTTGTGACAGCCTTATCCAATTCATTTTTTTCCTTGAAGTTTCCCAGGTCAATATATGCATAATACCACCAACAGTCCTATATACAAAGATCAAATTTGTGAAACATGAGGTTAATGAATAAAGAACAGTTAAAAATTCACTTAGATAGCCAGCTACAATGGCATGACTGATACGTTTTCTTTTAGAACATATTGCATCTTCAAAAAATACTGTCATCTCAATCAAATATGCAAGTCTTGTTCTCAACTTTCTGTCTAAATAATGTACGGGCTTACAATCCTACTAGCAAATACGTTTCTATTGCCACCTATCCTGATAACAGATTCCACACATCCCTTTTGAAAAGGACCCTTAGAGAGCTATCACATCTAGAACATCCAACCTCTGCTGAATTTACAAACACTACTACTCCTCTGGCAATGAGTTCAAAGAACTGCAATTGGGACATATTAAAAACGTGATGCCATGTGCTACAGTAGAGAAATTTTAGTCCTCCCTATTAGTAAAATCATCACAGCTGGAACTCAGATGATGTTCTCCGGTCACTGCTTCTGTTAGACACCTGTTCCAATGCAAGGTTTTTATTTTTCAGTTTTTTAGATTTGATCTGGTATGTTTTGCACAGAGTCTTCAGGCAGATAGCACATTGCCATAATCTCTTTTCAAAAACCATATTTCAAGTGCCTAGGATGAATGTACTATGTACTAATGTAGTGATAGGTTAGAAAAAATTTCTGCAAGATAGCCACAGTACTGTTATTTTATGAGCTTGTATGGACAGTATGATGTATATTCTGATTTCACACTTTACATGTCAAATATAATGCTTTTTTAACATGGAAAAGCATATAACCACAGTGAGATAAAATTTAAACATTTATGAGAAATTTCTTATTTCAATATCGTGTGAACTATAAGAAGATTTTATAGGGAAAATGAGTGACAAAATTTACTATTTCACATATTTCACATTCGAAACTTTCTTTGCTTTTTCAAGTTTGTTAACTTCTCATAAATAAATTAAAATTGTAGCACTAATGCACTAGAAATGCACTTGTATATATGATAAATGTGTGTATGTATGGGAGAAAGCAACAATTAGGCTTAAAAGGGAATCCACTAACGTTTTGTGCTAATGGAATCCACTAGATTCATGGATCACTGAGAAATTAATATCCTTGAGACAAAGAAACACTTCTCTTGGGGATAAGAGTAAATTATATTAATTAGTTCTGAAAACAAGAGGAAGACTTTTGCCCATGAAATCCTTAGAATTGTGTGAAACCTACTTTTTGGGGAGCAGACTTGAATGATATTTTCATTCCCTGATGCTAGGAGTTCCTCTTCAATCAACAACCAATGTTTAGGAACTCATAGCATCAGGGAAGAAACCAATAATGTGTCTCTGACTATGTGTTCGATAGTGTTGATGCTCTTGAGTAGATCCGATCATTTTGTCAGCCCTTGAAATGAAACTATTTGGAACTTGGGTAGTGCAAATAATGAAACAAGGCTAGACAGAACTATTTCTATCCAGCTAAGTGGCTGTGAGGTGCTTTCTCACCTAGTGCCCTTGATTGGGAGAAAAAAGGAGGTAAAATGCATTGTTGTTGCAGAAGAGTTCTAAGTCCAATGTAAATTCTGCCTAAGAGTAAATCTCTAAAATGAACAACACAAGGCAACATTGGTTAAGGTATTATTGCATTAGAAAAGGTTGGAAAATATTTTCCTGATCTCCTATAGAATCAATGAAACCTCCTTCTAATCTAGTTGTGGATTGGGCACCTAAAGATAAAGTACTCCTTAATCTCAAACTCATGTAATGGGAAAAGCCTATTGATCTATTTCTCCATGGGGAGTTTGTGATTGGTTTGTACTCTCAAGTGGTGTACTGTGTGAACACATCTGAAGTTGGCTCGAGGAAGATGAAGTCCCTAAAATAGATGGAACTAAAGATAGCTTAGCTAGCTGTTGGATAATAGAAATTCTGGAGATCTGGAAGATATGCTTGAAATAAAGGCCATCTTGGTGCTTATAGGTTGAGATGATGCATTCTAGACATCTTAGATGAAGTTCTTGCAAATATCTCTCTTGAATGTAGAATTTAATTTTCTCCTTTGTGGGAGGAGGCAGGCAGGGGCATTGAGGGAGTTCCAGGGAGGGAGGCAGTGAACTAGATGCCTATTGTGCCTTATAAAATAAAAAAGGTTATTGAACCAACTAGTTAGGATTGCAAGTATCTCTGAAAGGTAGAGCACCAAAAAGGGGCACCTATCATCTTTTCAGGACTTTTATTATTTGTTGAACTTAATGGGTGTAGATGGTAAGCTTCCAGGCTGTTTCAAGATCTAAGTGATAAGCTCCAAACTCTTCTTGAGTGAGAGATTGGGTAAGAGCCCGTTTTCACCAAATAAGATGCAGTAGGATAGTCTAGACCCTCACATTGTGAGACCACTCTATATGACCAAGGCTAGGGCCCCAAATCTCAGATCCATATAAAATGGTAGGGTTGGTAAGTGCATCAAAGAGCTTCATTTTAGATGGGAGTTCTCGGAAATGAACCTGGGGCATTGTCTGTAAATAATGGCCAACAATCAATATTGCTTACAAGCTTCCAATTGAAAGTGGGATCCGGGATTCGACCCCTAAGCATAAAATGTGGTAATCTCCATTAACCTCCACAGAAAGGGAAAATGATATACTTGGAGAGGGCCTCTTTGGTGGTATTAGAGATCATAATTTCCCAAGGTTAATTGTTTGTTATCAATTATTGCAAAATCTATCCAATGCATCGAGTTGACTCTATGACCCCTCTGGAGTGGAGGCCAATTATACAACAACATCTACAAATAAAAAGAATGAAACCAGGATCTGATGAAGTAGGCAACTATCCTGAGATTGAGTAAATTCCCTGATGAATTGCTGGTAATCAATGTAGATCCCAACTAGTCTGGGAGAGAGAACACACACCCACTTGACACCCCAAATACTCGTGATACCTTCAGAAAATCTGTAGTAATCGCAAAAACTGCCAATCATTCTATCATAAAGCTGCATCACACCATAAACAATGTCCTCAAGTAGTCCAAGGACACGAAGCTGCTTGATTGGTAAATTCCCGGGAACAGTGCAGTGCCAAAAGCCTTTTGAAAGTCTACAGAGCAACAGTAAGCCTTCAAGGATGTATGTCTGTCTAGTCTCATCTATAAATTATAATATCACAGAGTAAGATTCGTTCTAGTCATGTTGAATCGGCCATTTGATCACAGGTTGGGATGCATGAAGAGACTAATGTTGTAAAGCGATAAGAATGAAACTCACTCAATACCAACAATTCAAATTCAATTAAAAAAATATTAATGTATTTCAGAGATGATGTTAGACATGTAAATCCATAACAAAGAATGGTGATTCTAACCATTACCAATACTAGGTTGATAAACTATTACAATGTTAATTTACAACATGTAAGAAAAATAAACAAATACACAAGTATGTTGAAACTAGTTGACTAGTGAAAAATATATTCACGATGGGAGCAAACTATTGCGATGTTCATTTACAACATGTAAGAAAATAAACAAATACAAGTATGTTGCAACTAGTTGATTAATGAAACATATATTTACGATGGGAGCAAATTTGATATGGACATATAATTGCCTTCACATTGAGCAATCCCTTTTCTATTATTATTGCAAAGAAAAACTAAGTACTATTGAAATTCATAACTTTGCAAAGTCTTTGCTAGGCATGGTGAATGCTTATCCTCATCATATTTATGGTGATCGATCTTAACATGTAACATTTGTAATATAGCGCATTTGATTTATTAACATGTAGATCCACGCATTCCAATTGCCATGTAAAATTATAGTCAAAATAATTTCTATGTTGAATATTATACATGTAGATAAATCTATGTTATATATGCATAGAGATAGTTCTAACAATGTGAGCAAGAGAAAAGTAATGACAAATAATTTTAAGAGATATAACTTTTTTAATATATATGAGAACATTAATTATGTGTTATTAAGAGAGTCTACAAATTATTTCAACATGTTTATGTTTCAATATTTAATATTTTATTCATATTATTTAAGCTTAAAGGGAAATATTCAATTTCCAAATTACTACATATATAATGAGATGAATATTTAGGATATCAAGGTTATCAGAGCACCGAACTATTGAGTGAGAATAACACAATGAATGAAACCAACCAGAATTTAATTGGTCAAATAGAACCAACGACAACTTGTTTGCACTCTCTCAACTTTGCTCACCTCACTATCTAGGTGGCTACTCATGACACCTTATGCTCTCACATCCCTCTCATATTTATTCACATATTTTCTCCAAATGAGGCACCATAATGAGCTATAAGCTTGACATAACTACAATACTTTTTCAAATCTCAATCACTTGTCATGTACAATCCAAAACCACATAAAGTAGAAAGAAATACCAAAATACATAAATTGTTCTCCAAATTTACACAATTAATCAAAATACAGTGATGTTCTATGTCTTCAAAGTAAACAGGTGAAGGATTGCCAAAATGGACAAGGGATGTACACATTGCAAGAAAAAATCTGAATTATTTATGTTGTGAAGTCATCGAGCCAATGTGGTAGTCATCAAATTGCTAAAAAAGATATAAATGTGAATGTGATAGGTGGAGAGAAAAGCGGGTCTAACATGTTAATGTTACTTAAAAGGAAGAAGGATTGCTTCTAGAAGAAGACCATAGTAGGGTATTGTTGGGAATCTATTGATGACATTATCATGCAAAGGAGCACAAGTAAAATAATTGTGAGGGAGGTTTTAGGCCACAAGTGGGGTTTGAGTTTTGAGGTGGCCATAGGTTGCAATGAACATGGGATTTGAACTATGCTAATATGTGTGGTTGTTGTATCGATCCGCATACCACTACATTCGCAAGATTGGAATCCAAAATTCAACCCCAAAGAGCAACAAGTTATACATGAATATATATCCTCTAATGATTTTATTACCATATGGTGTGAAAATTACAAGATAAATTGAATTCATGGTTGAAATTATGTGCAACTTGTTGCTTGATGTATTTCACTATAAACACAACCCTTGTGTGGAAAGATGCATTAATATATTGTGAACATACCAAATGGCAAGGTGCTTGAAAGTCTTAAATGGGGTCTGGAGGTTTAGATTGATGGGTGTGGGTGGAGTTGGAGAGGGGATGTACTAAAGAATCTCAGAACTAAGACAATAGACATTTGAAATGAAAATACATTGGACTTGGGTTGACATCAACGAGGATTGAAATGTTTATCACCCAAATGAGCAACAACCCATGGGTTATAAGTTCAAATTTCATGTACACATCCACACAAAAAATGAGGAATTTTTTATTTGGATGGTGGGCATGTTCATTATGGAAATGAGCAACAATCATTTGGCTATATGTTCAAATCATCTGGAATAATCGACAAAGATCAGTGGAGCTTTCTCTTTTGACAATGGGCCCATCAAAGGCATGCATTTAGTAATTGAGGGTGCTTGAGTGTCATATGCATACAAAAATAACACGTCTAGTGCTAATAAAAAAGGGCTTCTAATGGTTTAATCTTCAATGGATGTATGATAGGAGGTTGTGATTGAAAAGGTCATGAAAGCTCCATTATCCATCATACTATCCGTAGAATGAGGCCTTGCAAGATTCATAAACAAATAATGGTGGTTTACTAATAATACTCGTTATTACATATTTTTAAAGTGAGCTTTTGCTCCACATTGACATTCTTTTGAAACATGTTGTGTGAGCAATTCTAAGTAAACTTTTTGAAATATTGAAATATCCATAGTGAAATTTTGGAGCGCAAACTTACACAAAGCATTTTTTATAGCATATAAGTAACATACAAACAATGCACTCACACTCTATCGATTCCTTAATAGAATTTGAATATTTGGCGAACATAAATTGAAGATTTATCTCCCATTTTTCAAGTGAGCACAATTTTGATTTTTGTACATTTAAGTGCCATAAACCACCTCACTAAATGCGAGTCAAAATATATGATGCCTACTAATAAGATAGACATTGTTATGAAATAGGCACCTAAAAAAGGATAAGAAGTCAATAACCATAGTCCACTTCGAGAGGGAAAAATCATTTTACAATTAATGCAATGCATAAGACAAGATGAGATGATTCAGAGACCAGGCCTTATCGATATTTATATAGGAGACAAAGGGTACAATAATTGTTCTTTAGGTTAATAAGAAGATTAAGGGTGTCTAAAATCCTCTACACAAAATATCTCTCTTTCCTCTATCGCTCCTATGTCAATTTATTTTCACTCTTAGAGGAGAAGGTTCAACAGCTTCATAAACTGTTTGATGGGCTTTGTTACACACCCAAGTGGGTAACCGCTAGGAGAAAAATTTTGTCCTATGGATGGATCACTGATTGAACAAAATTATAGATCATTTTTGGTTGTATTATTGTTCCCATGCTTCAACTTGGTGGTTTTTACTTACCCCTAGTCTAGTGTGATCTTCCCTGAGGCCTTTCTTCCCTGATCTATTTTTTCAAACAAAATAATGTACGTCAAAAATTGCTCAAGTTTGCAAATTTTGTGTCAGTTCCTGCATTCAAATTTAGCTCTTTTGCCTCGGTTTTGTTTCCAATATACTTCCAAATTTGATGAGTTTTAGTTTTGGATATAAATTTTATGGGTTTTGGATTTGAGATTGAGTTCATCCTTAAGATATATGCGATTGGAATTTTTTTTTTTTTTTGAATTCTCACATTCAAGTTGTTTGTTGTTCAGGTGGGAGCAACAATTCTGTGGGACCTCATAGTTGGTGGGTGGGATGTTTCCTATCGGTCAGAGTTTGTGTTGAGTGCACAGGGAAGCTATTAAACTCTAATTGACAAGAACAAAAAGTTGTCTTCATCTGATGAGTCAATTTTCAATTCCTTCAAGGCATCAGAGGCAGGGAAGGTAGTTCTGATAATAGACAACTCCTCTTCAAACAAGAAGAAGGCTACAACCTATAGATACATGGTAAAAAAGAACATAGTATAGGAGTTAAATATGAAATAATCTATTGATTGATACTATTACTATTATATAAGGGGTGCTCTTCCAATGACCATTTATTAGCTATGTGAAGAAGGCTTTGTGGAATTGTTATTTACTATAAGATTATGTATAGCTGAGTTGTGGACAACTAAGTAGAATTTGGTAGGAATTTTGGAGTATGTGTAATTCATAATGATATTGTCTTCTCTTCATTGATGACTTTTCAATCTGTGAGTTTTGACCTAAGCCATTCCATTATCAATGTGTGAAGGCTCAAAACTCGACCTATATGCCAACTACTTCTTATGATCGTTCCTAGGAATATGAATCCTATTTTTTGTAGGTTTAAAATTTATCACAAGTTTTCTCTATTGTGGTCGAATTTGTGGAGGTTATTTGAAAATCTATTTAAGGTACCATGGATCTAAATTTCTTATGAACTTTCAACACTAACAAACTTTGGTGCAAATTGTTGATCAATTCTCAATTGGTTAGGGTTATAGATGTTAATGAATTTTGTGTGCATGCATGAGAGTTGGGTGCAAATGCACAATGTTGTGTAGCATTAGTGTGATAAATATGGGATAGTGCAAAGAATAGTTTTGAAGATTAGTGTAAATTGACTCATACCTAATCAACTCAGTCAAGTTGATTGTTGGTTCAATGGACAAAAGATCTTGCAGGCACAAATACCAAAGGGAAAAATGGAGCCCATCATGGGGTACTCTTTGTAATTCTCCACCCCTGCTACCTTCCATGCTTCCTCAAACTCCTCTCCAACCTCAATATGGTTTAGTAGTAACGAAACTAACACTATGCTAGCGGAAAATGCAGAAAAACACGTTTACCGACTTCTATGAGAACTGCCCTCAATTCTTATACTTTGGCCAACAGTACCGGTGGTTCTCTTCCTTCTACTCCCCAGTTCCAACACATATCTACTTTGAACCAACACCCGAACTCCTTGAACAACGTTCACCATTTGCATCTTGTGGTAGTTCATAACAATACTTGGTGATTCTGTAATTCTACAAGATAATATAATCTGTGAGAGATTAGCCAAAAATTATATATAAATATTATATTACTGATAAAAATCGCCTTCCATTTTCCTATGTATCATGGGGATTCGCCTATTTATTATATATATAAATTTAGAGAGTTCTTAAATTTCCTTGGATATAATTATATTAAATTAATAAAATTACATGGCCTGAATACTGCAAATGTTCACAGCGCTACTATAAATCGATTTGGCTAAATTTAAATATTTAGTTCTAGATTAAAAAAAAAAAAGATTAAAATAAAAATAAATTAGGAATTTTTTTAAATAAATAAATAAATATGATAGAATAATTAAATATTTTGTTTAATATTAAAATATATATCCAGTAAAAAAAAGAAAAATAATTTAGGAAAATATGATAGGGACCCAACAACTGTTAATTTTCCAACCATCATATCTATTAAGATTTCTTGGCCTCTTTTCAATTTCAATAACTTCCCTAAACTTTCGGTGATGGAATTGATCAATCTTAGCAATGAACCGAGTATATTCAATGCATATATGGTGTTTAGTCTTATCCACATGCTTAGCCAAAGCTGATGAATGTGTCCTCCCTTGTTTTATGTCAGTCGCATGTTCCTGAATCCTTCGATTTATTGAGCAGTTGGTTTCACCAATGTAGGGAGTCCCATAGGAACAAGGGATGACATAAACTCCTTTCAAATCCTTAGGGTACACAATGTCCTTCATAGACCTTAAGGATCTCCTAATTGTATTTAGGGTCCTAAAGGTCGAGGGAACTTTATGCTTCCTCAGGATCCTGGCAATATTATCAGTGGTCCCTTGGATGAATGGAAGATGCAGCCCTAAAAAATAATCCTTTGGTTCAATTGTTATCTTAGGACCTTTCTCAGCTTTAAGGAAAGCCTTAAGACATTTGAGCCTACTATATCCATTATTCTCAAAAAAATTTAAGAGATTGGTTTTTTCCTCATTGATATGGTTCTCATAAAAAACCCTCAACACCCGAGTGCCTAAGGTGTTGAGAACACCTAGTTTTTTAGTAAGGAAATTATGGGATTTAGCATTAAGATACTGCTCCGTGTGAGATTTCTTCCAAAAAAATTGATAGGAAAAAGAACAATTATCTCCTTTTGAAATAAGGATATTGAGGAAAGGCAAGCATCCATTGATTTCACATTCCATCATGAGCTTTATGGAACTTGATTGATTGTTAAGATGCTGGAAAAAAGTTCCAACTTCTCCTAACAACGGGGCTAGATGATGCAGGTGTTATCCACAAACCTCTTCCAAAGCTTCGGTTGGAATAGTGTAGAGGTCAATGCCTTAGATTCAAAATCCTCCATGAATAGTGTTGGCTTCTGATTTTGGATTATTTAGATTCAAAATCCTCCATGAATAGTGTTGGCTTCTGATTTTGGATCATTTTACCTTATACATTTTAATAATTTATCACTTCTCATCATCTTATCATCATAATCACCTATTTTTCACATCAAGATAGCTAAATTATGTATTTTAATTTTTTTAGTTTTTTACTCAAAATTGAGCATTAAAAATAAATTATGGCAGAACTGGAAAAACCTGTAATAGCTCGTTTGAAGTCATGGTTCCAGGACACCTGGGCTTGAACCAAATATACAACTGGAAACTATGGGAACCAAGGATGGATGAATACCTATTGGTTCATATCAGAACAACTAGAATAGGGCCGATCAACGCTGGTCAAACTAGACTAGCCGTTCAAGAATATCCCCCTGATTTGAGCATAAATATGGGTAGTTCTGTGATTTTTTTGGATTCGCCCATATTTTTTATAACCAACTGATAAATTCAACCCAGTAAGGTGGATTGAATATAATTATGAGTTGTCCAACCTTTTTAGCTTTTTTGTTTATGTTTTGGCCTATTTAAACAAGCCTCTCATAGTTAAAAGTTACCTTTGAACTTGTGGAGAATTGCTATTTTATGAAGAAAATTGAATATTAAAATGTGTTCTCTCTCATTTTCCTTTGCATCATATGGTTGAATGAATTGTTGTAGCTGATTGTGTTGAAGGTGTACCATGCAAGAGTGGAGGGCCCCCATTTGAGGATAGTGCACTTTATTGTTACATAGTGTTTATAACTGTGAATATGCTAGTTTTAATTATGAGTGTTTATTCTTCTTTTCTATAGATACCTATACATGTTTTTATTCTGAACTCTTATTAATGGCCATGTTTTAATTTTGTGAAGATTGATCTATAATTAAATAACTAGTTTAAATGTGGAAGGATACCCAAGACTCTTAGAGTAGAGCCTCTTCTCCAAGAACCAGGATTGGATTGGATCAAGATTCACCTTCTTACTTGCTTTCCAGATCAAATTTACATGCTTTCGTTTCATTATGGTTTCATAGCCTGCTTGAAAATGGTGTTATAGAAGGAATGTGGAAGGATACCCCAGACTCTTAGAGTAGAGTCTCTTCTCCATCTTCTAAAATAGATTAATGACATTGACCAATCATTTCCATGTTTTTATAGAATAGATCTAAAGGATTTTATAGATTACATCTGAATTTTTTCATAGAGTAAATCTAAATATTATCATTTACATGATTTCATAGAGTAATTATGAATACTTTCTTTTGAGATACCATCATGCATTTGTCTTTTCTAAAAATTAAAACAATGATCTCCTGAATTAACTAGATCTAAGACCCATATATTTTGGTATGTTTCTAAGTCTACTAGCCTGGATTGATAATGAAATAATGCTCTAATTTAGTTTGGCATAAATTCGACTTACATTTTTGGCGCCGTTTCTAGGGAAGCATACTTAGATATAGCTAGGTAGGAAGATCGTTAAACAACAACAACAAATTTGATGTATTTTTAGTTATGTTTCTTTATTCCTGGAGAAAGAGTAGAAAAAATATATTTTCCAAATAAAACCCTCCAATCATTCAACCATATGTGGGAGCAGGACCATTAGGGCTAAGTACACCAGTTGCTGGAAAACCAACTTTAGAAGAATTGGAAGAAAAGCAACATTTGGGACAAAGATTGACTCTTGTAGAAAGATAAACTCTATTAGCCTATGAAGTAAAAAGGAAACAAACAAAAACAGAAACATCTTCCATAGGAAAACAAAGAGATACAAGAAAAAAAATTATTGAACAAGTAGATCAACCAATCCTTGAAAAAATAGAAAAAGTTGAGGAAACACAAACTCAACCTGTTATCAAGAAATTACAAACAATTGAGAAAGAAATGGTGGAGGAAGGAAAAGGATATAATGTTCCAATATTAAATCTGGAACAAAGGATTCAGTATGAAAGGAAACAAAGAGAATGGCAAAGAAAAAGAGAGGAAGAAATGAGAATAGAAGAAAAAAAGAAAAATAGAAGAAGATGCAAAAAGAGAATATGACAATAAGAGACGACATGATGTAGAAACATACAATGATCAAGAAGCTAGCTTTGGATTCCCAATTCTAGATACAAGAGAAATTCTTTGAGAGGAGGTAAAAATGAAGAATATTCCACCTTCTCTTTTGTCAAATTTCTATGGAATGTATTCTGAAGATCCTGATTCATTTATGTTTGAATTTGATATTTTATGTCACACTTATGGTTATACAGATGATACACATAAATTTTGTCTTTTTCCTGCTACTCTTAAGGCAACTACATTGAAATGGTTTATGGGATTAGGAGAACACACTATTACTTCTTAGGATGACATGAGGAAATTTTTTCTTAAGAAGTATCAAGCCTATTGTAGGCCTAGAGATTCAAAGGAGGATATTTTCAGGAAGTCTCAACAAGAAGATCAGAGTTTGGAAGAATATTTAGAATGATTTTTTTACAATTTACAAAAATCCAAACAACACTCTTTAAATCCCGATACTATTCGAACATTTTTTCTTAAAGGTATACGAGATGAATATCTTGATATTCTCAATGTCATGAGAAAAGGGGACATGTCATATTTACCATTTGAGGATATTGCATAATTATGTAAAAAATATTCGAAAGGAAGAGCTAAAAGTGGGAAAAGAGAGGTTAATTCAAAAGTAACTAAATCTGCAATAGGGAGCATAACTAGAGCAGAATTAGGGATTTTATTTGAGAATTTTAAAATTGATATATTGAGCACATTAGGAACACATGTCGATGTACTAAAAGCTAAGAAAAAGAAATATGAACAACATCATATACTATTAATCATTTTTCCTAAGTGTAGAAATAAGCATCCACTAAGAGAATGTCCTTTAGATAATATTCAGGTGTGTGGAATTTGTACATAAAATAATTCAACTGAAAATTGTCCAAAGATCAAGGAATTGCAAGTAAACTCAATGGAAGAAGTACAAGGGATTGAATCTCTTTACTATTTGGTACCAAGAAGACCTCAGAAACCACAGTTTCCAGGTATGCCCCAAAATTTACCTCAGTAATTTTCTCAAAAAATTGCTTAGAATTATCAATATCGTGCTCAATCCTCATGGAATGCTCCTATGCCATGGCAGGCTTGGCCTCCATAGCAATACCAAAACCAACTTGCACAAAGTTGGTGAGGATATAGTTATGGAACCCAACATTAGGGGAATTTTGAGGTCTAAAATGGGTGTCCTAAGGAAATTATAAAATAATAGTGGAAATAATAAAATAAGATTACATTACATCATCAAAAATTAGAGGGAAAAAAGAAAATACTAATTTTTAAATTCATATTTTCAACTTATCTCCCTATGGGTTTACTCAAATTTTGAGCGGGAACACTCATTGGATGTAGAATTCGATTCTTCATCTAATGAGTACCCATGTTGCAAACTTTTGATGGACCCTGCTACACGAAAAATGATAAATACATAAAAAACATGATTGCAATCACGTTTTTTCATTTATTTCTCATTTTTCATGTAGCAGGGTCCATCGAAAGTATGCAATATGGGTACTCCTTGGATGAGGAATTAATTTTTTCATCCAACGAGTAATCTCGCTCGAAATTTGAGTCAAACCTTAAGGAGATAAGTTGAAAATACAAGTTGAAACATTAGTTTTATTATTTTATTATTTTTAAATCTTTTTACTTTTTTACCCCAAAAATGGTGAATCATCCCCCATGGTTGACATCATCATCTTGAATCCTATTGGTTCTTATAAAGTTTATTTTCATTGGACATTTTTCTTAGGAGGCCGATTTTAGACCTCAAAAGTTCTCTAATGCTTCCTCAACAATTATATCCTCAACAACAATACCAACCTTGTCCTCAACATCCATATCAACAATCATATCCTCAACAACCATTTCCATATAAAAAATTCCAGCAACCCCCTCAATCAAACCCATTTCCACAACCATTACCTGCACTAACTCAACCTCAAAAGCTTCAACTGCAATCTAACCAACCTCTCATACCAACTCAACTACTAGCTCAACCGGTAGCAAATCCCAATAATAGAGTGGAAAAACCTGTTTATAATACTGAAGAAGGAACAATAATGCCTACATATTCAATCCTTCCTATCAAGGATATCCACTTAAGATCTGGAAAGGTTTTGCAGAAATATTCTCCAATCATAATAGAAGAACAAATGGAAGATGAGAATCCTTAAAATCTCCACACAGATAAGGAACAAGGAATTGATCAAAAACATCAGGAACAAATCAAAGTCAAATCACCTCATTTTCCGGAAAGATTAACTTTAGATAAACCGATCATATATTTACCTGAGTTTGATGTTTTAGAAGAACTAATAAATATTTGTGTGAAAATTCCTTTATTGTAGGCTATCCAAGATATACCAATTTATACCAAAGTAATCAAGGAAGTTTGTATCAAGAAAACTGGAAAAAGGAAAAAGGGTCCATCTACAATTCATGTCATTGGGAATCTAGCCAACTTAATCTCAAAGTTTTCTAGGTTGAAAAAGTATGTGGATCCATGAATTCCAGTAGTTACTATAGCTATCAACAAATTTTCAATATCAATTACTTTGATTGACTTAGGTGCAACCATCAATGTCATGACAACTGAAACAATGAAACGACTCAAATTGAAAAATATTCGACCAACTACTAAAATACTGGAACTAACTAATAGATCTATATTATTGCCTAAAGGTATACTTGAAGATATCATAGTCTCCTTATATTCTTGGGAATATACAATAAATTTCTTGGTATTGTAACAAAAACAAATCTAGATGGACATCCTTTGATCCTAGGGAGACCTTAGTTAGCTACAGCTAATGCTTTTATTAGATGTATATAAGGTAGTATGATAATCTCTAATGGTAATGAAAACAAGAAGATCACCTTGTATCCCCCAATACAATTACCTTTAGACATTCATGATCTAACAAAACTGGAAAACACTCAAGAATAAGACAGGAAACCCATTCAAAAAATCTTGAGTATCAATCAAGCTTATGATTTTAGACAAGAGATCAATGATGATTTGTTAGATTATTTCATTGTTGAGCCAAAAATTGTAGAAGAAGTGAGAAATGAACAATACCTTGCTACAGATCAAGTATTAGATCAAGAATTTCAGGAAAATTATACAATTGATATTATAGAATATGCTTTTGATAACATTTTCCCTATAAATTCAATCACTAATACTCAAACCAAGACAATAGAAATTAGTTGATGAAATACTTTGCAAATCAACTCAACTCTAGTTGAATCGAATCAAGAAGAAAAAACTTATTCAATTATTGCACAAGTATTCCAAAGCATTTGTCTGGGAAAATACCGATATGAAAGGAATTTATCATAATATATGCACACATCACATCTACACAAATGAAAATATTACACCAATAAGACAACCTCAAATACGAATTAATCTAATGGTGAAAGAAATAGTCAAGGAAGAACTTCAAAAACTCCTGAAAGTAGGATTCATCTATCCTATTTTAGATAGTCAACGGGTTTCTCCACGGGTAGTGGTACCAAAGAAAAATGGTAAGTGGAGGGTATGTGTGGATTATCGGGAGCTAAACAAAGCAACCTTAAAATATCACTTTCCATTACCTTTCATAGATCGAGTTCTTGACACCCTAGTAGGAAAAACTTACTTTTCATTATTAGATGGGTTTAGTGGTTACAATCAGATAAAGATAGCCCTAGAAGATCATGATAAGACTACATTCACATTTCCTTGGGAAACATATGCCTACAAGGTCTTACCTTTTTTATTGTGCAATGCTCCAACCACCTTTCAAAGTGCAGTTCTAGCTATACTTGTTGATTTAATTCATAATAGTGTAGAGGTCTATATGGATGATTTTACTGTTTATGGGACTACTTTTGAAGAATCCATCAAAAATTTGGAAAATTTCTTATGGAGATGTATCGAAACAAATCTATCACTAAGCAATGAAAAATGTTTAATGATGTAACAACAAGGAATTGTATTAGGACATCATATATCTTCTTCAGGAATAGAAGTGGATACTACAAAAGTTGACATCATTGTCAAACTATCCAAGCCAAGCAATCAAAGGGATGTTAGGAGTTTTCTGGGATATGCAGGTTATTATAGAATATTTATAGAAAAATTAATCAAAATATCCCTACCATTATTCAAACCACTTTCAAAAGATACACAATTCCAATGGAATAATGACTGCCAAATTGCCTTTGAAAAACTAAAACGTAAACTATCAACAACACTTGTCTTGAGAGGACCTAACTGGACATTACCATTTCATATTTCCACAGATGCACTAGACATAGCCGTAGGGGCATCCTTAGGACAAAAATATAACCAATTAAACTATGCCATCTACTTTATCAGTAAAAACTTAATTCTTGCTGAACTAACTACATAGTCACTGAAAAGGGAATGTTAGCTGTAATACATGTAGTCAACAAATTTAGGCATTACATCACAGGATATGAGGTTTTTATACACACAGATCATTCAACCATTAATGAATAAAAAATTTACCAATGGCAGAATAACAAGATGGTTATTATTAATGCGAGAATTCAATATCACTGTACTAAACCAACCAGGAAGGGAAAATCAAGTAGCAAATTTCTTATCAAGACTTCATCCTCGTTGTGATATTGTTCCAGTTTTAGATACATTTCTCGATGAAAAAATATTTTTAATATCAATTAAAACCCCATTGTTTTATGACGTTGCTAATTACTTAACATCTAGAATATTACCTTCTCATTTCACTAGTAACCAGAAAAGGAAAGTAATAAAAGGGAGTGATAGATATAGTTCGGTTAATGGGAGACCTCTTATATGATGGACCTGATCTTTTTATTAGAAAATGTATGAGAGAAGATGAAATTCTAGATATATTAAAAGCATGCCTTGATGAACCGTGTGGTGGCCATTTTGTAGAAAAGAGAACAAATTACGACGTCCTAAATCTTAGCTATTATTGGCCATTAATATTTAAGGATTCTAAGAAGTATGTCAAGAAGTGTGAAATATGCCAAAGGATGGGAAGGCATGTTTCTTCCGATGAAATGCCACTAAAGCCTCAAGTGCTCATAGAGCTATTTGAAAAATGGGATCTTGAATTTTTTGGCCCGATTAGTCCTCCATCAAATGGGAAACAATATATCTTAGTATGCACAGACTATGTTACCAAATGGGTGGAAGAAAAGGCATTGACCAAAGCCACAAAGAGTGCAGTAGCAGATTTCTTGTTTGAAGAAATATCATACATATTTGGGGTACCAAGGCAGATTGTAACAGATCAAGGAACACAATTTTCGTCAAGGCTTATAAGACAACTGGTAGAAAAATACAAGATCAAACATAGAAATTCAACTCCATACCACCCTCAAGCGAATTGACAAGTAGAATCAACAAACAAGGTCCTAGAGAACATCATGACCAAGACAATAAACATGCACAGAAAAGATTGGTTACAAAAAATAAATGAAGCATTATGGGCTTATAGGATAACATGGAAGAATACCACTAGATTAAGCCCATATCAACTTGTTTATGGCAAAGAAGCACTACTCCCAATTGAATTTCATATCCAAACATACAAGCTTGCAGCAGAATTAGGACTGGATTTGTCAGAGGCACAACAACAAAGAATAATGGAGCTAAATGCACTAGATAAGATTAGAAAAGAAGCTGTGGAACATACCTCATTGATTCAACACTAGAGGGAAAAATTGCATGATAAGTTCATTAAGAAGAAAAAATTTCATGTAGGAGATTAGGCACTACTGTTTGATTCTAAGTATAAAGACTTCAAGGAAAAGTTTACTAAGCATTGGTTAGAGCCTTATGAAATAGAATAAGTTTATGATAATGTCTCAGTTAAAATCAGAACCATATATGAACAAGTTACATCATTCTTGGTTAATGGACACAGACTGAAACTTTACAATAAACCATGTGAATAAGGAGGATTTCCTTAACAAATTGGAAATAGAGGAAAATCTGGAAGTAGTGGAAAATCACACTAATGTGCCTTCCATACCTTCAAAATAAAATAAAAAATTTCAAAAATAATAAAGGGGGTTGTCTGTGAAAAAATAGGTTCCTGGTACAGTACAAACCCTAATCCATACTGGAAAACCAATTTCTTTGGCTAGTATGAATTCTAAAAAAAGTTTTATATTTATTTTCATTCCTCTTTTATATTTTCTTCTTTTGAAAAATAAATACTCGAGGACAAGTCTAACAATAAGAAATGGGGGAAAGAAGTTATACTTTTGTCATTTTTTTCCATCAATCAACATTATATCATCATGCAGAGGTACATGATCATTCAGCATCATATCATATTCATGCAAAGGAACCTGATCATTCAACATTATATGATCGTGTAGAGGGACCTGAGCATTCAACATCTATGGTCATTCAGGAAGGGACTTGATAATTCAAGCTTATTATTCAAAGAGAACCTGTGCTATTCTTCAGAAAGTACCTACACAAGGGAATGTCAACATTTCCAAGGCAATGTCAAGAGACAATATTTCAAAAAAATGGAAATTTCATTAAAGAATTATCTTAAAAAAAAACTTCATTTATGAAGAAAAGTCTCAATCAAAATAAGCTACTTCATCTCAAAGACAAGGAGGAACCAATCAAAAGAAGCTACTTCATCTCAAAAGACAAGGAGGAACCAATCAAAAGAGATAACTCTACAAACAAGTTACAATCAAACTAAAGGAAAGTTATGTAAGTTAGAATTTCTTTTTTTAATGTTTTAAATTTTGAATAAGGCACTTGTAATTAAAAGGACTAAGTTAACCTTGATGTATCTTACATATAACTTCCATACTTTCCTTACCTTTCAAACACTAATCCATACCATAACCTTCATTCTTTCAAACACTAAACCAAACCATAACCTACCCTTCTTTCACATCCTCCAAAATTGGAAAGAAAAACACTCTTTTCTTGCCTGCAAAAACAAGCTAGAAGAGAGAAGCAACAATTGATCTTTGCAAAAAGGGATAAAATGAGGGTTAGTGTCAAGCAAAGTATAAGATGGAATTAAGAGAAGGTTTTTGTTGTTTAAATGAGGTCATAAGTTTTTAAAGTACCCTAAAGTGATCATTTAAAAAGAAAAACCTTTTAGAGACATATGAAGAACAAAATTCTAAAGAGGACAAGAAACATGTCAAAAGTAAAAAATTTCATGCATGAAAATGATTACAAAAAGAATGGAGTTATCATGGTTTAATAGAGAGCCTCATTTATCATTCTTGTTTCATTATCATTAAAATAAAAAGTGAATGCCTTGTTTCGTTATCATCAAAAGAATGCCTTGTTCTTATCATGAGGAGTTAAGAAATCAAATCATGAATTTCTATCATACATGTTTGCCTATAGTTCAGAGGGATAAGTGTCTGCCTACAAATGAAATGATGAAGTTTTCCTGCCTACAACTCAGTAATAAAAATGATGAAGTTTTCCTGCCTACAAATCAGAGATGAGTGATGTTTAAAAATGGGTCATCCTACAACTCTAAAAATGAAATAAAACAACTCAACGAAAGGTTATAAAGTCGATGATGAAATAAGAAGCAATCGTATACAATTCAAAAATCAAAGTGACAATCATAAACCCGAGTCATAAAATTGTCAAAGGTCGTAAGAATATGATGTAGAAAGGAATACGGAGGCTTGCCTCATATAATTATTTGAAAATGCTGTGAGTGAAAAATATGTGGAGTGTTGTATGGTAAATCAAAATTGTCTAGATCTATGGAGCATTGTATGGTAAATCAAAATTTTCGAGAGATGTGGAGTGTTGTATGGTAAATAAGAATTGCAAAGAGTTGTAAAGTGGTGTATTGAAAACCAAAGTGCCAAGCGTTCAAAAGTTGTGGAGGTGTTGAGAAGAATTAAGTATTGTTGAGAGTGTCGAGAATGCAAGAACTGTAGAGTCATGTGAATTTCGAAGTGTTGGTAAACCAAAATGCCATAAGTGTAAAGTGTTTTGAAGTGCGAGTGTTACTAAAGTGACTTTAAAAGAAAGTGCCAATGTTGTAAAGTGTAAGTGCAATGAAGATTGAGTCAAGCAATCAAACGTTGAAACAAGAGAATGACATTCATTGTTAGAACAACAGAACGAAATTTGGAGAGGAGGAAGGTAAGATATCCCAATATTTTCGCATGGTAGAAACATGTCAAAGAGGGTTATTGTGAAATTTATTTTATGATTTTGAGGAATACTTGGCAGTAAAATTGAGAGATAATAGTCAGATAAGTAATAGAGGAACTTGACTCAAAGGAATGAGATATATTTTTCAGAATCCCTTTTCAAAATAAATTGTTGTTTCTTTTAATACACATGAGCACACATCATGTCACAATTTGCAAAGTTGATTTCTTTTACACAAGAGCAGAGACAGAGGTTTTTTCAAATAGAGGGAAACACCAAATCGATTTTAGTTGGTATGTACAGTGATGCCATTTTGAAATTATAGTGATGACATTTGAAATTACAATTATGCCATTTTCATTTACACAGTGATTATAGAAACTAATATTCTAAATTTGTTTACAAAAATCTCATTTAAAAACCTAGAAATTGAAATCTGAAGACAAGTAGAGGGTAAAAAAATGAATTTTTTGTTGTTGTTAAATGAATAATTCACTGAATTTCTTTTAACTTGGGCACATAAAAAATAGAGTTTCAACTGGATAAAAGAATAACTAAACCAATTGAATTTCAACTAAAAAAATGGTCACAAGAGAGTATTGGAGAACTCTAGACGGGTGGTTTGTTAGAAGTTTTGGGCAAATATAATGGGTATAACAATAAGGTAACAAAAACATTTGTCACAAACTTTCAAAAGAGAAAGGAAATCATAGGTGATGAAAATATTCCAATCACAGAAGATTACATAGCTCAGGCTACAAGATTTCGTTAGATAGGAGATAAATATCATAGGGGACAACACTTCAAAGGAAAATATTGAAATTTATTTCTACAAAAATCTAGAAAAGGAAATGTTAATAGAAAAAAGGGAGTTATAAGAGAATGGTTTTGAGATCGTTGGAGGGAACTTATCCTTATTGTCACAAAATATCTAACATGCAATGGGAGATACAGTGTGGCACGTATTTGCCACATAAAAATCCTTCAGCATATCCAAGGAGAAGATAAGGTTAACCTCCCATATTTCTTCACTATGAATTTTTTGAAAATGATTGAATATGTTAGAGGGAAAAATGATAGGAAAGAGACAATTTATTACCACCATGGGTTAATAAAAATGCTTGTTGAACACCAGCTGGAAAACACAACATAGGAAACTTGAGAAAATTTCCTTGAAAGAAATAACTTCATAGAAAATCTTGAAATAGCAGAACATTCAGATGAAATCTTCAAGGCTGATACACAATCACATTCTTCTAAAAATATGGTATATACATCCTCATACCCCAGAACAAGATCAAAGAAGAAATTGAAACTAGAAAGCAATGAAAATGAGAAACCATTTATCTCCTTCCCCAGGAAATCTAGAAAAAGAATGATAGGAGAAGATCACACATTGGAACCTCTCATTGAGATCTAGGACATAGAAGAACAAGAAGACTTTGGAGAAATACCTATGTATGAAACACAACAGGAAAATCATGATCTTCTTGAGAGATTGGAAAGGGAAGCAAATAAAAAACTTAAAGAGGTGGAACAAGATAAATGGTATGAAGAAAGTGAAAGAGAGGAACCATATACTTACTCTCCATATGAGAAACTAAGCAAGAAGATAAAAAAATATTGTAGAAGACACTTATGGGGAGAATTCAAAACCACATAAGGAGGATGAGACAAATCAATTAGAGGAAATGGAAGCAAAAGTTCATATAACAAAAATAATGGAAAGGCATCTAAAGCTAGAAAATGAGATGTATAAAACAAAACAACAAACTTATTGATGAAAAAAAAACTTGTGGAGAAGACAATAAAAATTGAGAAGAAAAATATTCTTATTTCGAAGCAAGCCTACAGATGGCTAAAGGAAAATAAGCATTGGCAGTACAAGTATGAAAGAGAGAAAGTAAAAATAGAAATCTATAAGGTGGGGGAAGGAGAAATAGGAGGGATAGAGGCTCTTCTACATGTAACTCAGATGGAGGAAACCACTTCAACATTTGGGGAAAGAAGGAGATCCAAGAGGATCAATTGAGCATGAGGACATGCTTCATGCACATCAAGGGGGAGTGTTGGCTTCCGATTTTGGCTTCTTTTACCTTATAAATTTTCATCATTTATCACTTTTTCTCATCATATTATCATCATAATACCCATTTTTCACATAAAGGTAGCTAAATCGTGTCTTTTAATTATTTTAGTGCTTTAGTCATAATTGAGAATTAAAAATAAATTATGAAAGAACTGTAAAGCCTGTAATAGCTCGTTTGAAGTCATGGTTGTAGGACACCTAGGATCGAACCAAATATACAATTGGAAACTATGGGAATCAAGGATGGATGAATACCTATTGGTTCGTACAAGAAATCTAGATTAGGGCCGTTCAACATTGGTCAAACCAGACTAGTTGTTCAGGAATATCCCCTGATTTGAGAATAAAATATGGGCAATTTTGTGATTTTTTGGGATTCGACCATATTTTGTGTAACCAAGTGATATATTCGACCTAGTGAAGTGGATTGAAGATAATTATGAGTTTTCCATCCTTTTTAGCTTTTCTTGTTATGTTTTGGCCTATTTAAACAAGCCTCTCATAGTTAGAAGTTACCTTTGAACTTGTGGAGAATTGTTATTTGTTGAAGACAATTGAAGATTAAAACTTGTTCTCTCTCATTTTCCTGTGCATCATATGGTTGAATGAATTGTTGTAGCGAATTGTGTTGAAGGTGTACCATGCAAGAGTGGAGGACCCCCATTTGAGCTAAGTGCACTTTATTGTTACATAGTGTTTATAATTATGAATATGCTAGTTTTAATTATGAGTGTTTATTCTTATTTTTTGTAGATACCTGTACATGTTTTCATTATGAAATTTTATGTGGAAGGATACCACTGTTACACAACATTTTGTCACTGTCCCTGCAATCCCCAACTCGCACATTGGAGGGTCGTTTCTGTGACCAATAAGTAGTGTCATGCTTTGCAAATACTATCATTGCATCCATTTACATGAGGGAAATATTCCTTATGTTGACAATTGCTTGAGCAGAGCTGTAAAAATCCCTATTTTTTCCTTGGCGCAAGTAGCCAGTTACAACCTCGTGCCGATCAAGAAATTTAACACTGAGCCCGCACCAATTGGCGCTTTGTGCTAGTTAGACACCTGCGCCAAGATATTTATGGAATGTTTATTAAAAATAGAGGTGGAGGCTCCATTCCAACCACCTCGAGGATGAGTCACTAAGAGTGGTTGAACTGGAACAACCATGGACTCCTTCCTTTAGTTAGTAGTTTCCACCTCCCTTGGAACTCTCCTAAAGGATAAGACTCCCTCCCACCTTCGTAGGGATCCCAACCTCCTCATTTTCCTCTATAAAAGAAACTATCTCTCTTAGTACAAGCTAGATGAACTGGGAGAATTATACATACTATAGTTGAGCTACTAGAGAGGATAGAATAAGAAGGAATTATGTTGAGGAAGCTTGAGTCCATGCCTTCATCCCGTTTGAATTCCTTGACGAACATTTGAGACACGCTTCACCTGAACCCCACTGGAGGAGACTGCGATGTCAAAGCATTGGTTGTACTCTTCCTTCTATTCATTAATATACATGACTACTATTTGGTTCCACTATTGTGTTATGATGTTTATTTGATGCGATATGTTTAGCCCTTTTTGACTGGCCAATAGTTATGAGTGAAACTATTTTGTCATATGTTGTTCTTGTTCTTTGTCCTATGTGCAGGTATCTAGGTGTAACAATGAAATGATTGTGATTTTCCAAGGTAGGAGCGAGAGGCCACTACTCTTTCTGTAATGACGACAACGTTGGATTCAAGGTAGGTCAATCTACTGTGTCTTTTTTTCGTTCATTAAATAGGAAGCAACACTTTAGCGTGTCCTTTTGTTACTAGACCCACCCTAGGGCTAGAGGGATCGTCTCTATCCACATAGAGGATTTACCTTCATAAAAAATTGGTGAATCCACTGGGGATCAGTGCGAGTTTGTTGTTTCATCCTGTTGGGTTAGTTTCGATTATTGGTTTAGTTATCTGTCTTTTTCTGGTTTGTTTGCTAAGTTTCCATTCTCTGTTCAGCTCCAGAGTGTCAAGGTTGACCTATTCTCATTAGGTTATGGTTTTTCCTCTTTTTCCCATAGGTATCCAGTTTGGCGCGGATTTTTTCTGGACAGTCGCGCCGATTGGCGTAGGTTTCTCTTTTAACACTCACACCAACCCCTGTATGGCATAGATTATAGCCTTACAGTGGCGCCAACCCTTGTAGGTTTTGGTTTGACCTCCTTAATGAGTGTTTTGGTCATTTATTCTTGCTTCTGGGTCATTTTTGGGTGTGATTAATCTTTTGAGATTGTGTTGACTACTGTAGACTTGTTTCCCTCAGTCGTTTGTCCATTTTCATGTCAGTGTCATTTAAGACCTTAGGGTTTCTAAGTGTTCTTGCACACCGAGCCTTCTGTTCGAGAACAAGTCTCTTTGATTGTTGTCAGTCTCATTTTGGGTCATTATATTGAGTTTTTCTTGATCCTTTTGTTTTGTTGGTTGAACGGTCTTTTCGTTTTTCGATTAATCCTTCTTCTTCAATACTTTGAGCATCGATTACTTTGCTTGTTTGGGTCACTTTGGGAAACTCTCTTTTTCGATTGAAAGTTTGCTCCAGTAGCTTGCATGTTTTTGTGTCCGTTTCAATTTGGTTGAGTCATTCAATTTCAAATCCCTACATTTGAAAAACTCAAACTAATGTTTATTTTTTTTTCCATTGAATTAGTACGTTGTGTGCTTCATTTCATTAAAAAAATCAAAAAATATCTTTTGCATTATTTTGTTGCATCGAAAATGAAACATTCCTCTACATAACTAGCATTTGTTAATCTAGGAGGGACTTTCGTTTTCACTTGATTGCATTAAGGGCATTAGAATTTTCTTCGCATACTTTCCTTTCTTGTTGGTTTGAAAGATTTCTATCCTTCTTATAACTAGCATTCATCGAATTGAAATGATGTTCATTTGCATATAGCTTGCATCTAGGAATTTGAGCTCCAAATTTGATAGGGCCTGGAAATTGAAACATAATCCAAGATCAACTTTAAAAATTTACTCAATGAACCTAAGCCAACATTGAAACCTACTGAAATATTTCTAGTGGTCTAGGCTAGAGACATGTTCCGGTGTCTTAAAACCTAGTAGCTGTCGCTCGCCTTTTGGCTTCAGACAGCGCTAGTATGGACTTATGCTCCCCGTACCCTCGCGTATATAAAGGGAGACCCCTAGGTTGCAATACTTTATCCATAGGAAGCCAAGTCTACCGCCTTGTAACCGTGATACACCGAACACAACATTTGGGGAGACTACCTGCATGTACGTTAAGTCCTTGGTCATTTCTCGTTCATTTGATCACCAAGGTGTATATGGCAGTTCATGGAAACCTGGTATACCCTCCTGCTAGAATACTTGAGTAGTCGTTTTGATATTTTCGTGACTCTTTAAATAAGTAAAAGATCATCGAGCACTTGCCCTTTCATGCTCCTTTCAAACTGAAAGTGACTAGAGTCATCTTTTTTCAGTTTCTCGACTCTTAAAACATGAAACAACAGATTTTGGTTTCATTGTTATAAAATTAATCACCTACGATTACACGCCTATTAAAAATTTGTTACTTGGTCTGATTGATTCCCTTGGTTCTTGATCTTGGAACCTTTGATTGGTTTTCTCTTTTCCTTCCTATTTTGATATACGGTCAAAGTGGCGGAACCTCTAGTTTCGTTGTCTTCACTGCCTCCTAGTGGTGGTTCTTTTCTGGATGTTTCTTTTGAAACCCTTTAGTCCACTAGGTCTACTAAGTTATCACAGCCTATTCTACCGTCTATCCAACCCCTTGCTACTCGATCTTTGTTTGATGAGCCGGTTGAGTTCAATTGGCCTCCTTCAAGTGCTTGGTCTAGTTTTGGCGATGAAGCAGAATTTCCTCCTCTTACATTTGGATCGCCTTTTGTTGTTGCTGAGATACCTCCTAGTCCCTGTAGTCTTTTCGAAGATATCATGGAAAACTTAGATATGGATTCCTCCAGTCCCGTTGGCAGTGAAGGAATGCCTGTTTCCACAGGAGAATATCAACTCTTTCCCGAAGATCTCTCTCGTGCCCCTATCCAATGTTCTTCGCCTTCGATGTCACTTCCGACTAGCTATAGGTCTCTGAGTCAGATGATGTCTGATGTTGCATCCATAGCACAATCCAACACAGTAACGCCTCTTCCGAGTTCGGTCCTACCTTCGTTAGGGTTATCACCATCGACTCCTAGTTCTTCGGTTACTGTTACATTTGTTCCAGTCCAACTGATGATCTGTGTGGCTTCAATTCAGTTTCCACTACTCCTGTGATTCCTGGTGGTCTTACTTTTGAAGAATATCTGTTAGCTGTTTAGCAGCAGAGTTCTTAGGGTTCTCAACAGCCCCAGGCTCCTACCCACCCTTTTTTTCATCATTATGATGTGGTTGGTAATGCTATTTATTCATATCCACTTTATTATGATGAGCGTGGTATTCCAATTTATTTGCCTCCTATTGATCCTTATCAGGCCGTTTATGATCCTTCACAGTCTGTTACTCATTTGGGACCTACCTTACCTGTGCAACCCTCTGGCTTACAAGGAAAACCCTCCTAGGGGAAACCTTTAGCTCACCAGGGCCCCACTTTTGGTCCATAGGGACAACTATATGGTCCACAAGGCTAATATTTACAAGGAAAACCTTTGGTCCAACATGGACAACCCTCTGGTCTCTCGAGTCAACCTATGATTCAACCCAGATCATCTTTTGGTCCTGGGGGGAAGGTTTATCCACCACAGGGACAACCTATTGCACCTCAATCACAACCACACGTTCAGTATGGCCCAAATATTGTGCAACCAGGAAAATCCTACGGTCCTTCTCTAGGTCAACCTGGTCATCAGGGACAACCTGAGCCATCGTAAACATCAGGCCAACCTTTCAAACAAGGTCAACCTGGTGGCCCTCAAAAACCATTTCAACAGCCGGTTCAACCAGCTCAGTAGCCGTTACAACCTTCCCACCAGTAGATTCCTTCATTTCCGCAGCTGGTTTTACCTGTTTACCCTACTCAACAGCCTAATCAACCTGCTCCATAAGGTCAACTTGCGCAATCGCAGGGCACTTATTACCCTGAATCTTCAACCAGTATATAGCACACCCCATATTCTGTACCCTAAAAATCAACCAGTATATAGCGCACCCCAGATTTCTTACCCTAAAAATAAACCTGTGTATCAACAACCTTAAAGTCATGCTTACATTCTGTAGCAAAATCCTTATGCTACTCAGCAAGGGCCTTAGTGGTCTACTTCGACTCAATATCCTAGTCCTCAACCCCAATATCAACCGAATTATCCTATTTCTAATCCCTATGATCCGAATCCTTCGGGACAGAATGTATGGGGACAAAATCCCGCTCGGATTGGGTGGAATGTACACATAGGCCCTTATGAAAGACCTTTGATGAATTTTAATACTCAATTACCGTTTCTTGCTATGTTGGAATTACCCGATGTATCGAAATTGACAAATGATCCTATTCTTCATAATCCATATTGGCCTCCGGTTCCGACCAATATTCCTGGTGATTGTCCTAAATTTGAAGGTAAACCTGGTGAAGACCCCCAAACGCATGTTATGACTTACCACTTATGGTGTTATTCTAATTCTTGGGTTGACGATTCTATTCGTCTCTGTCTTTTCCAGCGAACTCTTACTGGTGCCGCTGCAAAGTGGTACATTGAGATGTCTCATGGAGTTTTCCAAGATTTCAATTCTTTGGCCATGGAATTCCTTACACATTTTCAGTTACCGATCCACTATGAGACTGGGACACGTCACCTCACTTCATTGAAACATGAACGAGCTACTCCTATCTCGGATCATATTCATGAGTGGCGGCGTTGTCGTCGCATGATAAAATTTGAAATACCTGATCAGCTTCTGACTCATTGGTTCACTACCTCCTTTGTTAATAAGATTTCCAAAGACATAGCTATGGGGGCATGTTTAACCGAGGAATAAGCCATTGCTTATGCCCAATACCTTGATCTCGTGTACTCTCAGTCTGGTGCATTATATGATATATTGCCTGATGCTCCTCAACTTGGAACTTATAAACCACCAGCGACTCTATCCATTGATGGTATTATTGGTTCCGTATCGTAGACTTCTTAGAAGTCTCCTTCATCAAACTCTGGGAAGCATAAGTCTACTTCTTCCAATAATGTAGCTTCTCAGTCAACTTTGAATTCTGGAAAACCCGCGGAAGTGAATGTTGTTAAGGCAAATCGTACAGATAACACTTCCAAAGGTAAGAAGAGGGGTAAAGGTAAGGCCAAAGCTGATACCCCTGTTATTGCCTAAATCTACCTCAGGCTGAAGGAAGGCAGAGTTCAGGGTAACATCATACCACGCTCAGTCTGGTAGCTAGCCCTACCAGAACAGGAGAGGGCTCTCTCCAGGTCAATCTCAGCGAAAAGTAATCAATATGGCTTGGGATGACTGAAATGAAAGCTAATTTTAGGCTAGGTATATGAATAAAGGAGTTTGATTGTGTTTTTGGGGTTTTTTGTTGGATCAAGGGAAAGGCAGTTTTGGGTGCGGGGATTAGGCCTAGTTTTTGCAGAATTCTAATTGGGGCAGTGTAGGCAATCGTTTTGATGCTTTAGCTTGAGTGTATGGATGGATTAGACCAGTGAGGAGCTAAAGAGGGAAATAGGGTCTCAATATTCCTCCTCAAACAGATGAAAACATGAAAAACTAAACAAAAATGAAGGCAGAGAAAAGCAGACCAATGAATTCTACCTTTATAACTTGTTTGTTCAGTTTAAGAAGAAAAGAGAATGAAAATGATACACATAAACATCAGTGAACTTACAGATACATAGGGGAAAACACCATCAAAACATAGAGCCACAAGGATCCCAAAGAGGGCTGCAAACCTTGGTCAATTCCTTTGCTAAAATTGCAGAATGAATGTAATATGAAGTGCTAGCAATCCCAAATGTCCAACCCTGAAAATGACTGAGAAAATACATCATATAGACAAGCCTAACCCACTCCCATGCCTCTAGGGGTCGAGCTCATCATTCTAGGAGCTATTTCAACCATATCTAAACTAGGAACTAGAAAATAGGCCATGAAACAACTTGCCTCTATATGCTAGGAAACTGATCCATTCACTCACATTTCACCCTTTAGTGAATGAATCTTCTAGAACAAGTAAAAATGTGCTAAAATTACATCATAAACATGAATTTACATCAAGGTACATCAATATTTACAAGAAAAAGTGAAACTGGTCAAAACTAGGCGAAATTCTGAGCTGTGGAGTGAAAAATAGGCCAAAATCCTCTATGCGTCGCACCCAAAATCTCTATGCGTAGCACATCTTTGGAGCTGATTTTGAGGCACTTCCCGAAGTTCAAATTGAGCTCATGATAGCTCGTTGGAAAGCCCTGCCTGTCTAATTTCCAACCCAAGTACAATTTTTGGATTTGGATGTCATTTTCCCCTCAAAAAATTCAATATCCCAAGACTGGTTCCTGTGTGTGCAAAAAGTGGTAGAAAGGCCATTTTCAGGGTGTTTTTGACCCTTTAGGCCACCCAGAACTTGATGAAATCCTTAGGCCATTCCTGAGCATGCATAATTTTTCATAAAAAATCCAAAAATACCAAGTTTTCCTCCAGAATATCTCCCAATCGTAAGCGCGCGCAAGGTGGCGCTACGCGTCGGGCAGAAAAACCTGTTTTGTGACCAAAAAATTCAAAAATGACAAAATTTTCTCCAAATTCCTTGAAATTTGGACTGAAGGTCCCTAATCAAGTACCATCCTCATCTAAAGAAGCTTTAGCCAAGATTTGAAGTCGATCATGCCTTTTGCGCCTCCTCAATGCCCTTCTCAGCCTCGCTTTCAGAATTTTCATTTTCGCTTTGTAGACATGTGTGCGTGCCCAACAATGGTTCTTCATGTGTCGGAGCATGTTATTCTCTTTGTTTTCTTTCTCCAATAGCTTCTCCAGGTGGATGTTGACTCTCTCAAGCCACGTCTCTCTATTGGCCTCAATCTCCTGCTCGATAGGTGTCATCTCGGATGGGCTTCTTCGGGCAGCTTGCCAGTTCTCGCGGATGTTTTGTAACTCCATGAGTGTCTGCTGATCCTCCAACTGCTTGTTGCATTGATCCAGATAGTTTATGACCCACTGAGCTCTCTGCAACTTGTCATTCAATGTGTCGATCTCAGTTTCCTGCTCCTGAATGATCTCCCTCAGTTTTGAGCTTGGAGAGCTCAAATCCTCATCAAGCAATATGAAATCAGTGTCATGGCCTCTTGAAGGGCCCTCCTCCTGCATAGGCCTCTTTCCTCTGTCCTGTACCTGTACCTGTGCTGATGACGATGGAAACGAGACCCCTTCCACCCCGAGTGAAGATAGTACACATCGGGCTGCTGCAAATAATTATCTCGTGCCTCTCTGGTAAGTGATATACACCGGCACACCGATAGGCTCTGTCTTGGGACCTTCACCTGCATCGTGAAAAATCTCTGGAGGAGGCTGAGGGGCTGTAAAGAAGTCACAAGAAATGAACTCTTCCCATGCAATGCCCTACAATCCAAGCTGATGTACCACAATCATCTTGCTGAGCGCATAATGATAAATGCTGTTATGCTGCTGCTCTGGAGTCTTCTTCGGCACAAGAGTAGTCATCCTCTCTATGTTTCAACACATGAAATATGGTATGTTCATCATCCTCACTCTCATGAAATGCATCAATAATCTGATGTGGTATGCATAGAGACGTGAGAAACGGCCCTCACAACTGAAGTATCGGATAATGAGTCTCATCAATGGTGCATAGGATTCCTTCAGAAACAGGAATGGGAAAACCCTGCTGAGCTGCCTCAAATAGCCAGGCCTGATGTATGGCTCGTAATGTACTCTATCCACCTGCTGTCTCTTGTTCCACTCCTCTCCTACATTCAGTATTCCTGTTGCCTGAGAAATAGTTTCTGGTGTCAAGGTGAAATTTACACCAGCGAGAGTAACATGAACATCACACAAATGTAAAACAAACAACCGGGCTAACTCCTGATGATGCTGAATCTGAGCAATCCACTCACATTACTGATAGCATGATTGCTCTCGGAAGCAAACCATGGCAAGTGGGAAGGCCTCCAACTAATTCAAAGAGGTGGGTTCCTCCCTCACATGTTTGCCTCCTTTTCGAGGCCTTCTCGGTGCATGAAGCTCTGTGGTAGAATCACTATCTTGCTCATATGATGAATCTGTGTCCGTCATGGTGTTTTCAAGTCTATGCCAACTATATGTTTGTTTGGTTGAAAATGAGAAATGAAGACTTGATGTTTTTTCCTCCAATTACCAAATGTGTGCCAAGACTGTGGGAAAGATGGACAATGGAAAAAAAGGGTATATTGGACTGTCAAGTGAAATTAGAATGCAATAAAAGTCACTTGACTGTGTTTTAGAAAGGTGGGATTTGGGATTTAGGAATTTTGTAAATGAAATGGGAGATGGTAGTGTTTAGGGATAGGGAAAAATAGGATTTTAAAAAAATAAGTGATATGAGTGGTCTTATAGGAGAATAGGGAAGGGATTTTAATGATATTGTGACAGTGATGGGGAATGGAACCACAAGTGGGAAATGGAGTTGAAATTTGGCACCAACAACCAAACTTTAAAATTCAAATATAAACCCTATGGAGCAGTTTTTTAACAAAAATGAGAGGGTTCATGTTTCACCAATCAAACTCTTATATCTTTCCCTCCCAATAACACCAAACACAAGCTAAACTCAGTGGCAAGGGTGCACAAACTTACTTGGAGCACAAAAGTTTGAGTCGTTTTGAAAAATTTGGAAGTAGTGATGAAATTTTGCCTTGTCGGCCCTGTGCGCCGCGCACAAAACCCAGTGCACCGCGCTCACTGTATGCGCCGCACACGTTCAAAAATGCACTATGGATGTCGGCTCTATGCGCTGCGACATGCCGATGCGTCGCGACCTTCTCCCAACGCGTCGCGCAAGCAAACTCACAGACAGTCCTCCAACTACTGTTTCGCTTCTCCAACTAACTAAACTCTCTTGGGTTTTTGATATCTCCTTGCGTGAAAATGAAATTTGGAAGTGGAAAATATCTGCATACAACCATGGATTTTGATTTTTTTGAAATAACCCACTTTGTAAAGTTGTAGAACTTTGGCACTTTGAAATTTTAATACAAACTGTTGTTTTGGTTTCCATTTTAACTTTTTTGAGATGAATGTTGAAACTTTTGTATATTTCTTAGGGATGATTAGCATTGGATTTAGGCAAAGGATGACCAGGGTTGTGCTGAATTGCTTCATATTTGAAACTTTAAAAATTACAAAGGATGAAATTACATTTATTACAAAAAATAAATTTGATGATTTCTTCTTCAAAACAGAGTTTTGAAGAAGAATCATTCTCAGCATTATTGATGATGAAAATTTTGAAATGAAAACTTATTAGAAACATCCTCATGTTCCTGCTGGCATTATTTGACATTTTTGAAGACGAAACCCTAGACCTAATGACTGAAATGACTCTTTGCTGACCAAAAGACCATCCATGACTATGAATGACTGTAAAATTGAATTTGATGAATTTTGATGAACTTTAACGATCAGACAAAAACCAGCAGATAAATGACATGAGGGGAAAATGAGAGACAAGACCTTTCCGCCAGATAGTATCTCTGACAGAGGTATGACTATACCGAATCTAACATTGGCTCCAATGGGGATGGTAGCTCCTAGGAGGTGCCAAGAACTACATATTTCTGGAAAGCAGACAGTGCCTTCGTCCATTGGGCTATGGAATCCATTATTTTGACAAAGAAACACAAGATTGTTGACTGATTTATTGACTGAAAATATGACTCAAACTGACTCAACTTTAAAACTGAAATGACTGAAAAAACAGACTCAACAAACTCAAACCAAAACTGAAATCCTTCTTCAGAATTATAACCTTCACTTTGGGCCCCAAACTGAAGAAAAGATCATAGTGCACACTTGCGATGAAACTGAAATAAATGGTATGTACAATGACAATGTGATCAGCAGAAAACATCTTAGAAATGGTACCGCTTGAGCAACCGACCATTGACCGGCCCTCCTGGACAATATTCACCGTTCATATCCTTCAGAAGAAAAGCGTTCTGACCTCGATATGCTGCAATTTTGAAGGGTCCTTTCCAGAGATTCTCGAACTTACCGTGCTTACCTTTCTCCTCATTTCTGGCATGCCATTTCAACACCACTTCTTCCAATTGGAATTTTTCCGCCTTTGCTTTCCTGTCGTAGATCTTCTTGATTCTCTCCTGTAGCTTGAATGTGTTTTGAAAAACTTCTTCGAAAATTGGGTTGAGCGAGATACCGTATTTTCTGCACCTTTCGAAGATCTGTCTGAGGTGACGCAAATGATCCCCCCGATGTTTAGAAAACACAGTAACGTCATCCAAATAGACCACCACACTCTGGCCTATCAGACCTCTGAGTGCTATATCCATAGCTCTTTGGAAAGTTGCTCCTGCGTTGATTAATCCAAAGGGCATACGCCTGAATGCGAAGGTTCCCCACTTAGTCCGAAAGGTAGTCTTTAACCTATCTGGTTCAGCCACCAGTACTTGATTGTAGCTAGAGAAACCATCCAACAAAGAGAACATTTCTGACCCGGACACTGCTTGTAATATTTTCTCCATAGAGGGCACCGGGTAATTATCTTTATTCGAGGCCCGGTTTAAGTTTCGGAAGTCCACACATAAGCGGATTTCACCTGACTTCTTCCGCACCGGAACTAAATTGGATACCCATGTGGAATGGCGAACTTTGAAGATAATGCGTGCATCCAAAATTTTTTTGAGTTCTTTTAGAATCAATGGCTCCATCGTAGGATGTACTTTCCTGAGCTTCTGTTGGAATGGTTTTACATTTTCTTTAATGGGTATCACATGTTGTATGATTCGAGTATCGTATGTGCGTAAGTCCTCATATGTCCAAGCGAATATGTCACGATACTTGCGAAATAGCTGAGTGAAATCTTGAGCCTCTTGGGGGGTGCAGTCTTTCCCAAGGTTGACGAATTTAGGATTATCTTCTGATCCCAAGTTCACTTGTCGATGGGCCAAGATAGAGCTCTGTACTTTGGCATTTGGGGGCCCACGGAAACGATTTTGCAGATCGAAAAGCTTCTCAAGTGATACCACCCCTTTAGGCATGGGGTTTCCTTTGACTTGCTCGTACTCCTTTTGCATAGCTTGGTTGTGCTCATCTTCATCTATAGCAGCGTCTTTGAATACCTCTGAGTTACACATAAAATCCAGCACCTGTTGATCATCATCGAAAACGCGCAAGTTAGTGATATTGTCTGGCACGGAGGGTTTATACACAACTTCAATAGAAAAACCATCCCTCAGAGGGGTAAATCTGGCAGCAGCATTAGCTAGAGTGTCTGCCGCTGCATTATGCATTCTGAGAACAAATTTAATTCCAAAAGCGTCAAAAGCAGAAATTAATCGCCATACCTCTTGCTGGTATGCCTTTAAATGTGGAGACAAACAATGAATAGTATTGCGTACCTGTCGAGTGATAATCTCGGAGTCTCCAATGACCTGTAAGCATTTTACCTTCAAATCCAGCGCCTTTTTAAGCCCAAGGATCAAAGCTTCATACTCGGCCGTGTTGTTGGTGCATTGGAACTCCAGCCGACAGGAGATTAAGAATATATTCTTATGAGGATCAAGCAAAACGCAGCCAGCGCTAGAACCATCGAGATTTTTGGAACCGTCGTAATATAAGGTCCATATGTCACTTTCCGGGCCCTTGGGGGTAGTGGATTGCGGAGGAATTTCGGCTTGGTGTGAGACAGTTTGGGCTTGTTCCTCTGCGACGAGTGCCATTTCAGATTGGACTTCGGGGCCTACTGAAGACTGAGGAAGTCGGTAACATCCAAAAATGGAATCTAGAAAACACATACCAAGTTCCTCCTGGGCAAAGCTGATGGGTTCATTTGTGGCATCCAAATCAGTTACAGTGTGTTTCATGTATGGTTCACTTTCGACTCTGATTTGGTTGTTTCTCCCCTTGTAAGGTAGCCATAAGTGGGACCAATCTGTGGCAAAGTATCCTTGCAACTTGCTAGACCAGTCTCTGCTAAGCAGTACACCGTAGGCTTCAGGGATGTCAACAACCACAATATCAATGCATTGATGGACTCTAGAGTCGGACGAGAGGCGGATGATGACATTGTTTAATTCTCCAACGGCTGGTACTTGTGATCTATCAAGTTGAATGATTTTTGCGTCAGTCTTCTCTGGGCGGATGTTGAGTTTCTTGCACACAGATAGAGGCATGACATTCGTGGATGCACCGGAGTCGACAAGACAATTGTGAATGTTGAAGTTAAACATCTCAAAAGACAAGAGGAAGGGAGGGGTGGATCCTCTCGAATTCGTGTTGACAGCGTTCACTATAGACTGGATATCTGGACTGGTTTGTGCGGAAGTGTTGCTGACATTTTTCGTATTTTGGTTGTTGGCGAAAGCTTTTAGAATAAGTTCCTTTTGATTCGTGATGCGGGCCAACTCGTAGAGTGAGATATTAGCTCTGGTATTTTTCATGTCCTCCACTATGTTATAGCTAGTATCAGTTTGGGGACTAGGTTCGGTAGTGGTTTTCGAGGGTTCCACCGGGAGCTTGCTCTTGTGACTTGCTTTGCTGTTACTATTTGTGGGCTTCTCCGGCGTAGCTTGTCCTTCGTTTCCAGGGGGAAGAATTTTCCTTAGGAAGGCCCTTTTCTTGTCTTCATATGATTGTTCGGGGATAGATCCTTTGCTTCTAAGACTATAATTCCGAGTGGGCTGAGCCTTGGGACTGCCTGCCATGTTGATATCAATGGGAACAAGACTCTCCCCCCCGCGTATTATATCAAAAGTTAGAACAGAGGCTCCTGGTTCCCCATCTAGGAGCGAGCCTTCATCTCGATCGGAAACATCATCCTCTGTCTGGTTTCCCGGAGTTTGGTCATCCAAAAGTTGGTTAACCACCGCGGTCATGCTGCCAATCCATTGCGGGCACGTTTTTTCAGAGTGGGCAGCTTGGTGAAAAGAGCAAAAATTATCCTTCCCTATCTCTTCCACGTTGAGAGCGGTGCTGGAGTTTGACGGAGGTCTGCTGGTGTTGGGATTACTTTTCTTGAAAAAGGGTTTTGGAGGTTTAGTAGAAGTTGATGTTTCAATGCCTTTTCTCTTCAAGTCAGAGACCTCATTCGTTAGTAGTTTGAGGGTCTTGGCCATACTCTCGAAATCAAAAGTTTCTTTCTCTCTATTAGGGGTGGAAGAGTGACCCTTTTTAGCAATTGGTTTGTGATCATCCTTTCCTTCGTGGTCCATGACTCCTATCGACAACATGTCTTTTTCTACCGCGAGAGCAGCAGCGTAATTTGCTGTAAGGGTAGCGCGGGCTTCACGTTTGACGAAAACGACAATATCCCTAGGGAGAGCTTTAGTATAGTAGTCGATGGTGATAGAATCGTCCAATGCTAAGTTTGGAGGAAATTTTTGCAATATTGTGGCGAAGCGTTGGTTAAAGTCTTTAACTTTCTCTTTTCTATGACACTTGATAGTGCTTAACTCTGTGAGGAGCATAGAGGGTGTTTTATCTTCTGCAAACTTTTGCAGGAACACGCGACAGAACTGGTCCCAGGATGTAATAGAAGCACTGGGTAGGGAATGATACCAAGTGGCCGCATGGTTTACAAGAGTGTGTGGGAACAGTCTACATGCGACATCATCGGACTGAACTCTCATGATTTGTAGAGACAAATAGAAACTACTAATATGGTCTTCCGCTGATGTGCCTTTCTCAGGATCGAACTTAGGAAGATGCTTCTCTGGGTGTCTAGGCATATCATGGAGAGGACCTAAAATATCCAATGGGGATTGAGCCATCCAGGCTAGAGGCTGCACCCTCCTGGGGTGCTGATGATATCGAGTTTCTGCCTCGGACTCACTTCCCATCCCTGACACTGATGCTCCTTCATGATGGCGAGAGTGTTCATCTCGGTGTCTTTCACGGTTATTCATGTTTCTAAAATACTCCCAGTTGTGGGGAGGGGGCCTATTTTGGTTTTGGTGGTGATGATGGTTGGGTTGGTGTCTCCGGCCGCGAACTATATCTCCTCTACCTCCACGTCCGTGACCCCTGTTGATCCCACCCTCATTTCTTCGAGGCCTATTTCCTTCCCCCGCATTTCTTCGGGCTGTGTTACCTTCTCTTTCATTTCTTCGACCCCCTTCTCCTTCTTCTGGTGGGGAATACACTTGGTTGTTGTTCCACTGATGTAAGTCAGGCTGAGGTTCGGGGAAAGGTTCTGTATCAGGGAAACCTTCACTATCTTGGAGAATGGGGTCATTTTCTTGGACAGCCCGCCCGAGGTCTTCAATCATGGAATTCACAAGTTCAGGTATGGTGCTGACTAGCACGCCATTACGAGTGACGTTTTCGGCTAGGGTCCTAGTGTGGGCTAGGAATTCCATGATTGGAGCATACCGTAAATCCCTGACGAGATTGCGGGCGACTGGGCGTAAGGATCTCAACTGTTCGTTTGTGATTTCAAAATATCGAGCCTCCTCCCTTGGAATATCTTCCAAGGGGGGAAGATGAGGTTCGTTATTTATGACCTCCCGGTGGGGAGTTTGTGATGGAATATCTGTCGTATGCTGGGAGGATGCCATGGCCCTCCTTCTAGCGCCAAATCTGTTGACGGGAAAATATGTCCGGCCAACAGTAGGGGATCTCCCCGGTAGAAAGTCCCGATTAGACTTTGAACCGTTTGGAGTAGGGATCCCGTCCGGGGTGTGGGTCCGGCTACCGCTTAAATGACTTTCTCTTCGGTCTCGAAGAACCTGATTGAATCTGCAGACATACACTTTATTCACATGGTACATAATACATGACTGATGTATCAAACTGATATATAACACTGTGCGTAGCAAGGTAATGAACAAAATGCATACGCCCAGGAAGTGTCGTTAGCAACACATCTATGGGGTACTGCATGCAAGATAATCTGACCACTAAAGAAACAGTTCTTCGTGGCAAGGATATCCCTTAACTTTCCGAAAGATGCAATGAAATGCTAATAAAATAGTTCATTAACATTCATTATAAGAACAAACGATAAACTTAAGCATCATCAAGCACAGTCACATATAGCTATGAAGTACGAATGATACTATTAAGAACACAGCTTCATTAATCATACGATATTCTGAAACTATACGTAGAATACACACAGTTTTGTCACAGCTAAATACATCATCCAACAAAGGGATTTTAACAAGTATCTGAATTTCACATGAGTCAGAGTATGACCCTTCAATTACAATGCAATATTGCTCTTCAGTCCACAAAAGAGAAGCCCCTAACTATGTACCCCGCAGGGGTATTTATATATTCAAGAAACGCCCCTTCAGGCTTTCCGACGCTTCGACTTCCCGACGCTTCGACTTCCCTGCGACCTTTGACGATCATGCGACCTGCGACCGGCGGAAACAATTGCGACCTGCGACCCAGGTGCAAGTGCGACCTGCGACTCAGGCGTATGCGTGATCTACGACCTGGGGACGGTCGCGACCTGCGACCGAAAGAACTTAGCTATGGAGGTGGTCGTGTGATTGCGAGGTCTGGAGCGTCAATTTTCTTCCCCTTCAGGAACTCTTGCCAGGTCTGGTAATCCGCTGCTATAGGGGAGACTTGAGGGGATTCTTCTTTTAATCGATGCATACATTCCAGGGCATTCGGTATCAGAGTCTCCTTCTTCTGGGAAATCTTGATTGAGAGGGAGGCAAGCTTGGTATAGATTTGTACTGGAGCGACAAGCAACCGATTTAGGTTCTCTTGTGATGCCTCAAATTCTGGTGCGGCAGCAGCTTGTCTCACGGGTTGCAGAAAAGACTGAATTTCCTGATCTACTTGCTCCCAGTCTTTAGTTTCATCCAGTGCCCCTAACGACGGAATGTGATGAAGAGCGTTCATGGAGTCTATACCACTGATCAGGTGATTATATGCAGACACCACTTTGTCCAAATCTTTGGCCAGCTTGTCTTTGGACTGCATCTTCATCCGGATTTGTACTTTGGCATCTTGTGTGTGACCCCAATCCTTCCTAGGCACATTTTCAGGAGCTTGCTGGTACTGCGCTGTCCAGTTTATCATTTTGTCTAAAGCTACCGAGGCTTCCCTGAGCTGCTCATGCTTCTGTTTGGTTTCCGCTCGTGCCTCTGCCAACGGGGCCACGGTTTGTTTTAGGGTGAGCATTTCCCTATATACTTTCCTCATGGTCATTTCCAACACATCACACTCTTTCATGACCGCCAGCGGGACCTCATTGACATGGGAAGGCTTACCTTGGAGCTGTCGCATCTCACTCTCCAGTATTGATTTCTCCTGTTCCACTGCTTTTAGCCTGTTTTGTATCGAGATAATCTCCCTGCTCATTCTAGTGACATTTTCCTCTGTGGCCGCGGCAAAAGCGGTGCCTGCTGATGCTATCATTACCGGTTTAGTCCTGGTATCCGGGACGATGTCCTTTTCAGTGGCGACCGTAGATATGGCGGGATGGCTTTGCGCCAAGGATTTTCTTCTCTCTTGCCGTATTTTGAAAGAGAATTGGTCAAATGTCAATCTAGTCAGGTCGAAGACCTCTTCCTCTTGTTCCCTGGGAAAATCGTCATCAGGGAGGATACTTTTCTTGCCACTCGGAGGAATGTCCAGGGGAGATATGTCGATATCATCTATCAATTCATCCTCTTTATCCTGTGTTTGTCCTTTTCCTTTCTCCTTTTGCCGGCGCTCGGCTTCTGCCTTGTCATGTTCCTCCTTCTTCCTGCGTTCTGACTCTGCCTCTGCTTCTCTCTCAGCTTTTCTTTTTCTCTCTGCTGCGGCAGCTTGGCCTATTTTCTTCTGCTGTTCGGCTTTGTCAAGTTCTTCCTTAAGTGCTTGTTCTGCCGCCGCCTGTGCTTCCTTTTCCTGTCTTTCCTTTTCCTCGGCATGTTTCCTTTTCCGTTCTATCCTTGCATCTCTTCTACGTTTCTCTTCATCCTCCTTCATTTTCTTTTCCTCTTCCTTCTTGGCCTGGGCCTCTGCTTCTTTTAGCTGATCCGAGGTGTCAGGCCCTGTACTGGTCCGTGTTTTCTTATCTTTGGAAGAAGAAGAGCCTCCTAGTTTATGGCTCCTGTCTTCTAAATTTTGGTGGTCCTCTTCTTCTTGGTCAGAGTCAATACCCGGAGCTAGTTGCCTGTCTGCGTTGTACCAGTTTCTTTTCTCGTCTTCCGCCGGGCGTTCGACATGTTGATAGCTCCATTTAAACTTGGCCCTTTTACAGTGCTCAGGAACTATCCTGACCGGGTCATATGTTCGGTAATCCAGATTTCTAAAGTGATAACCTTTTACTTCTTCCCCTTGAGCCCCTACTTCTCTGAAGTCCTTGACTGTATAAGCACCGATGGTGAGGGGTAGAGAGGGCCAAGGTTTCTTCTTTCCTTTGGAAAGGACATTGGAGAAACCCGAGGTCATCTGGAAACATACTTCCTGCATAAGCACCTTGTCGGTAATAAACCTAGGCAGAGCATGTGGTGCTTTGAGTGTGCCAAATACTCGAATGATTGTATATTCAGCGAAGGGAAACCAGTGCGCCACCTGAACTAGTGTCTCCATTGCTCGCCACGACATACAGGGGGTGTCTTGCCCAAATAGCTTCCCGTAAAGGGCGGGAATGAATATCTGAGAGATTTGCTCAATATCTGACTTGTACCTGGATTCCCAGAATACCTTGGTCTGCAAATGGATTGCTTGGGTTTGTTCGAAGTCGTAGTTATGTGGCCATCCCTCAAAATGCAGTTGGGCATTGACATCATCTAATAGATATGAAGCCATATAAAATTCTGACGGCGTTCCTTCATTTGGGGCTAAAGCCGAAGCCAAATTTGTTTGCATTGAGCCCATTAATATACCAGCCCAGTTGAAACGAGTGCCGTGCACCGTTACATATTCCATTATAGTTGCCCATGTGCCGTTGAAGGTGGTGGCGTTCGGACGTCCATACAATTTGCAGAGCATGGCGGCCACTAACTTATACACTTTCCTTAGACCGGCCACCGGGTACTCCTGGTCTTTCTTGACTTTAAATTTGTCCGGTTCCGCCCACCATTTCCTGATTGTATCAACCACAGGTACTTCATGGGTAGAAGCCCATCTCGGGGTAAAGTTTTCCTCTGGTTGGGGCAGCGAGTAGTAGACTTGGGCGTCTGAGCCCTCCAACGTTGCGAAAGCTTTTCCTTTGCTATCTCGGATCAAGAACCTCCTGGGATCCGTTTTCTGTATGATCCAGTCTAATATTTCTGGACACGGGAAGATGGCTGGATGTGCCCCTGCTAGATGTAATTTGGATCTCTTGACCTTTAGGTATACTTCCCGGTCCGGGAGATCTTCTGGAAATTCATCTTCTGGTATAGCGAACTCGTGGTATACTTCATACCACCTAAGGCTGTCCCCCTTTGCGAAGGTGCAAAGGGTGTCTCTGTATATTGGTGGAGGAGATGTTTGCGCGTCTGTGTCTGACTCTTCTTCCACCACCTGTTTACCTTTCTTTCGGGACACCGGGGGTGCCATGTTGCTAGAGTCAGAGAGGACCGGTATCGTGTCTGCTCCAAATTCACCTGTTGCATTCAGGAAAGAATCCCAGGATGAGAAAGACATGATGATAATGGGCTAAATACAGTCTACACATGCAGAATTTAATTATCAATTCTCTTGGGGTCGCAGGGTCGCTGATTAACCAAAGAACTCACATGCGACCTTGCGACCTTGCGACTAGGTCGCAGGGTCGCAGAGTCGCTAACAGAGGATCGCGCGACTTTGCGACCTTGCGACCGGGTCGCTGGGTCGCAGGTCGCACTTGGGCCTGCCCGGGGGTTTCGAGCGCGCGAGGCTTGGGGTTCATTTCTCTTCTAACAGGAAGCATACAAGGCTGGAAGGGGTCCAGTCTGCAGGTAGGACGAAGACATGAGGGGCTGGACAGGAAAAAGTGGCCTTGGGGTTTAATGGTGATAACAGGAGAACAAAACAATATGAAAACCTCACAGAAAAACCCCACAGCCTCCTCAGCGGGTAATTAAGACAATAGGGAGGCTAGATTTGGGCAAGAAATGCTCATGAAGGAAACACAGAGAGGAAATAGCAACTTACCCAGAAGAAAACGCGCCAGTCGACCTATCAGAGCAATTCCTAACTTTTCGCTGCAAGTGACAAATGCGACCTAGCGACCTGCCCTTTTAAAAAAGGGTCGCACGTGCGAGCACTTAATGAGGTCGCAAGTTGGTTGAGTGTGACCTTGCGACCTTGCGACCCTAGGGTCGCTAGGTCGCAAAGGTCGCTGAGTCGCAAATTTCCTTAATTACTTATCCTTGTGACCTTGCGACCTTTGCGACCTGGCGACCTTAAGGTCGCGGGGTCGCATAGGTCGCATGAGTCGCAACTTCTTTAATTCCGGACCCTGCGACCTTGCGACCTGGCGACCTTGGGGTCGGCGAGTCCTGCAATTAACCGAGGGGTCATGGTGTTTCAGTATGGATTTGCTGACTTAGCGACTTGCTCTAAACTTCACTTAGCTTTTTCTCTTTTAGTTTCAAAGGGGGCTCCAAAAATTTTGAAGTGTGTGTTATTATTTTTTTGTATTTTTGGAGGGTGTTGTAGAGGGCCTACAGCCAAAGAGCAAGAGCTTTCTTCTTAATTATGTTATATTTCAGGGCTGCATCTCTTATAGTACGGCTGAAAAAAGCAATGGGTTTCTCATGCCCATCTCTTTTCTGCATTAATACTGCTGCCATAGTATGCTCCGAAGAAAAAGAGAACAAAATAAAATCCTGAGTGTAATCCGGGCTGATCAAAATCGGAGCTGATGAAAGAACCAACTTCACTAGATTGAAAGACTTAACCGCCTCTTCAGACCATTTTACTACACTATCCTTCTTAAGCATGTCTATAATCTCTCTTAGATGTTCAGCAAGGTTAGGCACAAAGCGGCGTAAAAAATTCATCTTACCATTAAAAGACTGAATCTCCTTCTTATTCCGGGGAAGATCAATTTTCTGAATTGCTTCAACTCAAGTTGGATCAATACGGATGCCATCTTTTGAGATAATCTGACCAAGGAGTTTGCCCTCATCCATAGCAAACAGAATTTTCTTTGGATTGAGTGACACACCATACTTTCCGCATCGCTGAAAAACAATTTTCAGATGGTAAAGGTGCTCTTCATCAGAATTGGAAAAAACCGTCAAATCATCAAGATACACAACAAGGAACACATCTTTCTCATTCGAAAATGCCATGTCCATTGCACGCTGAAATGTCGGACCTGAATTCTTTAAACTGAAAGGCATTTTGGCATAATGGAAATTTCCCCACGGAGTGGTGAACGCAGTTTTGTCTCTATCATCCTCATGAACCAAAATTTGGTTATACCCGGAATAACCATCGAGTAGTGACATATGAGATGCTCCAACTACTTGCTGCAATATGTGATCCATTTTTGGAAATGGATAATTTTCTTTCAGAGACACTTTGTTCAAATTCCTAAAATCAATGCACAAATGAATCTCACCTGTCTTTTTGCGAACAGGCACCAAATTGGAAATCCAATCTGAAAATCTTATAGGAACAATGATACCAGCCTTGTATAATCGATTCACCTCTTTCTCAATCGAAGGCAACAACTTCGGATTTATCCTTCTCAACTTCTGCCTGAAAGGCTTCTGATTTGGCTTAATAGGAATAGTGTGCTGAATTATATTGGTATCATGCGTCTTTAAATCTGAATAGTCCCAAGCAAAAGCATCAGCAAAAGAAGACAACAAACTCACATATTTTTATTTTACCTCCGGTGGCAATGATTTGGATAACTTCACCATCTTTGGATTCTCAGCTGTTCCAATGTTTACGTCTCCAACTCCCTTTTCTGTTGGCCGCAAGGTTGGCTTTCTAACTACGTCATCTTGATCAAAATGTTCTTCTAAAGGTATCAAACCCTTGGGAATGACATTATCTTTCAACTGCAACACTTCCATGTGATTTATTTGCACATCAGCCTCACCATCATCATATTCCATGTCAATTGAGGTGTCTTTGAATTTACCTTTGTTTTGCAGAAAGTCATCAATCTCATCATCATCTTGGAATACTTGCCAAAATATTTGATTATCCGGGACAATTGGATGATGTTTCACATGGATTTCGAACTTATTACTTGAGTTCATTTGGATCTTCAAATTACTAGCTGCCTTAGCAAGAGCATCCACAATATCATTTTGAATGTTAGGGATACAAGTCAAAGTATAATCTGAAAATAACTTCAATATATCAAGAACAACATTTCGATAAGCCCACATTCGAGGTTGCTTGGCTTGATACTCACCCTTCACTTGCTTAATTACCAACTCGGAGTCGCCATAGACTGCAATTCTCTTAGCATTCAACTTCCTAAGTATCTTCACACCAGCAATCAAAGCTTCGTATTCTGCCTCATTATTTGAACAATCAAATGCTAATTTGTAAGAACAAACTCTCACATTACTAGGTACCTTTTTTGGGGCGGAAAAAGGACTACGTACCCAAATACCGATTCCAGCACCATCACTCCCAACTGCCCCATCAAAATCCATAGTCCATAAACCTTCTTCATCTTCTTCCAAATGCTGAAATTTTGTCTGCTCTGTTATTTCTGTTTGCTGTCCCTCAACTTTCTGTTGCTTCTGGAAGGCTGATTGCTCAGCGGAACTCTCAAGTTCTTGTCTCTCTTTCATCAAAACTTCTCTGAAATTTTCTGTGATCTCTGGAATGTCCTCTGCTTCAACTAACTGACTATATATATCATTGAAACTATCTGAATACAAAACAAAAGACTCTAAATCTGTATGTACATAATTTACCGGATGATTTACCGGTTTCTCCTTGCTGGTGATCATATACTTCATCTTCTGTTCCCGATATAATCTTCTCATCTGACCGAACACAAGAATGGCAGCATAGGAGAAATCGAGCTTCAATGTTCCCTTCAACTTCGCTCCCCAAGGTCTGGAAAGAAGCATGCCAAATCTTGGACGTATGTCTGCCACAACCACATCCATCAAAACATTCTTCGCCGGAATCTGATCTAAACTTACCACCAAATATTTAATGAGCCCAATGCATCTCACTCTACTAGAATCAAAAGAATACATATCATGATATTTCCGAGTGATGTCCAATCCCAATTTCTCCATAATCGCTTTCAGCATGAGATTGTGAGAAGCTCCAGAATCAAACATGGCATTATGTAACACAAAATCATGCAATCTAAGGCTGATATAAAAAGGCGGCACATCACTATCGGGAGACTCACCATCCAATGTTGGACCAAAGATCAACTTAGGTTGATCATCTTCCACATTCACCATATCGGACATTGGATCGAAATTCAAAATTTTAGATACTTGACCCTTGTAGCTGTTATTTCTCATCAACTTGGTCAAAGGAATGGAAACTTTTAACCTAGCAATCTCACCTTCTAAGCTAAAATCTGAAGTCTTTTCTACCTCTTTGACTAGAGCATCCTTATTTTTGGCTTTCTCCCTTGATACAGTTGGCTGATTTGATCTTTCACTTGCTGATGGAGACTTGCTAGTCGTAGGATCAGATACATCTTTTCCCTTCTTTTGTGCAATGGGTGCATCATTTTTTGGTGCTGCAACTTATTTTCTCTTTTGGATTGGGTTGATAGGCACATCTCTGTTTCTAAGTGAATATTGTTTCTGCTGGGAAGACAAAGCATTCATATAACCTCTCTGATACTCATCCGACTCTTCTTCAAGAGCTGTCTCATTTGCCAAGATAAAATCCTCATCCTTTTGTATAGCTGAAATTTCTGAAAACTCCTCCTCTTCAGTGATAAAGGTTGGCATGTCATCAGGTGTAAAAAAGTGATTTTATTCTCCGATTACATTGTCTTCATCATCTGATTCGGGGCCAACAAAATTCTGCTGTAAAGGAGTCTTTACCTGCTGTTGTGCTGGCAGTTCTGGTGCTCGCTGCTCTCGTTGTTTGATCCTGAATTGAGGCTGCTGCTGTCCACCGAAGTTGGGATTTCTGATCTATGGTTCAGGCTTATCAAGTGTCAATATTTCAAACATCTTTTCCACCTTGCGAAGTAGTTGATCTGAAGTAGAAGCTTCTTCCTTTATCATGATTTTCTTCTCTGCTTTCAATCTAGCTCTCTTGTCATTCAAATTAGCCTCAACACTCACCGCAATTTTCTGCATGTCCTCCACGGTGGGTGGATCTCTTTCTCGTAATGAATAGGCCATGTCCGGATCAAAACCATCCGAAAAATTAAGCAAATCTGACTTCTTAGATGGCCTTAAATCATCAGGAATTGCATTATAAACCGCATTAAATCTAACACAATAGTCTTGGACGGACTCACCAGCATTGCGCTTGATATTGGTATATTCAGAAGTGATTTGAAGAGGATATTTCTTTACTTCCCACCAATCTAAAAATTGTCTCTGCATCTCAGCCAATGTAGCAATACTTCTAGGCTGCAAAGCTCTGAACCACTTACGTACTTCACCTCCAAAAGTTTGCACAAACAATCTCATGGTCACATTTTCTTCATCAATTTCATGAAGATCAAATAAGTCCGCCATTCTATCAATATGCTGCTGAGCAGGAACACTCTGAGGAGTACCATCAAACAATGGGATCTTACTTTGATAATCAACGGGCATAGCATCCAAGTTTGGAGGCAGGACAAGGGGTGCAAATCTAGCGGCCATTGCTCTTGGTGGATTTATAACTGGTCTTGGAGAAATAGGAGGAGTAGGAGTAGTAGATGTATGAGGTGTATGTGGTGGGAATGGAAGAGAAACTACTGTAGATTGTTGATTAGAGGTAGATAGTTGCACGGGAATGGTAGGAATGAAGGAAGGCTCAGTATGAACTTGTGAACTGGATGTAACTGCTGATGGACCAAGAGTTTCAGATGTAGATTCGATAAACTCAGGAATATTTGTTGCCACAATAGAGTTTTGAATGTTTAAGATGTAACTATCAATGGATCTATTAGCTTTTTCAATCTCAAGATACTTGATAAACTCGGGATTTATGACAGTAGAACCAATAGCACTTTCAGATTTAGTTTCAATCAACGAAAACTCAAATTGCTCGTCAAATTCAATATCTTCAACATATTCAAAAACAGCGGGACATGAATGAGATTTAAACAAAGGGATCATGGGACTTTCTCGACGGAGGATTATTGAAATCAGATTGGGATTCTCATACTCTTGAGGTGGATCGGGATTCGGATTTTCTCTTGTATGTCTTCTGGAAGCCAGTGTGTTGGATTAATTTCAAAAATCAAAGGGACAAAACCAACTTGTTCAGCCTATCAAATTCTAGACTCATCACCCAAAAGTCCAGAACGATCTGATATATTGGGGCAATTCACAAGTCAAGTGTCACGTTCACAAGCTAGACCAAAGATTGACTGAAGCAACGTTTATCTACTTTCGCTAATGTAAAGCAAGAGTGTTTCGAAGGCTACCTGGCATAACTCCAGGCTCCGTATGTAGCTTAAAAACAAATAACACCAACAATAAAACCATATTATTCCCCGGTATGGTCACCACTATTTTATTGCCTAAATCTACCTCAGGCTGAAGGAAGGCAGAGTTCAGGGTAACATCAAACCACGCTCAGTCTGGTAGCTAGCCCTACCAGAACAGGAGAGGGCTCTCTCCAGGTCAATCTCAGCGAAAATTAATCAATAGGGCTTTATATGACTAAAATAAAAGCTAATTTTAGGCTAGGTATATAAGTAAAGAAGTTTGATTTTGATTTTGAGGGTTTTTTGTTGGATCAAGGGAAAGGCAGTTTTGGGTGCGAGGATTAGGCCTAGTTTTTGCAGAGTTCTGATTGGGGCAAGGTAGGCAATAGTTTTGATGCTTTAGCTTGAGTGGATGGATGGATTAGACCGGTGAGGAGCTGAAAAGGGAAAGAGGGTCTCAAGAGTCCTCCTCAAATAGATGAAAAACATGAAAAAATAAACAAAAATGAAGGCAGAGAAATGTAAACCAATGAATTCTACCTTTATAACTTGTTTGTTCAGTCTAAGAAGAAAGAAGAATGAAAATGGTACACATAACATCAGTGAACTTACAGATACATATAGGAAAACACCATCAAAACACAAAGCCACAAGGATCCCAAAGAGGGCTGCAAACCCTGGTCTATTCCTTTGCCAAAATTGCAGAATGAAATGTACAATGAAGTGCTAGCAATCCCAAATGTCCAACCCTGAAAATGACTGAGAAAATACATCATATAGCCAAGCCTAACCCATTCCCATGCCTCTAGGGGTTGAGCTCATCATTCTAGGAGCTATTTCAACCATATCTAAACTAGGAACTAGAAAATAGGCCATGAAACAACTTGCCTCTATATGCTAGGAAACTGATCCATTCACTCACATTTCACCTTTTGGTGAATGAATATTCTAGAACAAGTAAAAATGTGCCAAAATTACATCATGGTTATGAAATTACATCAAGTTAGATCAAAACAAGAAAAAGTGAAACTGGCCAAAACTAGGCGAAATTCTGAGCTGTGGAGTGAAAAATAGGCCAAAAATCTCTATGCGCCGCGCCCAAAATCTCTATGCGTAGCAAAACTTTGGAGCTATTTTTGAGGCACTTCCCAAAGTCCAAATTGGGCTCATGATAGCTCGTTGGAAAGCTTGGCCTGTATAATTTCCAACCCAAGTGGAATTTCTGGATTTGGTGTTCTTTTTCCCCTCCAAAAGTTCAATCTCCCAAGATTGGTTCCTGTGTGTGCAAAAAGTGGCAGAAAGGCCATTTTCAAGGTGTTTTTGACCCTTTAAGCCACCCAGAACTTGATGAAATTCTTAGGCCATTTCTGAGCATGCATAAATTTTCATAAAAAATATATAAATACCAAGTTTTCCTCCAGAATATCTCCCAATCGTAAGTGTCCGCAAGGTGGCGCTACGCATCGGGCAAAAAAACCTGTTTTGTGACCAAAAAATTCAAAAATGACAAAATTTTCTCCAAATTCCTTGAAATTTGGACTAAAGGTCCCTCATAAAGTACCATGCTTAGCAAAAGAAGCTTCAGCCAAGATTTGGAGTCGATCATGCCTTTTGCGCCTCCTCAGTGCCCTTCTCAGCCTCGCTTTCAGGATCTTGATTTTACCTTTGCAAACATGTGTGCATGCCCAATAGTGGTTCTTCATTGTCAGAGCATGTTAGTATATTTTTTATCCTTCTCCAACAGCTTCTCAAGATGCATGTTGAATCTCTCTAGCCATGTCTCTCTATCGGCCTCAATCTCCCGCTCGATAGGTGTCATCTCGGATGGGCTTCTCTGGGCAGCTTGCCGGTTCTCGCGGATGTATTGCAACTCCATGACTGTCTGCTAGTCTTCCAACTACTTATTCCACTGCTCCAGATAGTTAATGATAGACTGAGCTCTCTGCAACTTGTCGGTCAACATGCTGATCTCAGTTTTTTGCTCCTAAATGATCTCTCTCAGTTTTGAGCTTGGAGAGCTTACGTCCACATCAATCAATGTAAAATCAGTATCCTAACCTCCTGAAAGGGCCTTCCTCCTACATAGGACTCTTTCCTCTGTCCTGTACCTGTGCTGATGATGACAGCAACGAGACCCCTTCCACCCCGGGTGGAGATAGTACTCGTCGGGCTGCTCCAAACAATGCTCTCGTGCCTCTCTGATAAGTAACAAATACTGGCACACCGATGATAGGCTCTGTCTCGAGACCTTAAAAATGATGTGAAGGCTCACCTACATCGTGAAAAATCTCCAGAGGAGGCTGAGGGGCTATGAAGAAGTCACGGGAAATTAACTCTTCCCATGCAATGCCCTGCAATCCAAGCTGATGTACCACAATCATATTGATGAGCGCATAATGATAAATGTTGTTGTGCTGTTGCTCAGGAGTCTTCTTCTACACAAGATTAGTCATCCTCTCTATGTTTCGGCACATGAAATATGGAATATTCATCATCCTTACTCTCGTGAAATGCATCAATAGTCTGATGTGGTATGCATAAAGGCGTGAGAAAGGGTCCTCACAACTGAAGTACCTGATAATGAGTCTCATCAATGGTGCATATGATTCTTTCAGAAAATGGAATGGGAATACCCTGCTGAGCTACCTCAGATAGCCAAGTCTGATGTATGGCTCATAATGTACTCTATCCACCTGCTATCTTTTGTTCCACTCCTCACCTACATTCAGTATTCTTGTTGCCTGAGAAATGGTTTCTGGTGTCAAGGTGAAATTTACACCAGCGAGGGTAACCTGACCATCTCGCAAATGTAAAACAAACAATCGGGATAACTCCTAATGATGTTGAATCTGAGCAATCCTCTCACAATACTGATAGCATGACACCTCTCAGAAACATGGCATGGCAAGTGGAAAGGCCTCCAACTAAGTCAATGAGGTGGGCTCCTCCCTCACATGTCTGCCTCCTTTACAAGGCCTTCTCAGTACATGAAGCTCTGTGGTAGAATCACTGTCTTGCTCATATGATGAATCGGTGTCTGTCATGGTGCTGCAAGGTATATGACAAGTGTATATTTGGTTTGAAAATGAGAAATTGGTGCTTTGTTTTCAATGCCAAATGTACAAAGGGAAATGAGGGACTGTGAGGAATATGGGACAATGGGGAAAAGTGGATTTTCAAGTGAGATTAAGGTGTGCTAACAGTCACTTGACTATATTAAGGAATCTGGGATTTGGGTATTTTTTGCAAATGATATGGGAGGGGGGAAAATGATAGGGAATGGTAGTTTTTAGGGATAGGGAAAAATAGGATTTTTAAAAAATAAGTGATATGAGTGGTCTTATAGGAGAATAGGGAATGGATTTTAATGATATCGTGACAGTGATGGGGAATGGAACCACAAGTGGGAAATGGAGTTGAAATTTGGCACCAACAACCAAAATTTAAAATTCAAATATAAACCCTATGGAGTATTTTTTTAACAAAAATGAGAGGGTTCATGTTTCACCAATCAAACTCTTATATCTTTCCCTCCCAATAACACCAAACACAAGCTAAAATCCGTGGCAAGGGTGCACAAAATTACTTGGAGCACAAAAGTTTGAGTCGTTTTGAAAAATTTGGAAGTAGTGATGAAATTTTGCCTTGTCGGCCCTGTGCGCCGCGCTCACTGTATGCGCCGCGCTCACTGTATGCACCGCACACGTTCAAAAATGCACTGTGGATGTTGGCTCTATGTGCTGCGACATGCCAATGCGTCGCGACCTTCTCCCAACGCGTCGCGCAAGCAAACTCACAGACAGTTCGCCTCCAAAAACTCTGTTTTTGCTTCTCCAACTTCAACTCGGCTTCTCTCTTGGGTTTTTGATATCTCCTTGCGTGCAAATGAAATTTGAAAGTGGAAAATATCTCATAGAACCATGGATTTTGATTTTTGTTTTGAAATAACCCACTTTGTAAAGTTGTAGAACTTTGGCACTTTGAAATTTTAATACAAACTCTGTTTTGGTTTCCATTTTGACTTTTTTGAGCTAAATGATGAAACTTTTGTATATTTCTTGCAGGGATGATTGGCATTGGATTTCGGAAAAGGATGACCAGGGCTGCGCCTTAATTTCTTCATGACTGAAACTTTAAAAATTACAAAGGATGAAATTACATTTATTACAAAAAATAAATTTGACGATTTCTTCTTCAAAACAGAGTTTTGAAGAAGAATCATTCTCAACATTATTGATGATGAAAATTTTGAAGTGAAAACTTATTAGAAACATCCTCATGTGCCTGCTGGAATTATTTGACATTTTTGAAGGTGAAACCCTAGACCTAATGACTGAAATGACTCTTTGCTGACCAAAAGACCATCCATGACTATGAATGACTGTAAAATTGAATTTGATGAATTTTGATGAACTTTAACGATCAAACACAAACCAGCAGATACATGACATGAGGGGAAAATGAGAGACAAGACCTTTCCGCCAGATAGTATCTCTGACGGAGGTATGATTATACCGACTCTAACAACCCCGAATTAGGATTCTCCAAAACCTCGTTCTGCTGATAGTTCTCAATGCAAAACGAAGTATCCTTGTTTGATTTATGATGATGAGCACTTCACCAAGGATTGTCCTTGATGGTTTGAAGTGAGTCGATTTCTCAAAGGCACCCAAGGAGCTTCGGCCGTTCTTAAAGAACCTTTCCCTCAACAGACCTAGATGGTAGAGAAACCTCAGTCCTCTGTCCCATCTGGATCGCAAGTGTTCATGATGAACAGTTTTGCACCCATTTCTATTGCTACTTGATCGAAATATTATTCTGGTTCATGTCAGGCAACGAGGAAAGAGATTTCTGATGGTCCTCCTCCTCCACCTGTTTCTAGCTCTCTTGATATTGAACGGCCTAGCACTGAATCCGTTGTTCGGCCGCCTTCAAAAGGTGTACTTCGTAAGTCTTCGTATAATCCTAACACCTGTGCCACTCAGAATTAAAGTATTGTTGAGGATTTGGCTCGGGCACCATCCATGATGTTTGTGTTAGAAGTGCTTCAAAGTTGTCCATCACAACGGAAGGCTTTGCTATCTGCAATAGGTGGGGTCGATCCTGCTGACACTAGCCTTCTTGCTTTCGATTAGAGAATTTCGTCCCGCGACTCCTGCACCAAATTGCGCTCATCATTGAAGTTGGTATTAATGGTTTGAATATTCATTGGTCTATTGTGGACAAGGGTGCATCCACCTGTGTTATGTCATCTGCTTGTTGGAAAGCCATTGGTTGTCCAACTCTCACTTCTTCACCTAATTCCTTTAAAGCATTTGATGGAAGGGAAACTAAACCTCTTGGTGTTCTCGCTAGTTTACCGATTACATTGGAAGGGAAGACAGTCAATGTCGAGGTTGGAGTTGTTGATGCTAAACTAAATTATAATCTTCTTTTCGGGCACAGTTGGACTCAAGCCATGCTATGCGTTCCATCCACTCTCTTTTGTGTTTTGAAGTTCCTGCACAAAGGAAATATTATTGCTATCGATCAATTGTATTTCTTCACTTCTTCTTCCGAGAACAAAGTTTCGTACGTGGATAAGATTCCTACTCCATACGAGAGCATTAGGTCAGGCCTTTTCAAGGACCCTATCCTCATGGGTATTTTTCCCCTTCCACCACCAAATGCTGTTCAGGTCAATATGATTTCTCGCACCGATGACCCCTGGGTTATCCCTTCTCCTGAACAGATTGATTCGTTCAGAGTTTCGATGCCATTGAGTCCGATTGAAATTGATTATTGTGAACTCATTTCCGCATCGGGCACTCCATCCTCTGATTCTGCTCCTTCGAGCGTGACTCTTGACATCTATTCTCAATCCCCTTAGCTTGGTGATTTTGATTCACCAGATCCTTTGAAAGAAGTGTTTCCTTCTGATGAGGCTATCGTGGAAACCCTGTCTCTCGACGATCTACCATGGGATGATAGTCATCATTGTTCCTCGTTTCTACCAAGTCTCGGGGCCATGTCTACCTGTCTTGAGTGTTTTGCCTCTCAGGTTCCTTCTCCTCCACTTCAAACACCTGTTCAGGTCCATGAAGTTTTTTCGGAAGGTAACTTGAGTAACATTACTTAGATGATGCCTATCGACATTTCCATTAAACTGGGAGTCATCGAGAACATCCATATTGGGGTTACTTGTTCTTCTGATGAAGTGAAAGTCTATACTAGCCTTTTTCGCGAATTCCATGATGTCTTTGCATGGTCCTACGAAGAAATGCCTGACATTGAACCTAGCATCATGGTACATGAAATTCCTACTTACCCTGGTTTGAAACTTGTTTGTCAGCATCTTCGTCCGATGCATCCTAGGAAATTTGCTGCCATTAAGGCTGAAATGGAAAAGCTTCTCAAAGATGGTTTCATTTATCCAATTCCATTGATAGAATGGGTTTCTAATATTGTTCCTATAGATAATAAACAGGGCACTATTCGTGTCTGTGTTTACTATCATGATGTCAATCGAGCTTGTCCTAAGGATAATTATCCTACTCCCTTCATCGATCAAATCATTGATGATTGTGCCGGGAGCGAGATTTTTTCCCTTATGGATGGTTTTTCGGGTTATAATTAGATCAATGTTCTCTTGAATGATCAACACAAGACTGCCTTCATCTGTCCTTGGGGAACCTTTACATATAAGAAGCTTCCTTTTGGTTTGAATAATGTTGGGGCCACATTTTAGCACGCGAAGTCTTATGCCTTTCATGATATTCGCCACATTATTCAGCCTTATCTGGATGAACTTCTGGCTCATTCAGTTAAGTGTAGGGATCATCCGGACCATCTTCGTCAGATTTTTCTTCGTTGTAGACACTATAACATTTGGCTTAATCTGCACAAGTGTGTCTTTTACGTCAATTCTAGTAGACTCTTAGGGTTTATCGTTTCCAAAGATAGAATTCGCTTGGATCCTCTCAAGGTGGAGGCTATTATCAATCTCCCCTCTCCTTCCTCATTGCATCAGTTGCAAAGTTTACAAGGGAAAACTATTTTTCTACACTGTTTTATACCTAACTATGTCGAAGTAGCTAAAGGATTCACATGATTGTTAAAGCAGGGCATTCCTTTTTATTGGGATGAGATCGCTCAGAAATATTTTGATGCGTTGAAAACATTGTTGTTCAATGCTCCTCTCCTCTGCCCTCCAAATTATCATCGTGATTTTTCCATTTATTTAGCTGCCACTTTCAACATGATTGCCATGGTTTTGGTACAAGACGATGATGACGGTCATTAGCATGTTATTTATTACTTGTCTCGTAACCTTCTCGACCCTAAAACACATTATGCCCATGTCGAGAAGTTAGTGTTGGCTGTTGTTCAAGCCGTTCAACGTTTTCGTCATTATATTCCTTTGCATATAGTGACGGTGATTTCTGAATGCAACCCCATGAAATATATATTGTCTCAACAATTGCTGGGGGGAAAATAATCCAAGTGGATTTTTATCCTCCAAGAGTTTGATTTGTAATTTATTGCTGCCAAGTCGAAGAAGTCATTTGTCTTTGCTGATTTACTCTGTTCTCTCCCTTCCGACTCTGCTCCTTCTTGTTCTGAGGAATCCATTCTAGACGATTCACTTTTCTTGATTAGCACCCTCGATCCTTGGTACGGTGATATCATCTTCTATCTCTAGACTTCATCTTTTAGATATGAGTTGACAAAGGATGCTCGCCGACGCATCTTCCATCAGTCGCAACCCTATCATATAGTTGGAGATACTCTCTATCGTATTGGAGTCGATTCCATACTCCGACGGTGTTTGACTCTTGAGGAAGTTGAGAAAGATTTGAATGATTTTCATAGTGGCACCTATGGCGGTCACATGTCTAGTTATGCTACTGCACAGAAGATTCATCATGCTGGTTATTTTTGGCCTTCTATTTTCAAAGATTGTATTGTCGTAGTTCGTAAATGCCATGATTGCCAAATTTATCAACACAAGTTGCGTGCGCTACCCATTCCTCTTCATCCTGTCATTACCATTGGTCCCTATGCGAAGTTGGGCATCAATTTTATGATGTGTAACCCTCACTCGACCAGGGGGCATGCTTATATTATTGTAGCCGTGGAATACTTCACCAAATGGGCCGAAGCAATGCCTACACTTGCCGCTGAGGGTAAGACTACTGCTCAATTCATATTCAATCACATTATTGCTAGGTTTGGTGTCCCTCAAGCCATCGTCACCGATCATGGTTCCCATTTTCGGCACTATATGGTGGCGGATTTGACTTCGAAGTTGGGTCTACGTCACAACAGCTCAACGCCATACTACCCTCAAGCCAATGGCCAGGTTGAAGCTGTGAACAATGTTCTTATCACTATGCTTCAACGTACGATTGGGATCCACAAATCCAATTGGCATCTCATGTTATTTTCAGATCTTTGGGGGTATCGAATCTTAGTTAAGAACGCAACTGGGTTCACTCCTTTCTAGTTGGTTTATGGTCTAGAAGATACTTTCCCGATTGAATGTGAAATAACTTCGCTCAAGTTGGTTGTTGAATTACTGCCGGATACTTCACCAGAAGAAGAGCGTCTCCTTTATTTAGAAAGGCTGGATGAAACTCGCCTCTTTGCTACTCTTGTTATTGAAGCACAGAAAAAGCGGGTCAAAGCTCATTTTGATTAGTCAATTTCCCCTCGTTATTTCGTTGAAGGAGATCTCATCCTCCTGTATGACCAAGCTCATGATAAGCTAGTGGTAGGAAAATTTCAACCTATGTGGCATGGGCCCTACATCGTTAAACGCGTGCTGCAAAATGGGGCTTATGAGCTAATTGACTACGAAGGTCATCCTCTTGAACAACTCAGAAATGGGTTGTATCTCAAAAGATATTATGCGTGAGTCATTCATGCGTAATAGGTGTACGTAGGTGTTGTTTTCATTTTTGTACATGTTTTTGGTTTGGTGTGCTTTGTGAGCGTTTTCCTGCTTATTGGGTCTTGCTTATTGTGCAGATGTATATTACCCCTTATGTCGGTTTCACGGATGGTGGTTCCTGCAGTACTAGGAATTTGTCTTTGGCAGCCTGGGTAATTTATGATCTTGTTGGTGAGTTGATAGATCTGCAAGGTATTTGACTAGGACGAACTACAAACAATGTCACTGAATATAGAGCTGTCATTGAGCTATTAACCGAGGCGATCAACCTCGCGCATTGCTTGTGAATCTATATTCACAGCTTGTCGTTCTGCAACTCAATAGTCATTATTCAGTTAGAAATCCGTACATTCTGAGATTGTATTTACGTATTAATTTATTGGAAAGACATTTTGATTTTATTACCTATCAACATATTCCTAGACGAATGAACACATTAACTGATATAGTGGTTAACATTGTATTAGATAGACATTTGCATAATTTGTAAAAGCATCATCATATGTAGAAGATCCATATAGGAAAATAGATGTATATATATCACATGTTTGTAGCTGTGTGCATCATATCTTCAAAAATATATGTGTGTTTCTGTTACATCCCGAGACATCATGTCTCTCAAAATATGTAGATAAAATAAAACTTAGGTGTCTAATCAGCATGGTGCTTGCGATAACATGTCACTGCCCATACAAGCCGTCTCAGCAAGCGGTGAATTCAGATGGGCACCCCTATGGTATGTCTCTGGTAGGTGCGAGGAACATCGTCAAAACGTGCATAATTCGGGACTCCTCGTGTGATCCCCTCCAGGTTGTGCATTATCTCATCTTCCTCACCGCCCTCGCCTTGAGGGTCGAAATCGCGAGGGATTCGCCTCACTATCGGTGACATGCCAACAGGTCTCTCTATGCCAACATCTGCAATCACATGGATTTAATGTTAGAACATGCATAAATAAAAAATCATAATAATCATAAAACTTAAAAAATGAGTCTCACGAAAATATTCATCCCAATCGTCTTCCTTCGGGAGTGGGAGGTCCGAATCATCAGCAAAATCTGTACCAGAGTAGGGCCAGTCCTCCACAACAATCAATTGTCGACAGAGCTAATCAAAGAATTCTGGTCTCTAGGACATCTGTTGACCGCTCCCTACCCTTGGCATCAGAGTTGCCCATCAAGCCATTCGTGGTTCTCTTGCTGGTGGTGTCGGGAATATAACCTCTTGTCGCTAGAAAACGGGTAGTCGTTCCAAGAAGAAGGATACCAGAATAGATCCATAACAAAATTTTTTCAATTTGGAATTCTTGCATTTTGTTAGCTGATGCTTCATGTTTATTGTCACGACCTTTGCCCAGTTGTAGATGGTCAGTGCCAAGTAGTCTACAGCAAGAAGTAACTGTGTCTTTGTTGCTTTGTGCGGTGCTTGTGACCCCACAGCTTGTGTGATGGTATGTAGCACCACTCGTAGTGTCAAATCTGGGATAGTTTGGATATCAAATTTCCCAGTACCTGATCCCTTTCGTGCTGCTGGACATACCCTATCTATCACCATGGTCATGTTTTCCATGCAAGGCCGGGTGCCGGTTAGGATTGGTGCTGATCCCCTCTGCGATAATCCTATGATGAAATACACGTCAGAAACTTCAATCTCAAGTTCTTGATCCCGAAGGATGAAATTCTCTTGATTTTCGTCCCATATGCTGACTAGATATTGTAATAACTCTAGTTGGGCTCGGAGACATGGCATTAGGAAGAATTTTTTCAGACCAAAGTTTATGAGAGCTTCCATAACTCTCTCATTTTCCATGGCCAACTCATCTTCTTCACTATGTTCCTGTTCTTTCCATTCGATGACCATTTTTCCTCTTTCTACCTGCAAACACATTCATAGGAGTGGTATTAGTAAATTTTGAACCTTAAATTTGTAAATAGTTGGGGTATTTGATCAACATTTTTCCTAGAAATGGTTTGCGCCGTTGGCGCGACTCTTTCCCAAACAGTCGCACCAATGGGCACGCCCTAGTGTTAAAAATTGGGCAGTTGGCGCGACTCCATGCTCGAAACCTGTGCCAACCGCCATGCCCTAATATTTACATTTCCTCCCCCAAAATTCAAAATTGAAAATTGCAGATAGTAATAAATGACTTAAAATGACGCGAGGGATCTTGGCTCATACCTGGAGCTAACGGATTTGAGATTGGTCTACTGGATCGACCGCTATCGTTGTCGCAAGATTGCACAGTAAAATGGGTAACTGTTGCTCCACAAGAGGTAAAAAGTGAAACGTAATTATTTTTACCATTTTTGGCATTTTATAACTTTTCCACAACCCTGATTAGGTTTTAAGACATGTTTTTTGATTATTTTATCATATTATTTTCAAGAAATGGGTTTTACACATATCTCTTGTGCAACAACAAGTTTTTCATGCGACAATAATGAAGTAACAAGTTATATTTTATACTTTTTTGAACTCGGTAAAAAAAAAAAAAGTCACTACTGGAGTCATCTTTCAGCTCTTTTTTGACTCTCTAAAATTGAAAAGATTGCTGATATTCTTGTCGTTTTGAACTCGTTAAATGGCTGCGAAATTATATCTACCCAGTATACGTTTAACCCTTTTTCAAGCTGGGATGGATTATTTACGAAAAAGGAATACCTTAGCCTATCAGGAATAAGAGTTTTCTCAAACATAGTTTTCTACTTTTTCGGATCTGTGAGACTACCTACGAAAAGGGACTGGTGGAGTTTTCTTTTCTACCTTATTTTCAAACTCTCTAAAAATAAAAAGATGTCGAGTTCTCCCTTTGTCAGACTCGTTAAACCCTGATGACATCGGACTTTGCCACCATGAAATTATTCGAGTTTCTCCTTCCTAGGGCTTGTAAAATGTACTAGGTTGGATTTTTCCGAAGGACAAACTTACAGTGGACAAACTTACCTTCAAGCTTTTTTTAAAAAATAATTGGGGTACTCGCCAGAAATGGTGGGGGAAAATGGAACCAAGTTTTAGTTATGTTGGCAGTATGTAGCTCTTGAACATGGTACTTGTCTGCATTTGTGTCAGGTTGAGGACATCTCATTTCATCATTTTTGCCTCCATGGGTTTTGGTAATCTATTTTGACCTCTCATCTACTCTTTGCCACATCATTATGACCTCAGATACTTTGATGTCAAATACTGCCAAATCCAGTGTCGTGTTGCTGATATGTTTAAGAGACCTTTTCCTTTGCAGTTTTCAACCTTCCTCTGATCTCCTGTTGGTCCTGATTCACTTTCATCATGTTCCTCTGTCTCATGTCAATGATGCAGGAAACATTATGGCCCTCCTTCGACCAAGTCACTTCCTGTCGACTTCAGTTCATTATCCAGGAATTTGATCGAGAGACTCCCTTTTGGTACCTTGGAGCCTGAATGCCTCAATGGAAGGTTTTTCGCATTCGACGCAAGGTTCACATCATTGGCCTTCAATCGAGTGATTCTACGGATGTTCGACGTCAGATCATTGTTCACATTCCATAGATTGTACCTTTTGTACCTTGAGGGACATCGTCATCATTGGTGGTTTTTCTTGCATCTGTTAACGACTTTCATCATTGGCTGGTACTCAGATGATTTTCCTGCATGTTCGACTTCAACTCATATATTTGCATGCTCGAAATCGTACTTGTTCAGGCCGAGATGGAGCGCAAGACCCTGGGTTTTGTTTGATAAAATCTAGGCTGCGGGTTTTTGTGGATTATTGCATGAATCTTTGATTAGATGGTTGCAACCATACCTGAGTCTATTTATTGGTCCTTACTGCTGGATGGCTACATCCATACCTCGGATCTCAGTTTTTATATACTCTATTATGTATGGCTGCACCCATGCCACATGATTCATGTATCACAAATATCAGTTGTATTGGTAATTTCATGTCTTTCGACAACGACGTTTGATTTGAACGCGTTCTCATAAAGCATTTCACTCCTCCCTCTCCCTCGGAATTCATGCTTTAGGGGGCATCTGTTACACAACATTTTTTCACTATCCCTGCAATCCCAAACTCACACATTGGAGGGTCATTTTTGTGACCAATAAGCAGTGTCATGCTTTGAAAATACTATCATTGCATCCCTTTACATGAGGGGAATATTCCTTCTGTTGAAAATTCCCTGAGAAGAGCTGTAAAAATCCTTATTTTTGTCTTGGTGCGAGTAGCTAGTTACACCCTCGCGTCGACCGAAAAATTTAACACTGAGCCCGCAAAAGTTGGTGCTCTGTTCCAGTTAGACACCCGCGCCAAGCTGTTTATGGAATGTTTTTTAAAAATAGAGGCGGAGGTTCCATTCCAACCACCTCGAGGATGAGTCATTGGGAGTGGTTGAACTAAAACAACCATGCACTCCTTCCTTTAGTTAGTAGTTTCCACCTCCCTTGGAACTCTCCTAAAGGATAGGACTCCCTCCCACCTTCGTAGGGATCCAAACCTCCTCCTTTTCCTCTATAAAAGAAACTATCTCTCTTAGTACAAGCTAGCTGAACTGGGAGAATTATATATACTATAGCTGAGCTACTATAGAGGATAAAATAAGAAGGAATTACGTTGAGGAAGCTTGAGTCCATGACTTCTAGGAGAGCTTGATTCCATACCTTCATCCCATTCAAATTCCCTGATGAACATTTGAGACGCGCTTCCCCTGAACCCTGCTTGAGGAGACTGCGACGTCAAAGCATCGGTTGTACTCTTCCTTCTATTCATTAATATACATGACTACTGTTTGGTTCCACTATTGTGTTATGATGTTTATTTGATGCGATATGTTTAGCCCTCTTTGACTGGATAATTATTATGAGTGAAACTATTCTATCGTATGTTGTTCTTTTTCTTTGTCCTATGTGTAGGTATCTGGGCGTAACAGCGAACGGATTTTGATTTTCCAAGGAAGGAGCGAGAGGCCACTACTCTTTTTGCAACGACCACAACGTTGGATTCAAGGTAGGTCAATCTACCGTGTCTTTTGTTTGTTCATTAACTAGGAAGCAACACTTTAGCGTGTCATTTTGTTACTAGACCCACCCTAGGGCTAGAGGGATCATCTCTGTCCGTAGAGAGGATTTACCTTCATAACAACCACTGACTCTTAGAGTAGAGGCTCTTCTCCATGAACTAGGATTGGATTGGATCAAGATTCACTCTCTTACTTGTTTTCTAGATCAACTTTACATGCTTTCATTTCATTATGTTTTCATAGCCTGCTTGGCAATGGTGTTATAGAAGGAATTTGGAAGGATACCATAGACTCTTAGAGTAGAGCCTCTTCTTCATCTTCTAAAATAGATTAATGACATTGACCAATCATTTCCATGCTTTTGTAGAATAGATCTGAATGCTTTTATAGATTACATCTGAATGTTTTCATAGAGTAAATCTAAATTTTATCATTTACATGCTTTCATAAAGTAATCCTGAATACTTTCTTTCGAGATCCCATCATGCATTTCTCTTTTCCAAAACTTAAAACAATGATCTCCTGAATTAACTAGATCTAAGACTCGTATATTTTGGTATGTATTTAAGTCTGCTAGCCCTAATTGATAATGAAATACATGCTATAATTTAGTTCCATAAATTAAACTTACAAACAGATTGGCCACAACAGGGTAAAGGGGGGAACCCAGAGAAACACTACACTTTTGGTCATAAAATTCACCTTCAAAGATGAAGAACATAGAAGTAAGACATATTTCAACCAAATTAGTGGTATTTGGATCATTAATGCGATTGATGACTTCAATAACCCTGCTAATGGGAATATTGGTGTAGAGGGAGACCATATTGAAGCTAACAAGCTTATCATTAGGATTGAGCCTCATACCCTTTAATTCGTTGAAAAACGAGGCTGAATCTTTGACAAAGAATTCAGTTTGGCCAACAAGAGGTTTAAGATTATGTGCTAAATGTTTAGCTAGAAGATAGGTTGGTCCCCTTATGGTGTTGGTAATAGGTCTAAGAGGAGCCCCTTCCTTATGGATCTTGGGAAAACCATAAATCCTCGAAGTAATTGAGAAACTCTCAATGAGCTTATGACTCAACGAGCTCAGAGACTTACTAGATTTTATGGCTAGATCCACATTTATGGAGTTATTCTTGAAGGAATTCTTATCAAGTTTCTTATAACTCCCACTATTACATAAGTGATCCAAAATTTTGATATTATTATTATTATTAAAATAATTATTATTATGAGTATTGTCTGGATTGGGAAAGGAATAAGCCTATTTACCCAAATCCTTTAGATAATCTGAGCGAAAAGATAAAAAGTCAACCAAAAAAATTCATTATTATTATTATTATTATTTGTAATAATATTATTGATTTTGTTATTAATATAAATATTATTATTATTAAGGTTAAGATTATTACCAGAATCACAATTGGAGAAATTGAAAGTACAAGGAGATAAGCTGGAAGGCCTGAATCATTGGAATTATCTGGGCACAAAGGAAAAAAGCCAACCGAAGGATGGCCACAAAGATCAATCTTGGGATATAAGGGCTTGGAAGGAGAACCTATCGACTTGGGTGAAAGCTAATAACTACCAAACGAGGAAGAATTGGATGAGGAGGGATAGGAACTGTAAAAAGAAGGGTGGGGAATCGAGGAGTGGTTTTTAATACCATGGCTTATTAATACTACATGCCCAAAAACCATAACTCATTTATCTATATATATATATATATATATATATATATATATATATATATATATATATATATATATATATATATATATATATATAATTTTGTTTTTATCTTATTTTCTAAATTAAATCAAAGCAAACATGTATTGGAATGCGGATAAACATTTCAATTCGGTCCGAAAAAAATAATAATTAAAATTTAAAAAAATGATAATAATTATTATAATTATCAATACAACATTTTGACTCTATCAAATAGCAGAAAACTAAAAATAAAAATGATTAACCAATATGGAAGATATGTTATAATGTAATATTTAACTTTTTGACTCAGTTAAATTACATAAAAATACAAATAAATAAAAATATTAATATAATGTAATGTAAACTTTTTAACTAAAAAAAATTTAAAAAACAATCCTATAAAAATAAAATAATAATAAAAATAAAAAATGGATCATGGAATTGAGAACCCATGATATTTATATGGAATAAGCATATTTAAAAGGAGAAATGGGAAATTAAATAATCCTTGATGTATCTTAATTCTCATCTACCAAGTCCTTAGAGGGATCAAAACTTTTTATATACTTCCTTTAAAGTAAAAAAAGATTTGATCCCTCTCAGTGCTTGGTAGATCCGGAATTAAGATAGATTTAAATTGGTGATATGTCGAATAAAACCACGGACAACTAAATGCTACATTGTTGTAAACACTCACAACCATTAATACTACAATAATATGTAAATTAATTTAACATTCATGGTTGATATAAATTGATGAAATTAATCTATGATTAATTACAATGAACTATTAATTTAACAATGTTTTAATACTAAAAAAAAACTATAATTAAAACATTTAAATAGAATGTGCTTTTTTTATTATAAATCTATTTAACTTCAAATTTATTAAAATAAATTTCATTCAGTTTAAATATAATAATTTAAAAATTAAAATTAATTCACTATTTTTAATTAAAAGATTATCTTATTTCTAAATCCTTAAACTTGAGAAGCTATAAATGCCACACGTCTCATTAATTTATAACTTCAGTTTAAAGGTGAATGCATATTTCAAGTTGTATGTTGATTTATTTATTTATTTTTTATAATAATAGCATATAGGTAAGTGATATGGTCATGATATTGTTTTTTTTTTACTTTGCAAAACAAAATAAATTTTTAAATTTTAAAGAATTATATGAAATTTATTAAAGTTAATATATATATATATATATATATATATATATATATATATATATATATATATATATATATATATATATAAAATTGAATATTTTGAAAATTTAAAAATAATTTATAATTTTGTAAAATGTAAATTTTGTTTTTTTAATGGGTTGATGACTATTTTATGTGGTTTTAAATTAAATGGTTAGATATAAAAATTATATTAAAAATTAAAAATTCTAAAAAAAATTATATTCTTCAAATATCATAATAATTTACACTATGTTACAATATCATGACTTATCAATACGAGATGCCAAAAAAACAACTCATTTCAAAATCAAAGTATTTTATAAACATTTTAAATTAATTTAGTTTAATTAATAGTATTTTTTCATTAAAACTTAATACTTTAATATAACATGATTCTTAACTATGGATATTTACCCCTATTTTACCAAGGATATTATTAACTTGAAAATAGACTTTGTTACAATACCATGGGTCAGTACCATGTTTACCAAAAACCACAACTCATTTCAAAATCGAAATATTTTATTTTAATTTTATTTTATAACATTTTTATAATAATTAAATTCTTGACAAGATAGGTACATAATCTCTAGCCCTATGTCTATTATCAGTATATTATGTGAGAGATTAAACTCTTAGTTTACTTATAGATAAAAATTGTGATCTCCCAAAAAGATTATGAAGAAGCTCTTATCATGTTAAATTTTTATATTAGTTTTTAATATATATATATATATATATATATATATATATATATATATATATATATATATATATATATATATATATATATATATATATATATATATATATATAGTCTCAAGCACGAGTGATAAATAGGGATTTGCATCACTCCAGATCCTCTTCTAGAACTGTCGTGCCTTTCCATGGTGTAAAGGTCCTATGTTAAGTTGGATCCCGAGTGATAATGACCTTATTATCTTAGTTGAAACGTGGGAGCATAATGAATCTAGGGTCCCTCACCTCGATGATTTCACTCTTTGGTATGGTTGGAATAAGAAATCCTCTCGGAGGGGTTTTGGTGGTATAGCCTGCTATATAAGGAACACTTTTTCTTCTCACATCCGACTTCATAAAATCAACCCATTCAATCAATACATTTGGATCGAAATATCTAATTATACCACCAATAGGATCTTTCTTTTGATATGATATTTCACTCCTAAATCTACATCCTATAAGAAGAACAACTTGGATAAGAATTCTCCTTTCAATACTTTAGAAAAAGACATCTTTAACCTGAGAAATGATGGTAATATCCTTTTACTAGGAGACTGTAATGCTAGGACTGCTACTAACCAAGCCATTGCATTAAGAAACAACTCTAACCCCGACCCCTTGTGGCTTGATGAAGATAGTAACTTAGCTAATAAATTCAAGAGAAAATCTGAAGAAATTATCGAGAACTTATTCGGCACCAAGCTCCTCAAAATATGCAGTTCCCGGGACCTAATTATTTGTAATGGTATTAAAAGTGGCCCCTCTCTAGTTATATGACATGTTTCCATGCGCTGGGTAGCAGTGCCGTGGATTATGCAATTTCTGACATCCTCGTCCTCAACCATATCACAAACTTTGAGCTTCCTAAAGGATTTGAGCTTGACTCTGACATAGACCTCTATCTCTATCCCTCAATCTTGCTATGCATACCACCCACATGCAGGAGACCAATGAAAGAAAAAGACACATTCACTTCGATAGAAGTAAAACCGACCTCTTCTTAAGGGATTTAGAGAGGCATTTAGGCCCCATGAATTATAATAATAACATTGATTAAATTTAATATTATAATGATATTTTGTTTAAGTAGTCTAATAGAAATTCCAATCCATGGTTTGGCAAAGATTGTAAAATTTCCAGGAAAGCGATCAGAGACGCTCCTAATGAAATCATTAAGCTGCAGAATATCAATATATACAAAAATATCATCAAGAGGAAGAAAATATCAGATATTAATAAAAGACAAGATTATCTTCTCCACCTTTCTAAATTCGTGCCCAAAAAATTTTGGCGAAATTTTCTTGTCCGTAAAACTAAGATAACCATTCTATCCCCTTAAAAAACTGGGATGACTACCTTAAGAAGTTGTATGACTCTCCAGACACTATGGGCACCACCTTAATCACTCCAATTAAGGAGGATTTATTCTCTCTTGACGACATTGAGTGTGGTATTAATAAGCTCGCTAATGAGAAAGGTAAAGATATTGAAGGATACCAAGCTGAGATCCTTAAAATGGGAATATCTATCCTCATTCCCTATCTCCACAAGCTTCTCAATTTTGTTGTAACGCATGGCTTACCTCGGCTTTGGACACAAAGCCTTATTGTGCCGATATTGAAAAATGGGACAAGAGTGTTCCATCTAAATACAGGACCATTATGGTTAGCCATATCCTTGCCAAGCTTTATGGGCTCATTTTGGAGAAGAAGCTTAGCCTTTGGCTTGAAAGCCAAGGAAAAAGAGCTAAAGGACAAGCCGATTTTAGGAGACATCACTCGACTATTGACCATCTGGTAACTCTTAGAATAATTGCAGAGTAATGTCGCAATAGTAAAACCAATCTCTTTCGTTGCTTTGTGGACTTTAGAAAAGCTTTCGACATTGTTCCTCGAGATAAACTTTGGGAGAGATTTAAAGAGATCATGGTCCCTCCTGAGCTAAGGATTGTTGTGATCCGTCTCTACGATACCATCACTGCAAACCTTAAGACCAATGAGGGGTGGTCTAAAGACATTGAATGCAATATTGGAGTTAAGCAAGGGTGTCCCCTATCCCCTACCCTTTTTGGCATATACATCGATAAGCTAGAGGAGTGTCTGGAATCTGCGGGGTGCATGGGTACCAAGCTTATTGGTATTCTCATTACTCTTCTCCTCTATGCTGATGATATCATTATTCTTGCAAAAATCCATGATGACCTTGACAAACAGCTCCAGATTCTTCATGACTACTGCTCCAAGATGGGTATGATAGTTAATACCGACAAGACTAAATTCATGATCATTAAATCCAAAAATATCACCCATGGTAGTTTCATGTATAATAACCAGTTCTTAGAGCAGGTTTCTTCTTATAAGCATTTGGGCATTGACTACCCTCATCATCTCAACTAGAATTATAGCATCGAGAAAAGGATTATTGGGGGTTGGAAAGCTTATTATGAGTTTGAAAACAATTGTAAGTCATTCGATCTTTACATTTGGAGTAAAAAAAGGTTCCTCTTTGAGATCCTTGTCACCCCTATTGTCTTATACGAATATGAAGTTTTGGGTTGCAGTATATCTAGAGAGTCATGGAAGAATATTGAGATGATTCAAAAGAAATTCATTACCTACAACCTTATGATCAAGGGAAATACTCCCTATTCTATCCTCTTGATCGAATCTGGTTTGTTCCGCATTGAAAATACGACGATGTTTAGATATCTGATGAATAAGAAGAAGCTTGAAAACATGGAATCAAAAAGGCTCCCTAAAATTTCTAATTGTAGTCAAAACCCTCACCTTCGCCTCAAGTGTAGGTGGCATAAGGATGCCCAGTCCTGGCTCAACCATTGGGGAATTAAGGAAGAGCTCATTATGAGAAGCAAAGATAATATCAAAAATACTATTACCTCCAATTTTCAGGACAAGTTATGTGAGGATCAGGAGCTGGAGGGTAAAAGGAAGCTAAGATACTATAAGGAAGTGATCAACCCCACCCTTGATAATCTGAATTATCTCTTTGTGTTGTCCAACAATAAGAAAAAAATGAACATCGCTAAGATTAGAACTAATTCACATGAGCTTCGGAGTGAGACCGAGTGGTGGTCTATTCCCAAGACCCCTTGGAACGATAGAATCTATCATATTTGTGATTCTAAGAAGGTGGAAGATGAAAAGCACTTCCTTTTAGACTGCCCAACTCTTACTCACATTCGCTCTCAATTCCCTACCATCTACCACACTTCCAATATTCTTGACCTATTAAGCCAACCCACCTATAACAATCTTGGAGCACTTATTTCCCTTCTCTTTGACCATAGAAACAAGATTTTGAAGAATCAAACTTAGATTCTTTCTCATCTCTTAAGGTCTGATAGACCGCATTGGTCTTAACCGATGGTAACCATCATCATCGTCATCATCATATATATATCTATATATGTGATGATGATGATGATATATATATATATATATATATATATATATATGATGATGATGATGATGATGATGGTGGTGGTGGTGGTGGTTAACGTCCACCGAGACCAATCTTTGGTCTATCGGACCTAAAGAAAAGAGTTATTTAGTTTGATTTAAGATTTTATTCCTATGCTCAAAAAGCTTGGAGAGAAGCCTCTCGAACTCACTATAATTTTGACATCTTAAAAGGCTAGGAAGGTCAGTATTGCAACAAAGATTATGAAATTGAGCTCTAATGTGGTTGTACGTGGGGCACTCTAAGAGGAAGTGATTTTCATCCTCGATTTTCATATTCTCATAGAGATGGCAGATCCTTTCCATCCATGGTGTTTTAGAAACTGTCCAATGACCTGTTTCACTATGGAGCTCATGAGAGTTCATTCTAATCTTGGCTATATTAATTTTCTTCTTTGAGCTAGTTAAAACAGATAGATACTTTTGATCTTCTAGGGTGAGGTTGATGACCTCCTTATAATATCTTAATTTTATTTTAGCTGCTAGATCTTTATCACACCACATTTTTTCTTTGAACTTAGAAGTAACATTTTTTTTAATGTAATTAATGTTTTGCAATGCAACATTCTCGTCGATCTCCCAATGGTTTAACCAGGCCCTGGTGTCTTTATACCAACCTCGTTTAAGCCTTAGGTGGTTTTGGCTGGAATTTAAAGCTAGCTTAGGAAGTCTATGGTCTCCTATGCTATTGAGCTTGTGCTTAAACATGTATTCATGTATTCATGTTATGTTTTTGTTTTTTTTTTTATTAATTATTTATTTATTAAATGTATTACAAAAATGTGATATATATCTATATATATATGTATACATATCATTTTTTTAATACATTTAATAAATAAATAAATTTTTGCTACCCAAGTTTGCAGGAAATTACAGCAGGGCCGAAGTGTGGCTAAAGTCTCAGACAGCTGGCGCCTCAACAGAATTCTCCAATGCATCAATGACAGCATCAGGGAGGTGAGGGGGCTATCGTTTCAAGCTATTAGAAGAAAGGCCAACTGTCTAGCCGACTACATAGCCAACAAAGGGGTAACAACCTAGGATTGACTCGTCTCCCATGAGTGGCATGCTATCGAATCACCCGAAGTTAAGAGGGAATGTCTAATTATCAACAAAAATGACCTACACAAGGCAGGGGTCATGTCGCAGCCGCCCGATCCTCAAACTCATGATGACAATGTACTCATTTAACGCTCTTTCGATTGTTTCAAGAGGTGGCCAGTCCTTGGTTTGATCACCTTGGCACGCTCCCATGCTCATCCTTTATTCCCCGCGTTACTCCAAAAAAAATATCTGTGTGCGTCATAGGTGTTCTCTCGCGGCCAACCAGCCTAGGCTTGCACCCTTAAATTCTCTTCACCTAGCTTCTTCTCCTCACTTCGCTCCTTGGTTCAGCTCTCTCTTTGCTAAGTTTCGCTGCTACCTTTCGGCCTTCTTCTCCCATGCCCTGTTCTCCCTCAGGTCCTCTTGCAGCAATTATTTTGGCTTCCCAATAGCTCTCTTCCCTTTGGGGTTTAAGCCTCCTACCATGGCCCCTCGCCGTAGAAATCCTCCCCCTCATATTCGGCGCAGCCGCACTACCCAGTGGGAGAACCCCTCCCATCACCCTGTTACTAGAGCGGAGACTTTGGCTCGTAATGCTACTCTCCATTACAGGGACAACACCTCGGTGCATGTGAGGGAGATTCTGAATAATTTGGAAGCTGAAGCGGCGGCTCGTCGTAGGGCCACCCCTACTGAGAATGTGGACCATGAATTCCACTGGATTCCAGACCCGAGCTTAACCAAAAGCCGGGAAAACCTCTACATGCGCGCCATAGACCTTCATTGGCATACAAAAATTCTCCTTTATCTTGCACTCCAGGAGAAAAGTAGAGTTAGCAGGCAGTTGGACAAAAGGATTCAAGCTCTTTCGGACAAATTCGAAACCTATGTCAAGACAGTTCATCATCTGATATTTGTTGATAGCTCATCCCCACATTACGAGCTGCTGAAAAGAAAATCAGGGCTTCATCAGAAAGTAGATGATCCTAGTCTCAAGGTTAAGACCGAGACCCCTTCCAAGGGCTCTCCTCTGGAGGATTGACCATCTCAACGCTCCCATTTTGACCTGGAGGAAGGTACTCCCGAGCAACTGATCAACATTGATGACTTCTTCAGCGACGATGATCCGTTGTCGCCCCCCTCCGGCCTTTAATTCTCTGTTTCTCTCATGTTTTGGCCTGATCCTCAGGTTTTTGTTTTGTTGAGCCTGCGCGCTTGCTGTTTTCCTTTGGGCATGATCTCGGTCTCCCTACTCAGTTTCATTTCCCCTGTTTCCAGATCCTTGAGTATGGGATTGATCTTGCGCTTTTCCTTGTTCTGCGGACATTAGCCAAGGTGGCTCTTTTTGTACTATATGTTTTCTGATTAATGTGAATAGCTCCGCATAATTTACAAAAAATAAATAAAAATAAAAATAAATTAATTTTAAAAAAAATAATAATGTAAACTTCTTCTTTTTAAACAATTAAAAAAAAAATTAATTTGAAACATGTATTCATGTTAAGTTTTTTGTTTTTTTAACAAAATTAAAAAAAAACAATTTAAAGTTAAAAAACTTTTAATATTAAGTATTTTTTTAAGTTACAAAATAATTAATTTTTTTTTTAATATTAGTTATTTCTTTTTAATTTAAAACAAACAAAAAAATTTAATTTTAACAATTTAAAATTTAAAATTTAACTTTAAAATTTCAAATGTTTTTAAGAACAATAAATTTAATTTTAAAAATTAAAAATTTAATTTTAAAATATTAAAATTTGATTTTAAAATTTTTAAATATAAAACGTTTTAAAAATAAAAATAATTTTTTACTGCTTGCCAATCTGGAGGCCGGTCAGGCGACAACGTGGAGCATTGCCTGACCGGCCTCCGGCCCTCGGTGGGCATTAAAAAATCAGTTTTTTTAAAACTAATTTAATTATAAAATTAAACAATAAAAAAATTTTAAAAATTTTAAAATTAAAAAATTAAAAATTAAAAAAATTAAATTAAGTTTTTAATTTTTAAAATTCATTTTTTTTAATTTTAAAAAAAAAAATATTAAAGTTTTTTTTAAATTAAAATTTTTATTTTAAATATGTTTTAAAAAAACTTAATATTTATTTATTTATTAAATTAATTTTTTTTTTTTTTAAATTTCAAAATATATTTATAATAAAAAAAATAATTGTTTAATAAAAAATAATTACACACACACACATATATATATATATTTTGAAAAACACAAAAAAAATTATATTAAAAAAAAAAAAAACATTAAAATATCTAGTGCGATTTAATAAAGAAAATTTAATGTTTTAAAAAAAATTATATATATATATATATTCAAAAAAAAAATGATTGCACTTTTAGAAAAAATAAAAATAAAATAATATAACTATTTTTTCGATGTGTATGGTTGTTTTTTGGTTTTTTGTTTCGTGGAGGAACCCAACAACTCTAAAAAAGAAAAAATTCTAAATTTTTGTCCTAAAAACCCTAAAACTTTGAGTTTTTTTTTCTCATTTTCTTTGTTATTAAAATATCGAAAAATTAGGGTTTTCGAACATAAAAACCAATAAAAAAAATAGTTTTGGAACATAAAAACCATTTTAAAAAAAAAAAAAAAAACAGATTCTCCCCAAATTCATCTTTAAATGGAAAAAATAGAAGGAAAACTAACCTTTGAAATGAAAAAAAACTCTCGTTCAATCTGTTATCAATGCCAACGCAATGCCTCCACAAAATTGCTCCAACAAAACCTATAAGACTTGATGTGATGTGAGGAATAGAAACAACGATTGTTATTATATAGCGAAGATTGTGTGATCACTTTAGTGTTTCACGAATGTGGAATTAAAATTAAAATTAAGAAAATTAATATGTAGTTAATATTATAGGTTTATATTAACTTTAACTTTTATTCAATGTCGGAAAAAAATTTTAAAAAAAATAATAAATAAAATAAAATAAAATAATTTTAAAATCTATTTTGATACGTAGTCGATGTGAAATCATTCAAATAAAAAATTTATTTTAGTTTGGAAGGAATGCATGAAATGAATACTTTGTGGAAATTTTGAATAGAAAGTAGGGTGAAATATCTAAAGACCACTAGTTTAGTAAAATGTTTTGAAATACATTTTAGACAAAAATTTTGGAGGGAAATTTTTTAGCGAAAATTTTTGGAGGGAAAACTTTTAGCGATAATTTGGGGGGGGGAATTTTCAGTGTTTAAGCTATATATTGTAATTGGGAGAGAATGAATTTATATCATTCAACATCCTCTTGTTGAAAGTCATTGGTTCTTTTGATAGTGAAGTTTTTCTTTCTGCAACATCAACATCTTCGTCATACAACAACTCTATTCAGATTGATGAATATAATAGGAGTTCATTCACCATGAATAGAGAGTCAAATTTTCAACTTGGTCGTAATCCGAAGGACGATGAGAACAAAATTGATGAAGGGCAGCAAAAAGAAATTTATGTAAATCGAGAGTTAGTTATTCCACTTAGTCTTAATCCTAAGGATTATGAGAGCACCATTGATGAAGGGCATGATGAAGAATTTCCAGAGTCAAAATTTTCACTTCGTCCTAATCCTAACAATTATGAGGGCACCACTGAGAAAGGGGGGGATGAATAATTTCCAAAGTCAATATCCACTTCGTCCTAATCATAAGGATTATGCGAGCACCACTAATGAAGAGGGGAATGAAGAATTTCCAGAGTCAAAATATCCACTTCGTCCTAATCCTAAGGATTATGCGAGCACCACTGATGAAAATGGGAATGAAGAATTTCCAGAGTCAGAATATCCACTTCATCCTAATCCTAAGGATTATGCGAGCACCACTGATGAAGAGGGGAATGAATAATTTCCAGAGTTAAAATATCCACTTTTTCCTAATCCTAAGGATTATTCAAGCACCACTGATGAAGAGGGGAATGAATAATTTCCAGAGTCAAAATATCCACTTTGTCCTAATCCTAAGGATCATGCGAGCACCACTGATAAAGGGGGGGATGAATTTCTAGAGTCGAAATTTCCACTTCATCCTAATGCTAAGGATTATAAGAGCACCACTGATGAAGGGGGGGATGAAGAATTTCCAATAAATAGATATTCAAGGCATCCACTTATTCCTAATCCTAAGGATTATGAGAGCATGAGTGAGGAAGGGGAGGGGAGGTAAGAAGAATTTCTAGTGAATACAAATTCAAAGATTCCACTTAGGCCTAATCCCAAGGATTATGAGAGTACCACTAAGGAAGGGGAGGATGAAGGGTTTCTTGCAAATGATAATTTTAGAAGCACGGATCTGAATAATGCATTTTCCCTAAGTGAGTGTTTCAAAGACACTCATGGTGATGAAGGAATTGAATCCTCCAAGGGAATCATTCGGAAGCATGGATGAATATGGTGAATAATTTCATATGAGTTAGGGTTTCAAAAGTGCAATTAATTATTGTGAAATTTTTTCTTCAAGTGAGGATGGTAATGAATATTTTCGAGGCAATGATGCTGATGATTCTTAACTATGTTGAGAATGATGATAGTGGGGATAATACTCCTCCTAATGGTGATGAAGCTTCTTCTACAAAGGATAATGGAATGATGAAGCCGTTGCAAGCAAATATTGTAACTAGAAGTAGGAGTAGACCTTTTCATATCAATCCAAAACACTCAAGTTATACAAGGGTTAGGACAACATATCTCACAAACAAAAGTTTTTGCGTTCATTTGATTTGAAGTGAATGTTGTCGAAGGGTTTGCTTGAAACATATGGATTTCAACTTTGCTTTGGAGAAAAGGAAAAGATATTTGTCAATTAATAAAAGTATGAAAATTCCTATTTAGTGGGTTACATGCAATCTACACTAGTAGGTTATGATTATCATATTGGGAATGTATTTATTCGCTGAAAGGCTTTCAAAATGTTGCATTCAATTTGTAATTGTAATTTGTCAAGAATCCAAGAAAGACTGGAAAATGATCCCACATATTATTCAGAAGTACGTTACAAACGGGAGGTTGGGCCATTAGCAAATAATGTTATGCCATGGATGAAAGACTTCTTTTAAAAGCATGGAGAGTGTATGCCAAATAAATACACAGTACATATTCCAGATAATTTCTCGAGACGTGAAATCTACAGCTTATACAAAGATTATGCAGAAGGTGCTAAAAGAGTTGGTAATTTTATTACATATTCATATTTTACAAGGGTATGGAAGAAAAAATTCAACAAGTTTGTATTCATAAGAATACAAGGATGGGGATTTGTAGTATATGTTCTTCTCTTAAAGAAAAAAGAGATAAATGTCAAGAGGCAGAAAGAGGTATGTGTTCAAAACATTATTTTTAAAAATTGGATAGTTATCAACTATGAAAATATATTTATTCATATGTTTCTTTTATTTTATGTACAAATTTCGTTGTCAAAGAACTTCAAGAGCATCGCAATCAACAAACAAGTGAAAGAAAAAAATTGTATAAACATTGAAAGAAGTGTTATGATAATCCAAATAAATATTTGGGTTTGATAATTGATGGTAGGGACCAAAAGAAAGCACTTTTTCCACATTTTGTCTGAATGCCAAAAAAATTACAGGAGGAAAATTTCATTCAGTTTCACTTGGTTGGTTGTATGGTTTTTAATGAGAAGATGTTTCCAAGGGTTTACTTCAATGCTCCAAATATTCATAATGATGCAAATTTGACCATAACTATAATCCATGATGTGGTTACTCATTGGTCTGGTATTCTTCCTGAAGTTTTCTATGTACAATTAGACAACATAAGTCGTGAAAATAAAAATCAAGTTATTTTTGGGTATCTAAATGTGCTTGTTGAATTGGAAATTTCTAAAAAGATAAAGGTTGGTTTCCTTCTTGTTAGGAAAACTCATGACCATATTGATCAAATGTTCAGTCGTTTTTCAATAAAATTAAGGAGGAAAGGTGTTGGGATCCCACCATCATTAATTGAATGTATTAAGAAATCCTACATTCCAAAGCATATTTTTCATGTGTTGGAAGAAACTATTGACATGCGAAGTTTTATTATGGGATCACATGGTGAGGAATGCATTGAACAACTTAATGCCATTAGCTTCTAGCATCAATTTCGTATCAAAAAAAATGATGGGATAACACTTATATTGGGCAAGAAGTATTCAACTACTGTAGAATGGGGGGCATCATCAGGTTTAGCATTTTTAAAGTTCATTGCAGAGCCTCCAATATTTTCATCAAAGATATTGTTATTACAACCAGTTGTTGAACACCATAATGCATGAAGGCATAAGAGAGATATAAATTATTCTTAATGTCTGGAGGAAATTAAAAGATGTATTAGAGATACATATGAGTACTTTGATGTTGATGATTCAGTTTGGTGGGAGTATTTTTTCAATAATCAAAGTGATATGATTTCAAGATCAATAAATGAGGATACGCTTTTGAAGACTCCATTTTTTTGCCACAAAACATGCCAAATGAACATGAGGAAACACACATTGTTGAACAAAAATAGTCTCAAGGTATTACTTATTATCCACAGGTAGAGGAAAGATAAATCTATATTGGTTCTAGAATATCATGTGCACAACGTGAAGCCATGGAAGACCTTTACAGGGGTTTTGTGAAGGATGTTAAGGAGGCTTGCATGATAGTAGTGTTAGCAGATGAAGATCCACTTGGCTATCCATTATGGATTTCCAAGGTTATAAAGGTCATTAATGAAAATGAAGATATTACAGTTGTTGAAGTACATTGGTATGCTACAAGTACCCACCCATTCAATGGTGTGTACAAGCCAGAGATGGTAGTTGAAAAAAAATTGACAGAAAGACAAAAAGAAAGGGCACAAATATAAATCATCACCACACAGATGTCTTAAAATTGGAGGATGTTGACATACTTGTGTATGAATTCAATTTGAAAAAAGAGAGGAGCTCTTCGCTTGAAGACCATAAATATTTTGAATAAATTTCTACCAGAGAAAATAGTGTTGAGATGGGACTCTCCTGAATGTAGTCGTAGATCTAGAAGACTTTTGAAATCTGAAATGGTGGGCATGCATGTTGACTCATATGGACACTATTTGATGAAAGAGAATAATATGTATCATCTTCATCTACATCTAGTCATTCATTTGAAGATGTAGGTTCTGATGGTGTGCCAGAACCTATGATTGATTTTGAATAACGATCTAAGACATTTTAATGTAATTGATGTTTGCATGGTAACTTGAAATAAATATTTTGACTTCCGTATGATCTTACATGAAGTTATGAGGCATTTCTACGTTTTTTGGATTATATGTTTTAATTATGAAGTATCATCTCTTTAAAATATCCACAGCGCAACAATGAATTACAAAAATAATTTATGTTATATTCAATATACCAAAGTTGATATTTTGATTAAAAGTAAAAAATAAAAAACAAAAAATAATAATAATAATAACAATTAATGTTGAATTTTTAGATTATGCAGTGATATTGCGATGATATTATGTATTGTTAACATTTTTTATAAGATACTTTTTAAAAATTTAAAAATTTTATGCCTCATTGAAAGGGGACACTTCGTTTTGATGGTTGATTTTTAGATTTTGGTTGCAATTAGATAAGTTTTCTTAGGATAATATTTGAAAAGAGATATATTTTAATCCTTTAAAATAAAAATTGCTCTTGGAATAATAAATATTTCATTTACTTATTCATTTTTTAAAATTGTTTAAGTCATATAATTTCTCCATAATTTCATGGTTCAAGTATGTTAAAAACTTAAGATATAAAAACTTGAGATTTAAAACTTGTGATTAAGGTTTTTATGCATTGTGATATTTTATCTCTAATGTTATTATTGAAAACAATTACAATTTTAGATTTTTTTAAAGTCAAGATATTTTATCTTTAACAAGATGGATGAAAATTGTTGGAAATGATAAGGCCTTCAGACATGATATTTTTATCTTTAACATAATGTATCAAAAAATTTAGAATTTTACGATTTTTCAAGGTCCTAATATGTTGTCTTTAATTCCATTGTTAAAAAGTGTCAAAATTGTGATACAATTTTTTTTTTGTTATCCCAGCATCAACACTTTTTGTTTCGAGGGTGTTTCTTCAATCCTTTTTTCAAGAAACAATTTTGTTTTTAGCATAATTAAAAAAAAGTTTAAATTCTACCGTGAGAAAAAAAACCAATGCATTCTAGAATACACACTTTTCATTTCTGGGGTGTTTTTTCATGTTTTTTTAGTCTTTTTGGGCAAGAGTTCTCGTTTTGAGGTCATATTTCATGTTTGATCGATAACTATGTTCCTTAATTCCTTGATGTTAAATTCCTAAAAATTTGTCCTTATACGCCCTTCTCCCTTTTTCCTTCATGGAGAAGTCCCTTCTCGTAATCCTCACACTATTGTTTTTGCAACTATATATTGGTTGCATGGGTGTACACTACTTATTTCCGCCCCTCCTTGGTGCCCCCTGCCACTTCCTAGTGGATTATTTCAGTCTAGCCCCACCTTCCAACATTGTACACCACTCTTCAAATTTTTGACCTCTCTGCCTTTGGGCTCACCCAAAGGAGGTATGGATCCTTTGTCCTCTTGTCCAACTAAATTTAAAACTCATTCATCCAATTAAAGCCACCAATCAGTCTTCTTGACTGGAATTTAAACAATGTTTCCTCCTCAAGCAATATCCTTCCTCAATTTCTATAATTTGTGTCCTAGTCCTCAACCTTTTATGTTTTATTATATATCTGTTACAATTGCTTGTAATAGGGGAATTTTACCAAAGGGGTTATCATAAGCACCAACCCCTTGGAAGAACATTGTCCTTGGTGTTCTAATTGTGAATACAATAAATAACATTCTTAATCCCAAGCATAAATCATTGTGAGCTTTATAAGGTATCTCAATTACAATTACATTTTACATACAGATGCTTTCCCAACAACTAAATAGGAATATAAATTTCAATAGACTCCAACCATATTTCAGTGGCTCTTTTTGGAATTTCTGGGTGATTTTTTTGTAACCAATCCAATTTGAATCCTTGCCTTTCCTTGGAGTGTTATATGCCTCCAATATACAAAATTTTTATCCTTGCACTCCTTTCTCCTTCCATGAACTGTTCCTGACCCATTGCTTCCTTGAACACCACCAATGTGCATCTAATTCTAATCATCCATGCCAATGACCCTTTTTAAAACCAACTTTTTTCTGGCATCCCCTTCTATGAAATCCAGTCCCTTAGGAGATACAATCCCTCTACTTTGCATTCACATACCTTCCAAGTTCAAACATACCCTTCTTTGCTTCCTAGTCCCTTGAGTGATCCATTCCTTGGAAAAAATTTCTCACATCGGAAGAGTCGTAACCAAGGCAAGTCCCTGCCTCAGAACCTTTATACCAGTCATGGCATGCTTCATGGAAATCAATGGAAATTATTAGGTGTTAGTGTCCCATAATGACCCTGTTCCTAAAATCCTTATTATTGCATGATTTTATACCTTTGTTTTTGTTGCTATTTAACCTTACAACTAGCTCATTCTCCCAATCCAAGAAGTTCCCATGCACACAAATATCCATGAGATTCATCGTAAGAAAATTGTAATAAATTAAATCATACCTCATTCCCAACTTATCCATGAGGTGAAACTTGAAATATTATTTTTCTTCCTATCACAGCAAACCAAATTAGTTCATAAACCAAATCATCATAGAATATAAAATCATGTTCATAATGTAATATTTCAAGAAATTAAATTAATTAATGATACTTATCTTGATTTTCTTTTTTTCATTGCTTCACACAATGGATTTGTTTCCAAACCCAAAAATTACATAATGGCCTTCTCTTTTCTCGTACACACGCTCGATCAGTTGAAAAACCTAGCAAGCACCCACTGCCTTCTCTTCTCTTCTATTTGACCCCCACACATTTGATCAGTTTCCAATCTATGTAGTCTTTTGTCGATAGGAACATTATTTTCTATCATAACTCTATTATAATCACAATTTCCAAATCAAAAATATATGGGACATAAACATATATACGTATATCATAAACACATTAATTATATATATATGCACAATTTACACCACCATGACTCACCCATCATCGCAACTCCCATCACAACTCCTAGGATCAGGCAACCCCCAATCTTGAGTGGTCTACCTATCCCAATACCAGCCTAGGAAACCCCTAATATGGGTGCTCTACCCATATGTATTGTAAATGTAAACATATGGGTCTTTCCCACACTTTGTTAAATTTAAGCAATTGCGTTCAAATTCCACTTTAGGCAGCTCAAATGAAAAAGAAGATGATTTCATTGAATTCCTCTTTTCGAGAGGACCAAAATTGACCTAAAGATCACCTTATTTTGACAAGCAGAATTTGGTTTTTGAATTTATGTATTAACTCATGTAGCGGCTGGTAGTGGCTCGGGGACCCTTGGCCACGGGCTCATAATGTTATGGTAGTGGCTAAGGCCTCAGGGATGAAATTACAGCGCTCAAAATTTTCCGCTCAGTGACAACATTGTTTGACAGTATGCTACAGGCAGTGACAATATATTACAATTATTAGAATTAGAGGTTTTGATGTTTGGATGTGTTTCATGGATATTCTAGTTGTTGTAAAGATATGGATCATTGTACTCTATTTTTTTGAATCATTTGATGGCAATATAATAGAAGAATAATTTGCAAGGGTTTTCCCCATAGTGGGTTTTTCCCTGGTATCTGACCAATCCTGGTGTCTCTATGAGTGCATGTTTTTATTCCTATGTTCCTTTATGTTCCACTGCATTGATGATGATGTTATTGTTATTTCTACATAGTTGCATATGCTGATGAATAATAATAATGTAAATATGAATAGTTTTATGATGCTATGGGTTGAACTTAATGTGTTAATGATAGAATGCAACTATCAATGAAAATATCAATATAGCCCTATGAAAAATTAACATGGTGTCAAAGTTGGGCTAAAGAAAAGCCATGGATATCACCCCCATGGAGATACTTTTGATCAATTCAAGAAGAGGATGGTGGAGACCCAAAATAATTCAACTGTATGAAGAAAACCCTAGGTAGTTAGTGCATGAGGATTTGATGGTTAAGTTTTGAGAGAAACCCTGGTTTATGGAGAAGACAAGATTTGATGTATGAAACCCTAGCATGTTTTATGTGAAGATGCTCAAGCACTTGGGATTGATTTTATGAATCCCTAGATGACCTGTTTGTTGATAAAGTTGATTGAAGGAAAAAATCTTATGTGGACTATGGATAGTGATGGCTCTTGAAGACTAGTTCAAGAGTGAGAGGATCGCCTCTTATTAAAGATAAGTACTCCTTGAATCTTGATGTTTCTTTGTGAATTTACTCTTTTTTAGACTTAAAAATCTTATTATTATGATTATTGTTTTGATCATTATTTATACTTATTGCATTTATATTTGATGATATGTGATAATTGGATCCATCGTGACAACCATTTGAGATGCAGGAAAGAAAAGCTAGATCTGAAAAGGTAAAGAGGCACCTGATAAAAAGGTGACAAGCACTACAAGTTGCACATGAGAAGGTGCACTAGTATTTTAACACTTCAAAGTATGCATGGTATATTGCTTTAATGTTATGTTTTAGCTATAACATTGGATGTCTATGTAAGCCCTATGGTATTTTGATAATGTCTCCTTCACAAATGGCTCATGCATATGAAAGTGTTTTGGAATTATGTTTCCTATGGTGAAATGGTGCACCTGGTATTGAAAATTTTTATCATGATTATCATCTTGATTATGTGAGGCTAATTTTTTTTTATCTTGGATATAATGGCATAATTTAAGGTTTGGCTAACATCTATTGTTTTTCGAGATCCTAATTCTATGAATAGGGTTAGCACCTTGACTATAGTAAATGATACTATTGACACTTGATATGCATAAGACATATTGGATCTCTTATAGAAGGTTACATCTTTGATATGGTAATGATAATTATTTAGATAAGTATGATGAAAGTATGTTGATACTCTTGTTTTTTTGGTAAATTTTTATTGAATGACCTGAATTGGTCTTATTGATCATGACAAGCATGGTAACCATGATAGAACTATGAGATTGATACTCTATATCTCTTATTAATTGTGGTTATGTTTTTGATGGCATATGGTAAAACTTGATGGATTGAATTGATAGAAGATATATTGTGTTCATGATCTTTGAAGTGTGATTTCTCACCTATTCACTGCCCCTATCATGGAATCTAACACTTGATGAAAGTTTGATGGGTATATGTTTGACTTTATGATCATATAGATTATTTGATGCATGACAGTATTATAGACAGGTTGATGACATGAATAAAGATGACTAAAGTGGATTTCCATTCAGAGGGAGAATCCCTCCATTAGATCCCTTTTCATAATGCCATGTATATTATGTACTATAGAAATATGATCTATGGGTACCTCACATTGATTATCTGCAACTAATTTTTTATCTAAGGTAAAATATTTTTTATCTAACTATAAGCCTCGGTCACACAGAGGAAGCGCTATGGGTATGACTATGTTTTTTTAACACAAAATTGAATTTTTTTGCATGAAATCCAATGATCACCTGGAGGATGTCAATTCTACAGATGTGTAGTAGATATCTGAAATATCTTAGAGAAGGAAAGTTAGAATATCTACTATAATATGAATATGTAGATTGATCTTGTGTTTGTAGGTGATCGAGACACATATATGTCATTATGTTTGAAGTTTGTATTACGGGGGGTTGACATGAATTGGATGATTTATATAGTTGAGAAGTGTGGGGAATTCAGACATAAATTATTTTGGTATTTCATAATGGTCTTATATTGGCCTTCTCATTCTCAGCACATTGGTAGTATTAACTGTTGTATGACTGAAACATTCATGATATATCCTTGGCATATAGTGAAAGGAATGACTTATGAATTAAATGATACAGATGAGTTGTATGATGTCTGATAATGACTTAGAAATTTGACTCTATGTTTGAGATATGTCTTGAACTATAGGACGTACTATGATAGAAAATTTGGATCTGACATGATTTTCCTTAATGACTGATTATAATGATATATGAGCATAGTGACTTTCTATATGATCATGGGAATAACTTGATGAAATTATGGATTGATATTGCATGGTTGGAATGATAATAGATGATGTCTTGACTTGATGAAAGCTTTACTTGTCACCTAGTTCATAGAACTAACACTAAGATATTTATGAATTTTAATATTAGTATGGATCTGGCTTCTAAACGTTAATGAGTTGATTAAGTTGATTTGAATTCTTAGTAATGAAAATTTGGGATGATCGTTTGGTAATTTTTGTGGTTGCAGTGAGGATTGCATGAAGCTAGCTCCCTAGATCCATATATGTCTGAATTAGAAATTATCTGATGAAGCCAGGATGTTGTATTGATCCAAGCCTTCTCTTTAGAAGTGTTACAAGGTATGAATTTGATTTTTTATTTTGGTTTATATATATTGATGATCTACTATTTTCAGGTAACAAGCCTATGATGATATAATTTAGAGGGATGTGGCTTCTCAAGCTCAAAATGATGTATCATGGCATGATGAATCAATATCTGAAATTGGGAAAAGATAATCTATTTTGTGAAGCTATTAAAGAAGTATTTGAAGACAGAAATACAAATCCTTGGACACTCTGATTTTAAGTTCAAGATATTGTTAAATCTGACATAACAGCCAACAACTAATTGAAGCATTTATTTTATGTTTAGAACATCCATTCGTATATATATATATATATAGTGATGTACATAGAACTTCATTCGATTCATGATTGAGTCACTTCATTCACATTGAGTTCCCACCGAGAATCCTTCGAGATGTTGCATGAGATGATATATTCTTCATCTGTAATATTCCTCCTATGATATATGATTATATGGATATGATAATCTTGATTATTGATGAGATGAGCACATATAAGTGTTTCCTCAGTATGATATCTTCCACGATGAGAAGTATGTAGCTCTACTAAGGTTGAGCACAACGTTGCTAGCATGGCTAGCTATGAAACAAGATGAAGAAGCATTTGAAGAGATGTTTAAAGAAAATTTTGAATATGACATGGATATGTTGTGATAATATCTGATTGGTAGATAATCCCATACATATAGTTGGGATCGAGATACTCTCATATATTGAGATAGTGCATTTTTTCGAGATAAGCTTAGGCTTGTGATTGGCACCTACTTGAGAGGGAGGATGTTTATGGTATCATTTTTTTTATTTATATGATTATTTATGTTCTGACATAATATTTGATTTAATTTCATGTATACAAATGCTACTGATACATGATGATTACCTTATACAAGTATGATGATATGAGTTTGAAGAGAGCAACGCTGATTGAGGACATTGAGTCACACTCTTCCCCCATGTTTGAGCTCCCAGGGTGAGGAATTGAGACATAGGGATCCTGGGGTTGAGGGATTGGTTGGAATTGAGACATAGGGATCCTGGGGGTGAGGAATTGAGACATAGGGATCCCCATATCTGTTACCCATAGGGTTGGAGTAGTATCTCACCCTATCTTGGTCATTGTAGAGTATACCCCAATTGGCATCATACCCACAAGATGGGCTTGTTGGGATTATCCCTCTCTGTCCGGCCAATGGATGAGGAGGCTTGGAGGCATATGATCCTTACCTTGGTAAGTTAGGTATATTTTCCAAGCTATATTATGATGCAGGTGTTCTACCACATGAATATCCAAGGTCGTTTTTGGGAAGATCATTTGGCAATAGGATGGGTTAAGTAGTATCTCCCCTATGTCACCTGTTGCTCGATATGGGGTCGTAGTTTTAGCTCTCCCATGAGATTTTGGGATTAGTGGTATCTCCCTGATATTATTTCAAGTTGAGATATTCTCCCTAATGATATGCTCTCTGATGATGATGCGGGTTGTAGATTTGACTCCCCGCTGATATTTTTGAGTGGTAGCCCGATGACATTTCCAGGTAGTAGATTGATGACAAATTTCTAGGTAGTAGCCCATTGAATGATATTCCAAATAGTATCCTGCTGACAGAGATTCTGAGATGAAATTATAGTTGCTCCAAAGTTTCCGCTCAGTGGCAATAGTGTTTGACAGTATGAAACGGGCAGTGATAATATATTACAATTATCAGAATCAGAGGTTTTGATGTTTGGATGTGTTTCATGGATATTCTAGTTGTTGTAAAGATATGGATCATTGTATTATCTTTTGTTGAATCATTTGATGACAATCTACTAGAAGAAGAATTTGCAAGGGTATTCCCCATAGTGAGTTTTACCCTGGTCTCCGACCAATCCTGGTGTCTTTATTAGTGGATGTTTTTCTTCCTATGTTCCTTTATGTTCTGCTGCATTGATGATGATTTTATTGTTCTTTCTACATAGTTGCATATGCTGATGAATATTAATAATGTAAATTTGAATAATTTTATAATGCTATGGGGTGAACTTAATGTGTTAATGATAAAATGAAACTATCAAAGCAAAGATAAATATAGGCCTATGAAAAATTTACACACTTTACCCAAATCTCGAGTATGTAGTTCTTTAAATTGTACATGTTTGTCCGAGCATGCCACAAATCTCACTGCTCTTTACCTATTTATAATCTTTCAACATTACCTATTCATAATGTAAACATGGACACATTATAAGATTCATGATATTAATATCATAATTCAGCCATGACTACCTCTTGTTGAATGATTCCTCCCACAACTAGGAATATTTTCATTTCATCTATATTTTCATTAAATAAAAACAATGTAAATTTTGAAACGAGAACTCTAGCCAAAAAACCCCCAAAAAACATGAAAAACAACCCCAAAACGAAAACAAGGTTTTATTTTTTTCAGGGTTAATTTGCAACATTTTTTTAAAAAAGGAAGTAAAACCAATTTTCCTATGCCACATAAATGGAAAAAACACCCTAATGTTGTTGCTAGAATACCATTTTTATTTTCCCAGTACAATTTCAACATTTTTTAGTAATGACGTTAACTATAAAATAATGGGATTTTAATCACATTAAAATTCCAACAATATTTATCCATGCCCTTTAACATATAATATCATGACACTAAAAATTCATAAAATTTTAATTGTTTTCAACCATAATGTTAAAGATAAAATATATTTCACAATTTTTCGCTCATAGAATTAAAAAAACATTAACTTTTCAACATATTTCAACCATGATAAAATGAAAAAATTATATGACTAAAATAACCCAATGAAACATAAATTATTTCTCTAAGCTATTGTTGCATTGTGAATATTTTAAAAAAATGAATTCATCATAATTAAAACATATAATCCAAAAAACAAAAAAATGACTCATAACTTCATGTAAGATCATATGGAAGTTAAAATATCAATTTCATTGCTCAGTGAAAACATCATTTATATAAATTGTCTTACACAATTATTCAAAATCACTCATATTTTCTTGCACAACATCATAATTCACATCTTCAGATGAATGACTGGATGCAGATGAAGATGTTCCATATTCTTCTTTGTCATCAACTAGTGCCCCATCTGAGTCAACATGCATTCCCACCATTTTAGATTTCAAAATTCTTCTAGATCTATGACTGGGTTCAACCAACTGCCATCTCAACATTGTTTCTTCTAGTAGCAACTTCTTCAAAATTTCTATCGTCCTGGAGAGAAGAGTTCCTCTCTTTGTTAAATTGAAATCATAAACAATTATTTCAACTCCCTCCAATTTTAAGAGGTTTTTGCGACGACGATTTATATTTGTATCCTTTCTTTTTATCTTTCCGCCAATTTTTGTATCAACTGCCATATCTGGCTTCTACACACCATTGAATGGATGTGTGTTTGTGGCATACCAATGTACTTCAACACCTGTAACATATTCATTATATGTAATGACATCTATAACCATGGAAAACCAAAATGGATATCCATGTGGATCTTCATCTGCTAACACTAAAATCATGCAACCCTCCTTAATATCATATACTGAACCCCTGTAAAGGTCTTCCATGGCTTCATGTTGTGCACGAGATCTTCTGGAACCAATAAATATTTTTCTTTCCTCCACCTATGTAGAATTAATAATACCTTGAGATTATTTTTGTTCAACAATGTTTGTTTCCTCATGTTCATTTGACACATTTTGCATCCAAATAAATGGCGTCTTCAAAAGCATATCTTCATTTTCTTACCTTGAAAGGGTATCACTCTGATCATCGAAAAAGGACTCCCACTGAACTGAATCAATAACATCAAAGTACTCATATGTATATCCAATGTATTTTTTAATTTCTTCCATGTATTCAGAATAATCTATATCTCCCTTCTGCCTTCGTGCATTATGAACTTCAGCAACTCATTGTAATAACAATATATTTGACGCAAATATTGAATGATGTGGAATGAACTTCAAAAATGCCAAACCTGATGGCAGCACCCATTCTGCAATACTTGAATACTTCTTACCCCATATAATTGTTTTCCCATCAATTTTTTTGAAACAAAATTGATGTTGGAAGCTAATGTCATTAATTTTTTCAATGCATTTCTCCTCACCATGCGATCCTAGAATAAACCTTTGCATGTCAACAATTTCTTCTAACACCTAAAAAATAGGCTCTAACATATATGATTTCTTAATACATTCAATTAATGATGGAAACCTCCCAACATCCTTCTTCCTCAATGTTACTGAAAAATGATTGAACATCCGATCAATATGGTCATGGGTGTGCCCAACAAGAAGGAAACCAACCTTTACCTTATGAAAAATTCTCAATTCAACAAGCATGTTTAGATATCCAAAAATAATCTGATTTTTGTTTCCACAAAAAGTGTTGTCCAATTGTAGTTACAAAATTTCGGGAAGATTACCACGCCAATGAGAAAGCACATCATGAATTATGGTTATTGTCATATTTCCATCATTATGAATATTTGGACCTATGAAGTAAACTCTTGGTGACATTTTCCCATTGAAGACCATACAATCGACCAAGTGAAACTGGATAAAATTTTCCTCCTGTAAATTTTTGGGTGTGCAAAAATATGTGGTAGAAGTGTTTTCTTTTGGTCCATACCATTAATTATCAAGCCCAAATATTTATTTGGATTATAATAACACTTATTTCGATGCTTGTACAACTTTTTCTTTTCACTTGTTTGTTGTTCGTGATGCTCTTGAAGTGCTTTGAAAATGGAATCTACACATAACATCAAATAAAACTATTAATAAATACATTTTCATAGCTGATCACTATACAATTTAAAAGAATAATGTTATGAATGCTTACCTCTTTCTGCTCCTTGACATTTATCACTTTTTTATTTTAGAGAACCATATGTACTGCAAACCCCCATCCTTGTCTTCTTAGGAATACGAACATTGTTGAATTCTCTCCTGCATATCTACACTAAATATGTTGAACTCTTAGTTAAACTGAGAGGGGGGGGGGGGGTGAATCAGTTTAACACATTCATGGAATTTTAAAACTTTTCCTTTAAAACTTATTTTACTTTATTAACACCTTCATTTCATGATCAACATAATGTGTGAGCAATATATATTTATGAGCAGCAATTAATAAGCAGATTAGATAATGTACCAGCAGTCTTAATATGTTAGAAGCAAGTATTAGCAGAATAGATATATCATATCAACACATAGACATCATGCACATAGACACCAGATATATGTGGAAACCCATAAAGGGAGAAAACCACATCTTATTATTGTTGTGATGCAAAGGCAAGCTCCAACTCCCTCTCACCACTGATTTTCTGTAGGCACCAACCTACAGGAGGCTCCAACCTCAATTCTGCAAGCTACAACACGAGGAAGCTCCAACTCCCATCAATTTTCTGCAGGCACCAACCTACGGGAGGCTCCAACCTCAGTCAGCTACAACTGACATTTTATCAAGCTACAACTTGATGTGGAAGCATCAACTCCCATCTATTTTCTGCAGGCACCAACCTACAGGAGGCTCCTACCTCAGTCAGCTACAACTGACATCTATCAAGCTACAACTTGATAGGGAAGCTCCAACTTCCTTACTCTTTCAAAAGAAGAACACTTGCTGATTTACCTTGGATATCAACTCTGTTCTGTACCTTCTTCTCTGCTGTTCATCAAATCTTATATCAGACCTGCATCATCTCTGCTCAGCCCCTTCTTCTTCTTTTCTCAACTCCTCCTTATTCACATTCTTCGTGCAGCTTGCTTATTCTCTTCAACTCTCTTTAATTCTGCTGCATACTCTCTTCTTCACTCACTCCTTTTTCATCAACCATCTCCCCTTGGATATTACCCAGTTTTATACAAAAATAGCTTCATGGTTGTTTTTATTCCACTGGGAATTCGAAATGGACAGCCATGTCTCTTTGCCTTCTGCCTTCTCATCTCTTTTCAGCTCACTCAGAAAAATGTAACTGTAGGTGCTTATTTTAATATTACAGTGGGATATTTTCTCTCTTCCGGAGACTTGCCAATGCATCACAACAATATAAATTTAAATAAAACATTTACATTCAAATTTACAAATGAGAACTCCAGCTCAACTCATTTAGTCTTTTGAATCGCTACGCATTTGTCTTTTCTTTGGCTGTCTTTGTCTTTTCTGTGACTGTGTTTTATCTCTTTTCGGCTCTGTTTTCTTTTCTGTCCTCTGTGGGGGTGTAACTGTTGCATACGTGTAACTGTGCCTTTTAAATAAATAAAATGCAGTTGCTGACTTTTAAATCAGGGAAATTCCAACCCTTTTCATGCCACGAGTGTCTTGTTGATGTGGCGAGTTCCGCAAGCCGGAACATACCTATATCACAATTGTATTATGTTACAAATCACCCTCCACCTTAAGCCAAGGCCCGTGGGTCTACAAACCACGCGGCATATTTTAATACAATCGCCCTTTATATATATAACAGCACCTTTTGATACAACTTAAATCAACTCTCGACATCCTTATATAAGGTTTTAACAAACAACTGTTGCTTCTACTATAATCAATGAATAATCTTGTGTTGAAGCCTAGAAAATCTCTGCTTCAAACATTGGGGAAAACCACCCGGTCGGGACCTTAAGACAGCTCCTTTTCCGTTTGGGATGGTGGCTCCGACTGGATTTAAA
>CM076580.1:1001399917-1001632417 GCA_034641835.2 Pinus albicaulis | reverse complement strand
CGCAAATCAACATCAGGATACATTTTTATGATGGCCAATGGAGCTATATCATGGAGGAGTGCCAAGCAGACCTTGATTGCCACTTCCACTATGGAAGCCGAGTTAGTCCCTGTTTTGAGGCTACTTTACATGGTGTATGGCTTAAGAGTTTCATTTCTGGGCTTAGAATTATGGATTCTATCTCTAAGGCATTGAGAATATATTGTGACAATTCAATTGCTGTTTTTATGGCTAAGAACAACAAAAGTGGGAGTCGAAATAAAGACATCGACATTAAGTATTTAGCTATAAGGGAACGTGTTAAAGAAAATAAAGTGGTCATTGAGCACATTAGCACTGAGTTGATGATTGCTGATCCTTTGACGAAGGGCATGCCACTGTTTAAATTCAAGGATCATGTAATGAATATGGGACTTAGTTCCATTATGTAGTTTCTCATTGTATGAAAAATGTTATTTTTAATGAAATTCTTAATCATTGTGATGTTTTTCTCATATTTATGTGCACCTTAATTTGATTTGAGATAATTCATCTGTGTAGGACCAAGAATAGACATAGGGTTTATTCATTAGGAAATTGTTGCCACATAAATTTTAATAGAAATAAATAAATAGTAATACATGGAAGATAATACTCATCATTAGAGGACTTATCGCCATGATTCATGTATCTATTACTTAATACAGATTATCAATGGGTTTTAAGATGAGACATTAAGTTTGGAAGTATGGACCAAGTGGGAGAATGTTACGCTCCCTCTCCCAGTTATTTCTGGAAATAACTGCAGTAATTATTTCTGGAAACCTACTGCAGTGATTTCCTTAATTTATGGAAACCAGCTGCAGTAATTTCCTTAAATTACAGAAATCAACTGCAGTTAATTAATTTCTTGTTGAGAGCTTCTGAAGTGGTCCATTACTCCCACTGCAGTTCTCTACCATGATTTGTGGAACACTTGACACATAGCCAATAGAAGCTTAATATAATATTGGCTATAAATATTTATGTTTGGTCCCCAATATCACTAACTCAAGCCCCTTCAGTTTTACACCATCAAGTTAGAGTGAGGAGAGCTTGGAAGTCCTTTCAGATTTCTGTATCCTTTAATTTTTGCTTTAGTGAGAGCTTTTGGGAGATTTTTGTAAATCCAAGGGCGGATTTTGCAAAGCTTTCTATCTCTGGACTACGCATCGTGAACAATTAATGGCTGTAAAAAAAACCTTGAATGATGGTCAAACCTCATAGGTCATTGTGTTATGAACCGTGAGTGTTGGAGACTCATTGTATAGAAAGAAACAATAGGTTTCATAGTGAACCGTGAGTGATGGAAACTCTTTGCATAGAAAGAAATAATAGTTTTCATAATGAGGAAGTTTCATTACTTGAAGAAAAATATGAAGTTTTAAAGAGTTTCAACAGAACAGATTGGTAGCGAAAGGTTTTTATACAGTGAAGCAGCCAGAAATTTTTGCATACAAAATAGCTTGTGAGCCATCAATGGCCGGAGGTATGATCTATTGGTCATTAAAGTTTTTATTTTTTTGATTCTTTTAGTATTTATTTCGCAATTTAGAATCAATATTTTTAAGCTAACAAAATAAGCATCAACGGGAATCTTATAAAAAATCGATTTCAACCAAGAAATCAAAACAAAAATATAAAGAAGATGAAAACTTAATAAAATCATGAGGTAATTAACTTAATAAAAATCCTAAAATGTATTTAGCCAAAATTTTTATAGAAAGGGTCCCCATTATTTGAAGTAAACAAGTAAAAAATGGGGGGGTTGTGTTTTACCACAACAATGGCGACACACGGGAGAAGAACCAGTTATCTCTGTTTGATGTGAATGAAATTTTCTTAAAATTAAAGTAAAAATAATTAAAGAAGATAAAATTATTCTTGGAATGCTTAACTAAGTTCATTAATCTGAATAAAAGGAAGAATTATCTTATTGTAATTTTCTTAAAATTCCTCATAAATTAAAATATTTCATAACTATATAGCAATCCTTAATTAGTTGTAGAGATAAAGCAGGGGTCCCTTTACAGCTTAGCTTTTGAAATGTACTCATTTGTCACAGGTAGAGCCACTGCTGCCAGCAAACATCTATAGTCTCGACAGGGTTACCTTTTAATCATGAATGATTCAGAATCCTATCTATTTAAGAATTATTAACCTAGAGGTAAATTTATTTATTTATTATTATTTTATTTTTTTGAGTTCTTAAAAGCCATTGTCCTGGTTTGGTAGCCAGATAGTTGACAATGCCATTCACTGGTTATAACTGGATTGAACAAGCTGGCTCGTGATGAGACCCATTGTCTTATAATTGTTTGCAATCATAAGCCATTACCCTGGTTTGTTTAGCAGTGTTGGTAATGTCGGCCTATTTTTCCCCTATGATCAAGGTAAGCAAGCTCATGATGAGACCTCTTATCTTTTAAGTTTAAATATATTTTTGAATTACACTCTAGAAAAATAAAACTCTTTTGAACAGGGAGAATCATTGACTCCTTAAGAGTTCAGAATGACAATTTCAGAGTGAAAATTTCTTTGCTGTAAAGTGTCTTTACTTGGTTAAAAATAAATTTTCTTGACTGATAATAGAATTTTGAAAGATATTAATAAAATATTGAAATATCAAAATAATTACAATTTTGATGAAAAAGAAATTTCTTAGATTTCATGATACTTCGTCAAATTATCTTGTTTTGTAATATCTTCCCTAAGTATGTCTACCATTATAATAAGAAAAACAAACTTTATTAAGAGATTTTAAGAAAAAGCTAATAGTAAACTATTAGCAATTTTTTCCCTATGTATGCTGACTAAAATTAGGTAATAAGAAGGCCTTTCATATAAATCATGGCAGAGTCACCAAAATTAAAATTGAAAAACAAAGGAAAATAATTCTTAAGCTAAAGTGGGAAAAGAAATCAGCAATCAAAAATAAAATGAAGAAATTTTTAAAAGTGGAAAGGAAAATCGAAAATTTGAAACACAAACTCTAACCAGAATGTTTATACCAATGTCTCAACAACATGAAGTAAAGGAAAATAATCATGTAATTATTCCTTCTTATGTTGAGATTCAGATGACTTATACCTTGCAGGGTTGTAAATGTTTTAGGTTTTAGATAGCAGTGATGATAAAATTCAACCACAACGAAAACTTTCTGTCTGATGTCAATCTTCTTGTTTCAAAGAATTATATTTAATCATTTTCTAATAAAATTAATGCTTTAAAGAAACATATTAAAGGTTTAGAAACTTCCTAGTGTAGTTGTTTCAACAAAACTATCGCTGCTTCTTGAAATAAAACCGGGAAAAGAGCATAGGGCTTCCAAAATATGATTTGGCAGATGATTGAAAGATTTTATGCAGAGCTGCAAAACAGATTTAAATATCAACATAATTTAAAAACAAAACTAAAACTAAAGTAATGAAATGGAAATTAATGAAAGTGGTCACATGAATCTTACCATTGGATAATTGCATTTGATCTTACCTGAAGTTATCAATTTCTCCAATACTAACTGAATTCTTCTTTTAGTTGACATTAAAAATATGAAGAAGGCAAACTAACCAAAATCCTATAACCCAAAATCATTATTTATTTTATTTAAACTAAAGAAAGTAGTAAAATGTAAACATGGAATGCTTTGTATTCAAGGGAATTGAAATTAAAATAAATGCATCAAAAATGAGATTGAGAATTTGCAGTGATGAATATTCTCAAAATATTATAAGTTTTATACAAATTCCATGATTTTATAAATTGTTCAGAGTTAAGACCAAATTTAAGATAATGAAATTTAAAATAGAGAGGTCTTGAATTTCATATTTAATTATGGAATTATTTAAAACTGAAATATATGAGAAATCAAAATGATTTGAATATGTTGCAAATTTGTCATCAATTGCTTTAGTATCATAGCGGTTACCCAAGATTGCTTTAAATTAACACAATGCCTTATCAGATGATTTGTATTGCATGTAGAGGCATGTGTTGAAGTTTATCGCATCGGGGGTTACAGTAGCAAATTACCGATATGATATCATGTGAAAAGCCTTATTAGATTATTCGTATTGCATGTAGAGGCATGCGTTGAATTTTATCGCATCGGGGGTTACAATAGAAAATTACCAGTATGAGATCATGTGAAAAGCCTTATCAGATGATTCGTATTGCATGTAGAGGCATGCGTTGAAGTTTATCGCATTGGGGGTTACAGTAGCAAATTACCGATATGAGATCACGCGAAAAGAATATGTGCGATGAGATGGAGTGATCATATCATTGAAGAAATGTTATATTTAGGATTGGGAACAATCATGTCGCAAATTGCACATCGCACACTGCATCTCGCGATTTGTACTTTGCACATTGCACATTGCACATTGCGCATCACAGATTCAGAATAGTGACATGACCATGAATAAAAATACGATGAAGCAATTGTGATATTGGCAATGCGATGGATGACGTGGCTTTCGGCATTATGATATGAGCATTAAAAATACGATGAGAGATATTGATATCAGAAAATAGTCATGTTGGAAATGCCAATATTATTCTTGCGATAGCAGCAATGCGATGTTATGATAATTGGTAATGAGTGAAGAGTGAAAAGCGATGAGCAATTGGCGACTAGTGAAAATTGATAGCGATGAGCAATCAGCGATGAGTTATTGCATCGCAACTTTTTAAAATGAGCACACAAGGATGTATTCAATTTTCCTCTCGATTTGCGATATGTGATTGGACTTATCGCATCGGAGGTCTTTCAAAGTTAACTATTGACTAATTGTGATATGAATTTAATAATTTGCGATTTCCATTTGAACTTTATCGCATTGGAACTTTTCAAATGGAAGGATTAACCTTATGTTTAATGCACTTTTGCTATCTGATCCATCGCATTGGAACTTTTGTGATGAAAAACAAACTTTTCAATTTATTCCAATATGATATGTGATTTTGCGTTTCATTTTAATGCATCGGAGTTAAAAATGAAATGTTAAAATCTTTCTTTCATATTTTTGTGAAATGCGATAAATGATACGGCTCTTGGCAATCGGCAAAATTAAGTGCATGATGTAACAATATGATACGCCGATATGCGATGGAGAATGAGCCCGATAATTCTATTATGAAAGTTTAATATCGCATCGGGTCCGAAACATCGGTGCTTTTAAAATTATGACCCTACCACTATTGTGATTGAACAGATGCGATATTTCTTATGAACTTGATTTAAATTTAATATCGGGTCCCGAATTATGTGTATATCACAATATTGGTAAAGTTGATTATCGGAGATCGGTGAAGATAATGGAAGTATATTCAATTGAAAACCTCCGAGATGCGAAATGCAATATGTTATTTTATGAAAAACTGAATGAGGTAACACATCAGAGGTCTTGCATTAGAAATATAAAAATCAAGTTGAAATGTTTCGAACATGAATCTTGCAATATTATTTTAATTTTCAGTTGGGTTTTCTAATAAATGAAAGTAAAGTTAAACAATGCTCAAATTCTAATGAATCACAAAATAAAATTTCCCTAAACCTATTGCGAATTTGAAATGGTTTTGCTGCTTACTTTAAGTTTTGAAAACAAATGAAAACCTGCAAATAAAACAGAACAAGAATAAAAAATAAATTAAGGAAAAGAGAAACTATTAATAGATGAAAATGAACTTGTAAATGCGTACCTTGAAGAAAATTTACGGTAAATTTTACCTTTTTTGAAGCTTCAAGTTCTCCCAATTTTTCTATAAGTTTAACATCATTTTCTTATTTTAATCTAAAATGCTAAGTAATGATTGCATCCTTTTCAAAATTACATCAAAAAACTAAAGTAGTAAAAATGAGTTCTTAGAATTACTTGTGAATAAAAAAAAAATTGTCAAGTGATAGAAAATTCTTGGAATTTCTTCATGTATGATCAATGTTATGAATTTTGAAAAACAAGAAAGTTGAAGGCTTGACAAATAATTATGATCAAATAATTCAAGATCTTTTCAAATGATATAGGTTGCTTCTCTATAATTGAAATGGATGCCAAAAATAAATTGGATTCATTACTTGTTTTATTGAAAATCTGAAATAATGAAATAAATGCAAACGGAAAAGAAAATTAATCTATTCCTATTTCTAACTTAATGAAGGAAACATGACTAGGTATAGTCATACTTCCAATGAAGCCATGTAAGCATTTTAATTCCTGCATGTATGTACATGTCAAACATTAGTAAAAATGCAAATATAATTAAACTAAGAAAGCTAAATCCGAAAGCAGAATGTATATTTATTGTTAGTAGCTTATTCACCATTACCTTCTCTTGAAATGCCCTTTCCAATTGAATTTCAATTGGATCATAGAAATCTGGATGGATTTCCATTATTGAGTGGGAGAGGTTTAAAAGAGAAGATGACAGGCCAGGTTGTAGAAATGATCTTTCAGAAACAATGGCCTGTGTGATTTTGTTAGTGTTATGATTAAGTGCTAAATTATTAACGATCTTCTGTGATGGAAAGCTTTCCAAATGTCTTTCAAATTGATCAATGAAAAATGGATGGGAGTCTGATAAATCCAACAGAAGATTATTAATTGAATTAGATTGATGGTCATATTGTAAAAATACGCTCGCTTGTTGGTACTGCTTTTGAGAAGAAAGAAGTGATTGATAAGGAATAAACATCAATTGAAATTGAAAGTTTAATAATTCTTGATGTTCACTTTTATAATTTGAATCTTCATTTATCCATTGATGCAATTCATCAATTGAGTGTTCAATATTGAGCTGCTCAATATGCCATCATAAATTATCTAAAATTTTAACACTAAAAACAGAAAATAAATCTGAATTTAAAAATAAATGTTGAAATAATAACAAAATAAAATCATAGTTTACACTAGTGTTACAATTATTGTTACAACACAATTGGGACTGATTTAAATAAATTTCATTTTCATAAGAATTGGGTAGAATAATATAATTAAAATGATTGTTGATACCCATTTGTGAATTAGAGAGAAGGGTATGACTCTGAATAGGAATGTGATCTTGATCATCATATACATCATGGATTGGAATGGTTTCTTGAATGCTAAAATCATAAGTATGATTATTTATTTGAAAATGAGAACTATTTCAAACAATTTCTAAATTAGATTGTTCTACATTTTCACATGTGATTAGATTTTGATCATGAGGATTCAATTGTAAAGAAAACACACTAATATCCTCAATGCTAAAGTAGTTATCATAAATAATCTCAAGGCATTCATTGGAATTCTCTTCGATTTTATTCAATGTATCAAAACAAGAAGGAATATTTAGTCCATGTTCATTAATGCCAGAAGAATGATCATTAATCAATTTTCTATCCTAATAAAAACTAATTGGTAATTCATCAGTCTCTCTGTTTTCTTAAATATCTTTAATGTGAAGAGAGGTTAAATTTCTATTAGAAAAATTATCAAGATAAAAAGAAAAATATGAATCCGAAACAGTGCATTTGAAAATATCTCTATTTGAGCACTTTGGTGTATTTTCTTCATTGAAATTTTCAGATTTAAAATCATTTTCTTGGCTACTTATGCTTTCTTGAAGAATCTTTCTTTGTTGATATGAATTTGGAATTTGTTCATCATGAAATAATTTAGAAATTTGTGCATCAGATTGCTTATTATTGGAAACTTTAATCGTTGCTGATATTTGCTAGATTATGAACTAATTTTCTGACTCTAATGCATAATTATTTTCATATTTCAAAGCAGTGTCTTCTTCAATACTGTTGCTAATATTTTCTTGAAATTGTCCTGTGAAATTTGGAGGAAATTGATCAAAGTTTGAAATAATTTCACATGGGTTTTGAATGGAAAGAAGAGAGAAAATATGTTCAAACCAATATAATAATTCATTTTTTGAAGGTTTATCTTCAGTTTTGAATTTTAAACAATTTAAACAAAACCTGATGGTAAAATCAATTAAAGACTCACCTTCAAACTTTCGTAGATCTTCAAAATCATCACATACCTATTCGTAGATATATCCATCAAATTTACAAAATAATATTGTAATAAATTATTCCCAAGTGTGGATTGAAGCAACTGGAAGTGATTTGCACCAGTTTCTGGCTTTTGCCGCAAATGTGAGAGTAAAAATTATGCATAAAATGCCTTCATCAAGTCCTTGAAAATCATAATTTGAAAAATTTTGAATGAATTGTAAAGTATGATCAAATGCAGAAGTTTTCATTTTACCGTTAAACTTTACTTGAGACAAGAGTCTTACTATTTCTGGTGGAGTATTGGAATATGCTTGTCCAAAAATACAACTCCAAATTGGAAGTTTTAAAGGAGCCATTGTAATAAAAATGAAATGTTAGAATTCAAAGAATCCAAAGTAAAACAAGTCTCAGCCCTTCTTCTAGTACCAAAAATGTTGAAGCCTCGAAAATCGTTGCAACAACATTGGGGGATAACCACCCCGTCCGGACCTTAATACAACTCCTTTTCTATTTATGATAATGGCTCTGAATGGTTTAACTAGGTCCAGTTACCTTTTCCCTATCGCTATTGGTTTACAATGTATCTTTAACTACCAATAGACAGGGATATCAGATCACTTCTTCTTGCTGATTGGGCAAGAGAATGACCCTTAAGCTAATTTGGGTTCAGCTAACCAAAAACTAAGATTTTGCCTCTTCGAGAAGAGGACTTAAAAGAATGTAGAACTTAATCTATGACTTGCAAATAAATCTAAAACTAACCCAGGTACTAAATATGAACACAACTTAAAGATTGTTTCAATTAAACAAATAACCATGAAAATGTAGTATTTACTTAAAATAAAGATGCAGTATCATATAATGATAACTCTGTTTAAGAAATTAAATAGAGTTATAATAGCACATCGCATTCATAAATTTATATCGTTTACACATACTATGAAAGATGATATTCCTCTATCTTCATAAATTATATGATAAAGAAATATTTGAGAAACAAGTATATATAAGCGATAACAAACTTTAATGAGAATATTTCATCACATAAAGAAAATAAAATGAAATCGATAGAAATACCAGATACATTTGATATCTTCCTGATGCAATTTGATATTATGATCCTGCATTTTAACTTAAAACAATCTTCAAGGTACAAAAATTCAATTCTAAAAAATAATCCACCATGAAATTATAGGAATCATGTGCTTTAACTTAGAACAATCTTCAAGGTACAAAAATGCAACTCTCAAAAATAATTCACCATGAAATCACAGGATGTGATCCTTTATAAAAATAAGATGAGTACAGAAATGTATTGTCCAAGACCAAAATATTACAAATTCAGGACCTTAGAGCAGCTCCTTTACATTACTTGAATTTCTATTTTCAAAACTAGAGCTGCAGAAATGCAAACTCTGCCCATCATACATAATTCAAGATATAAAGAAAAACCCTCAATAATGTTCAGATCTGGAATTTTCTCTCCTCCCTTCTACAACTCTAGATTCCTATTACAAAATGCTTTTATAAGTCTAAAATTGCAGAGGAGAGCCGCCTCCATTACATTTTGCAATATGCAATTTATAATATTTCCAAAGGTATTTTTGAGAAGAGATTTTGTTGAAGGAAAATTTGCCCAATCTAATTTTATTTGCTCAAATTTCCAATCTTTAATTTCTAGATCATTCTCATTGATTGAGATCATTTTCTCCATATCTCTCCTACTATTTTCCTACAAAAAGAAATCAAAATGAATTAAAATGCAACAATAAAATCAAAATATCATTTCTGGCATTTACAACAAATCCAATCAAATTCTATTTAAATAAATAATTGAAAATAAAATATAAGCTTTCTATTGATGTTCGGGATGGTTTAATTGGCCAAGGATATCATTGATGTGTGAATCTGCAATTAGAATAGGCTTTGGGCAAATGAAAATGAAGAAAATAAAACTCAGAAAATTGTTTTTGTTTTAGAAATTCGGAGCTTGATCTTATATCTGATTTTAGACCCAATAAATGACTAAATCTGTTAGTGAAATCTCTTCAAAAATGTTCTCCTTGATTTTCTCTTTCCAATGAGCCATCCCAGGCCTCATTTGGCTCAGTAAAACTCAATCTATGAGCCTCCAAAGTTGATAAGTCAAATCTGATTTAAATCTGGAAATTCTGTTGCTAGACTAAAAATCAGAATTTTAATTAAAATTTTAATCCTAAATTAAACTCTAATTATCTAATAATTAATCCTAATTTAATTATTAATTATAAACTAAACTAATTATTAATATTAATCTAACTAACTAATATAATTAACTAAACAAATTAATCTAATTAATAATTAATTATGATTTAATTAAATTAATTAGATTCTACACATTAATTAACTAATTTAATATTATTTATTTAAATATTTAAATATTAAATTTATTATTAAACTAAAACTAAACTAACACTATACTAAAACTAACTTAAAACTATACTAAAATTAAACTAACACTAACCAACTGATTCACTACACTATACTAAACTAATATTTCATTAACATTATACTAACACTAACTTAAAACTATACTAACCTAAAACTAACGTACTACTAACACTATGCTAACATTAACTTAATATTCCACTAATACTCACGTGTGAGTGAGTTGAAAGTCAAACGAAGTAATGCATGGGTTATAGCATCGCAATCGGCATATCGGAGGTGAGGGCCATCGGGCATTTTTATTTAAAACCTTCGATGCGATATAATAAAATGTATCATATGCCTTTGACTTATTTGCAATCGGAGTATCGGGAATGAAGGTCATCAGGGTTTCAAAGAGATGCGTCCATTGAAAACTCCCGATGCGATGATGCGATGTAATTTTTATTTTTTATTTGTTTATTTGTTTTTATATATTTTTGTTTTTTATATTAAATTTTAATTTAATTAATTTAATTATTTTTAATATAATTAATTAAATTAATTTAAAATTGAATATTAAATATTAGTTTTTTGTTTATTTTTTATTTTTTATTTTTATTTTTAATGATGTTAAGTAATGAATTTTTCTAAGGGATGATTTGCCTAAATAAGCTACAACCACTTTGACATTTCAGATTTTTCGAGATTAGTAATTTATTTGAAAATTAGAGTAAATTACTGAAATCTCGATGCTTCGTGGTTTGGCTGTATAAGTAAAAAAATGAAAAATATTAATAATAACTAAGTAAGGGTTAATATTTAAACTAAATGCATTATTGAACTAATTTAATTAAAAATGGAATATTGTACTTTTTACGCATTTTTTAACCCAGGCGACATAAATGATTAGACTTCAAAGGAGTGCCATTTACAAACCAGTTAACCAAATAAGGTGAAACAAGCATCAACAGGAATCTTATAAAAAATCGATTTCAACCAAGCAATCAAAACAAACATCTAAAGAAAATGAAAAATTAATAAAATCATGAGGTAATTAACTTAATAAAAATCCTAAAAGGTATTTAGCCCAAAAAAAATTAGAAAGGGTCCCCATTATTTGAATTAAACAAGTCAAAAATGGGGGGGGTTGTGTTTTACCACAACACCCTCTTAGAAAAATCATTGGTTGGCAAGTTCATGGGCTTACGGCTGAATCCAAAAATTGTTGAGTCTTGGATCACGGAACAATGGACCCCGAAGCTTCAAGGCCATGTAACTTTCTTTGCAGTAGGGAGGGATTTCTATGTTTTTCTATTTGTAAACAAATTGGAAAGAGATTTGATTTTCATATCAGTGTTGTATTTTATGGGGACTAGAGGCCTCTATATCTCCCCATGGACTTTGAATTTCAATCCAAATTCTGAAATTACTTCTGCGTAGGCGTGGATTCGTTTTCCCCATATCCCTCTCCATCTCTAAGGACCTAATGCACTGAAAGAGATTGGAAATAAGTTGGGCTGCTATCTAGACAAAGCATAACCAAAAGGAGGCTAATTTTCTTGAGGTCGCATTTGTGTCGAAGTAAATCTCTTTGAAGGTTTACCGGAGGCCCTAACAATAAATTTAGGGGAATGGAGCCACATTCATGAATTGGACTATGATCAGATTCCCTTCAAATGCATCATCTATCATTCTCATGGGCACTTTGCCAAAAAATTCCCTCCACAAAAAAAGGATGAGCAAGCCCAGGCCCCTGTCTCTAAACAAGTGCAGACCCATACCCCTATATCGAATGAGGGAAAATTTCAACCAATTCAAAAGAAAAGGAAGAATCAGCAAAACAAGGTTGCAACTCCAAAGAAATATGTCGATGAAGTTCCTGAACCTTCCCTTAGCAAATATTATTTTGAGGCTCTTCAATATCCTTAACAAAACAAAATTTCTCCTCTAAATGAAACCCCAAAGGAGGATCAAGGAAACTTAGCAGCGTCAGGGGAGAACGAAGAGAAATATCCTTTGAAGGTTGTCTCTTCAGACACAAAATCACACTTTGTGACAAAAGTATCAACAACGTTATAAGATTATGAGCTTGCGGAGATGAGTAGATCCACTCCAACATTTTACAAAGAAGCTATGGAAATCAAAGCAACTCATACTAATTCAATTACAAGAGACAATGTTGGAAAATCACTCCCCTCAAATGCAACAGAACCACCTCTCACAAGAGGCCGAAAATCCCATAAGGAAAAATGGGAACATGAATCAGATGTCAATTTAGCTTCAGGATCCCAACTCCGTGTAGACTCATTGTTGCAAAAGTCTCCAAAATAATTCAATGTCTTGTTTTTGCATATTATTATGTTTGCAATTTGTAAGAATTTACTCTTGTAATCACGAGGAAAGCCTTAGTTGTAGAAATCGTAGAAGATACTAGGATTTGTCTCCTAGAATCTTAGTCAGTTTCTCAATAGAAGATCCTCTAAAGATGGTGCAAATGTAATGAATTTCCTAGTCTTTTGATGCACCCAAATGCAGATTTAATAAAATCCTCTACTCATTCTTGTTAAAAAAAGAAGAAGAAGGTAAACATGACTTCTTCAAGCTACCGATGATTTTTGAGCCCCAAATTTATGAGAATCCATGGTATTCATGCGGAATATAGTCTATTTAAAGGAGGAAAATTAAACTAACTTATATCCATCCCAACTCTAGATCTACCAAGGACTAAGAGGGATCAAATCCCTTGAGATGAAAATATCTTAAGATGCAAAGAGATTTGATCCCTCTTGGCGCTTGGTAGGGTTGATAAATCCACTAGGGTGGAAAATTAATTTATTTCTCTTGTTATGACATTATCTTGTGATGTTTCATTATTAGTTTCTCTTATTTCAATTTATCTTGTTCTTATCATCAAGTCTAATTCCATACAATAAACAAAGGAGGACACGAGACGTAGGTACACATCCAGGGAAAAACCCCTACGTAGGTGAAAACCCAGTCAAGAACTCTTCCTTTAGTAGATTAAAAAAAATTGAGATGACCAAGACCCTCATAAACTAGAATAGAGACTCCTTCCATCCATCTAGTCAACCTTGTTACATTATTCTTGAGTTCTAAGTCATGTGTGTAGTGTTTCGTTCTTCGGTCTATACTCAATACATCTTTATTGCAACAATAAGATAACCCTTCACAAATTTTAGTGTTATCCCTCAATCTTGTAATAAAATCATGCTTCAATTCTCTATGTAATGACACAATCTTGCTATAGGATTCTTGCTTCAGTCTTGTATATAATAACATAGCCCTGCAATAGGCTTCAGTCTTGTAGAAGTGGCACACATATGATAACACAGTCTTGCAAAAAATTCATATCTCAGTCCTGTAATGATATCCTTGTCTTCAGGTCCTGTATAAGTAGAAAAACAATCTTGTAATATAGTTATGCCTTGATCCTATGATGGTAACCCAATATTTGACTCTATGATGATAGCCTAGTAATGATTCCAGACTTCGGTTCTATGTTAGCTTAGTATTTTCAGCCTGTAGTCATATAATTTTCTCATCTAAATTCCTTCCACTATGTTGCACCAAACTTATTCTCTGAAATTTTCCAAACTTGTATCTTTGCACTTTGAGCGAATTCTACACACCTATATATAGTTTTTTCCCACCGAAAATATGTCGACATGAGTTTAATTGAGAAGCCAACTTGTAGAATATTGATTTGTAGGCTGACAACAAGATGACTTGTTGGAGAAGTCTTTTGACAAAATAAATTTTACTTTTGACTTAAAATATAGAATCCTAAAAGGCTACAATGGAGTCTTGACCTATGAAAATTGACCCAAGCATGAAACCCATGCTTTAACAAGTCAATTTAATTAATAATAAATTTTATTTTTCTTTATTTTGATAAATATATTTCATTTTTTACTCAAGTAAAATTATGAAGACTGAAAGTAGGTATATTCTTCAACACACCCTCTTAACTAGGGAGGTATTCATACTTACATATATCTATAGAGGTACATGGAAGATCTCAAAACACATGATCTATGAATATTTTAGGAACCACAATGTGATGGACTAGATTCCTAACCAGGGAAATCTATCCAGGTTCTCCAAAATTTTAGGCACTCATGGTGCCACATACTAGATTCCTGACCAGGGAAATATATCTAGGTTGGACTAAGATGGACTAAAGATTTCATCCTCTCTAGGTACCATCAGACTTACTTGCTAACCATCAACCCAGGGATCCAGGTGTGTATCTGAGGTCAGAGCTCTATGACCACCACCACACTCCTTACTTTGGGATCCATACTTCAACACATAGTGTCGGTCAGATATCCTCCTTGGCAATGTGTATCACACACAAAGCCTCAACACTCTCGATTATTTCGATTGAGAGAAAATCCTCCCTGATCAAACAAGTCGGTAACAACAAATCTCTCTCGATCAAACTGATTGGTGACAACAAGCATGTAAAACATGCTATAAAAAATCTATGAGATTTTCTTGTACAAACACAACCCCAATGAGTAACAAACTTTCAAATACTCATAAATAAACAAAAACCTTCGGGGTCTTTCAGAAATCTTGATTTTGATTCTCACTTTATCATAGTAGGACTTAGAGACTTCCAAACGAATCTTTACATAAGATTCCTCAACCATACAACCTCCTTTCCAACTTCACAGTAATATATTCTACAACTAGATCCTCCTTTCCTTCTTTCAACAATGTCTCAAAATGCATTCTCCAATTTCTTATTTCAAGGTATCCATCATGACTATGATATGTCCTCCCTCTTAACTAGGGATATTTCTTCTATCTAGGCTCCCTCTTAACTTAGGGAGGTAAAATTCCTTTTATAACATTGGATAATATTTCATAGCTTTATTCCTTATCAAAGTCATCTTGATCATCATCCTCCATCATTATTAACAATCAAATCAACTTTACTTACGAACATCTTCACCATCTTGAAGATTATGTACCTACACAACTTAGATAGCAAGTACAACCAAATTCATATAAGCATGAAGTTAACCTTACCATACTTATTCAATAGTGGAAGCATTAGATGTTAGACACTATATACCTAATCTTAGTTAGGTTCATAATTAGAAAGAGACGCATACTTTTATACTTCAACTTCTTTCTCTTGTTTTTGTTATAAACCCTAAATCACATGAGTAGATTAATAAATATATCAATATCATTACATCTAGGGCTTCAATATCTCTTTCAACCATAAGAAAATTTATTTTATAAAATATAGAAAACCCTAGAAACAAGTATAATTTAACAATGCGTCTAAAAACTTTCAGAATTCATATTTTAGACTTCCTTAACAGGATTTAGTGAAAACCCTAGATTTCATACATGAGCCATTAAGTTTCACAATCAAAACCAATCACAACTTAATTTAAAGTTTCAACAACATGACTAGCTTCTACTAGGGTTTGATGTAAACCCTGGATTCATCATCAAGGATAAACAATATCATCCTAGAATATCAAACTTTGACTAGGGCTTAATTACAAACCACGGGACTTATGACCATCAATAATTAGGTCAACACATGTATATATCTAGGATTTCATAATCATGCCTAAACATATCATAACAACATTATATATCAAGAAAAATCATATAACAAACTTGATCAGACAAACAAACGTTTACCTAGGGTTTCATTCCTAAGACAACATAAAAAATAAGGGTCTTGCTTATAAACCCTACCAAACCCTAAAATTTAGGGTTTCAATGCATAACACAACAAACCCAAATTTACCAAAACTTTATAGGTTTGGGATTTCAGACATCACCATCCAACCCTAATAGATTAGGGTTTCCATAACCATACCAAAACCCCAAACTTAACATTACCATGAAAAAATTAAAACATAAAAAATAACATTTTCTTAGACTTTACCAATAACCCTAAGTATGATATGGTTCCACACACTATTATCGACATACCCTTAATTTATGGCTTTACAAAAAACCTTTTTAGGGTTCCAAAAGAGATGAATGATTTTAATGGGGGTAATCTAATGATTAATCACCCAAATAATTAGGGGAATTTTGAGGTCTAAAATGTGTCTCCTAAGGAAATTATAAAATAATAGTGGAAATAATAAAATAAGATTATATTACATCATCAAATTTTAGAGGGAAAAAGAAAAAACTACTTTTTCAACTCGTATTTTTAACTTATCTCCTTATAGGTTTACTCAAATTTCGAACGAGAACACTCGTTGGATGCATAATTTGATTCCTCATCCAAGGAGTACCCATGTTGCATACTTTTGATGGACCCTACTAAATGAAAAATAAGAAATACATGAAAACATGATTCCAATCACATTATTTTATGTATTTCTCATTTTTCGTGTAGCAGGGTCCATCAAAAGTATGCAACATGGATACTCCTTGGATGAAGAATTAAATTTTGCATCCAACAAGTACTCCCACTCAAAATTTGGGTAAAACCTTAGGGATATATATTGAAAATACAAGTTGAAAAAACAGTTTTATCATTTTTCAATTTTTTTATTTTTTAGCCCAAAAATGGTGAATCATCCCTCATGGTTGACATCATCATCTTGAATCCTATTGGTTCTTATAAAGTTTATTTTTGTTGTATATTTTTCTTAGTAGGCCCATTTTAGACCTCAAAATTTCTCTAATGAAGAATCTTTTAAGGTTCTGAAGACCTTTGAAATATCGATGTTAGTAAAGTCAAGTAAATTTTAAAAAGATGAATATACCTTTATCATGAAGAGAACAACACTTACGGTTTAAGACATGCCTGAAGATGCTTCTTTTACATACCTTATAAGGTTTCTTTTATTGAGGTTCTCCCCTTAAATGACTTCATAGTTTGTTCTGATTTCATAGTTTGTTCTTTTGTGAGTCCAAAGAACCAACTTGATTTATACCTACAACGTTTATTAACAATCACAATTGAAATATGAAAGTATAGTAGTATGATGACCATCTAAGGCTTATGTTATTTTAAGAGATGTTGAGTACTAACACTTATTGAGTCAAAATCTAAAACGTATTCAAATTTTACTTTCCATAATGAATTGTCATTTATCCTAGATATTATGGATTAGGAACAAAAATATATGTACTATTTTAGTTACAAAGAGAACTTCAAAAATTCTAAAAATAACTAATAATAGTCATGCCAAACATACATTGAATTCTACATAGCTTTATCTTTTGTCTTCCTTTAATATTGTTTCCCTTTTTCTAAAGACAAATTGTTAGTTAATCATAAGAGGAAATGTTAATACTTACTTGTATTTGGAAAAGAACTTCAGTACTTCTTTCATAAAATGAGGAGAAACAATTTATTTACTGCTTACATCATGATTTTTGTATCCTTCCATGATAGTAATGGAGAAGTTGCTACAGGCTCCAAAGGATTTCTTCTCACACTGATGCATATTACTTTCTTGATATTTTAATGACTTCTTTCTTTCTTCGTTATGTTATTAGATTCATTGGGTTCACTATGTTGAGCTTGAAAGGGCTTGAACCTCTTATATATATACTCATATTCTTGTCTTTTATCACAGTGATCACGTCTCCATTGGTTTTGAGGTGGTTGAGCCTTGTAGTAATGATTTTTGAGAATGTCTTTAAGTTGCTAGGTTTTCTTGTATTATTTTACTTTCTTCAGACCTTTTTTGTGCCTTATGTACCTTGAATTCCTATAATATACCTTCAGATTCCTGTACCTTGAATTTGGATCATAACGTTTGTAGTTTTGTACAATTTATCCCACGATCATAAGTCATTATTTTTCTTAGTTTCCTTCAATGAATAGATCAGGGAGTAAAATTTTCTTTTAATAATACATTTCCTTCTTGCCAACAAGGTGATATTCAACCTTCTTTCACCATAGCTCTGATACCATGTTGAGAAACCCATTGGGGTGGAAAATGTATTGATTTCTCTTGTTATGACTTTATCTTGTGATGTTTCATGATTATTTTTTCTTCTTGAAATGTATCTTATTATTATAATCAAAACTAATGCCATACAATAAAAAAAATGAGGACACGAGATGTAGGCACACAACCAGGGAAAAACCCCTACATAGGGGAAAACCCAATCAAGAAATCTTTCTTTAGTAGATTAAAAACAAATTTGAGATGACCAAGACCCTCATAACCTATAATAGAGACTCCTTCCATCCATCAAGTCAACCTTGTTACATTATTATTTAGTTCTTAATCTTGTGTGTAGTATTTCGTTCTTCAACCTATACTCAATACATATTTCTTGCAACAATATGATAACCCTTGACAAATTTCAGTGTTATCCCTCAATCTTGTAATAAAATCATGCTTCAATCCTATATGTAAGGACACAGACCTTCAATAGGCTTCATGCTTCAGTATTTTATGCAGTGACACAGTCCAGCACAAGGCTTCAATCCTGTAGAAGTAGGACACATATGATAACACAGTATTGCAACAAATTCATGTCTCGGTCCTGTAATGACATCCCTGTCTTCAGTCTTGTAGAAGTAGAAACACAGTCATGTAATACAAGTATGCCTTGGTCATGTGATGGTAGCCCAATCTTCGATTTTGTGATGATATCCTAGTAATGATTTCAGACTTTGGTTCTTTGTTAGCTTAGTGGTTCTAGTTTGTAGTCATATAATCTTCTCATCCAAATTCATTCCACTGTGTTGCACCGAACTTATTCTCTGAAATTTTCTGAAATTATATCTCTGCAATTTGAGCAAAGTCTACATGCCTATATATAGTTTTTTCCCACTAAAAATAAGTCGACATGAGTTTAATTGAGAAGTTGACTTGTAGAATATTGATTTGTAGATCGAAAACAAGGTGACTTGATGGAGGAGTATTTTGAAAAAATAAATTTGACTTTTGATTTAAAATAGAGAATCCTAAAAGCCTACGATGGAGGCTTGACCTATGAAAATTGACCCAAGCATGAAACCTATGCTTTAACAAGTCAATTTAATTAATAATAAAATTTATTTTTCTTTCTTTTGATAGATATATTTCATTTTTTACTCAAGTACAATTATGAAGACCAAACCTAGTTACATTCTTCAACACTCCCTCTTAACTAGGGAGTTATTCATACTAATGTTGATTTTTTTGTATCTTGGGAGGTCAAAGCACCACAAGTAGGCTTGTGGGCTTGGAACCCAAGCCTAGGGTTTTACACTGATAGATTTTTGGGCCAACACCATGACTTGTGATGGATGAGGATGATAACTCTCAGTGAGATGATTCTAACACAATGAGAATCATCTCATTTTGATTTTTTATTGAGGAGTTATGAATTTTTGAAGTTATTCCACGGGGTTTTCACATGTGTGTTAGGGTCGGCTTGGTGAAAATAAGCCTCTTAACAGTTGTCAATCCCCTGGGATGACATTGTGGAGGAGCCCTTGTATGTGTATAAATACAAGGTGTGTTGGAGGACCTATCTCATCCATTCAAGTGCAACATACAACACAAGAACGAGCTGAGATCTCTTCCTTAGATGCAGAAAGAAGAATAAGGAGGTTGCAATCTGTTTATGGCACCTCTTAGAGGAGGAAGAAGTGTAGATAGGAGGTCGAGGTCAGTTTCTAGAAGCTGTAATTGAGTAATTGACAATTTGGGTGATTAAAGTTCCTTGAAGGAGGGTCAAGGATGTTGTATCAAGTGCGAATATGTTTGAGGGTTAGAAGGGAGTTGTTTTTTGGTGGGTTGTTGGAGGGCCGTAACAAGCTGAGGTAGGTCGCAGGGTTGGCCTCCAAAATAGGTCTCCGTTGAGTTGTTAAGGGTTGTCACATGCCCATAATAATAGCTCACAAGGAATCCATTACTCATTTCCTAGGCCACAACAACTTAAAGGTTGCTTGTGTGGGTAGATGAAAGGTTGTTGCAGCAAGAACAAGCCATAACTAGTCACAACAGCAAGCATACTTGGAGCAGCAAAATTTGGTGTTTGCCGAGTCAAGTTTGACCAATTTTTGGATCGCTTGATAAGAATTTGAAGGAGACCTTAGGAGTTGTTTTGAGGAGCCTAACAATGACTATTAGGAATCCCTTGCCAGGTAGCCAAGGTAATAGTGGGCACATTAGTGATGAAAGGTATGTATTAATGATGAGTTTGATGCTAGGGATGTATTGTTTACATGTATTGGATGTCTATGGTAGGTAGAAGAATGTGTTTCTTAGTGGGAAGATGTTATAACAGTAGGAAGCACACATTCCTAGGAAAGAGGTCAACAACAAATGGAGTTGTGGATGAAATATTGTATGATGGGTTGATGGTGTCCTAATTAAGGATAAATTAATGTGCCTAGATTTGTGAAATAACTCCTCTATTGCAGAAGAAAAGTGAGGATTGGTGGAGTCTGTTGCCAACTGTGTGTAAGGGTTTCCTAGGTTTGAGGATTCCCCAACTAGGTGTAGATGTTGCAACATGGACTTGGTCACTCGTGGATTATTGGAGGGCAGTGTGAGAGTGGACCAAGTGTGTACATGGATTGGGAACTTATGGTATTCTAGAGGACAACCTGATAGTGTCCAAGTTGGAGCCCAGTGTGCAACACCTTGATGGATAAATGGTTGCTAGAGTGGTATTAATGATGAGATCAAGGGTCTGATAAGCCAGGAGCAGTTTGTGGAGCCCATGACTTGTGTGTGGAGAAGGAATTCTATAGAATATTATGGATCCTCCTAGCCCGTGTTCATTATAGGACATGGACATCTTACAGTGATAGGTGGCAACCCTCTATGCCCTATGTTGGTCTTCATCATTGCAACATAGGAAGATCATAGTGGGTTGAAGTGCATGAGTAGATGGGGAGTAGCAGTGGCCCAATTGATATTTTTTCATAAGTGGAGCTGTGAAAAACTCAACAAAAGTCTCGATGTGTTGATGCATTGGTGGAAAAATGATCAATGAGAGAATAGATTGACAACCAAGGTTCCACTACAAGGAAAATATCCTCTAGCGAAGGTTATAATGGAGGTTTTTAATGTTATAAAATTGGTCAAAATTGTCAAAAAATGTTTTCTACAACATCCTTTTTGGTAACGGAGGTTTTTGCGGATCTTCTAACAGAATTTCAACACAACTAAAAAAAAATGGGTGACCGGAGGTTATTACAGATTTTTTTCTCATCAGTGCGCTAATCAGGTGTCAACGCACTGGTGCGTTTTAGATTGAATGTACCGATACTGCAAACCTACCAAGCACCGGAATGGAAAACAAATATAGGATGCCCCGAGGCATTTAGAAACGTCCTGACGCATGTCAGCCAGACAGTCTCCCTGGGGCGGTCGAAGGTGCATTCACCGGGCCATTAAGGTCTAAAACCGCACTGAGCGGACTATAGGTGATACAACGCACCGGGTCGTACTAATTGGTATTGGGATTTGTGCAGAACCCATAGGTCGTATCAACGCACTGGTGCGTAGCATTTTACAAACGCATCGGTGCACAATATCACACAAACACATCGATTGTTAGAATTGGTATTGGTATTTGTGTGGTGCCCATAGGTCATAGAAACGCACCGGTGATCAGTCTCACATAAATGCACCGGTGCACAATATCACACAAACGCACTGAGAGTTATAATTTGTATTGGTATTTGTGTCGTGCCCATAGGTCATAGAAATGCACCAGTGCACATTACAATACAAACACACCGGTGCACAGTAACTGACACATCGGTGTTCAATTTGTATTTTTTAGAAACATCGACCTGTGACAGTGCAATTATTGTGATTTTTTTAAAATTCATTATTCATCAAAAGTCGACACATATCTTATAACAGTATTCATATAAATTAAATTTTTATTAGTGCATTTGAATGTGATTTTTGGATTAATTTGTTATATCATATCATAATTATTGTGATTTTTTAAAATTCATTATTCATCAAAAGACGACACATCTTATAACAGTATTCATATCAATTAAATTTTTATTAGTGCATTTGAATGTGATGTTTGGATTAATTTGTTATATCATATCATCATATTTCACATCTCTTCATTATAATATTTAATCATCCATATATTTAATCACTGGTGTTACCTTTCACATCAACAATGGAGAACACAATAGAATAAATTAAAATGTATTTTAATATATATATATATATATATATATATATATATATATATATATATATATATATATGAATAAGACACTCTTTGTCATACAAAATGGGACAATTGTTGGTACGCCTTTGTCTTTCAATTGGGACACTATGTCCATTACATTAAACAAAACATATGATTTCACAGACAAATATTTCAAAAAATATAACGCCTTGCTTTGATATCCAAACATAATGATCATCATTCTTTGCTTGAATTGTTGTCACTGCTCGAACTACTTCCATGACTTGGTTTATTTTGAGGAATGTTTTTTTCATGGTGTTGATTATTTTCTTCTTCTTCACCTTACATCTACAAACATAAAAATAAACTGTAGTGAGTGTATATACATTGGTGAGAATAATGAAAGTTGCAATATTAAATAATATACATCAATGTAAATCTAAAATAAATGATGTACCATAGAAACAATTGACTCATGAACTATACACATTCTTTCAAAACCAAATTTCATTCCATATTTCAAGATTTCATTTGTTGGTGTGGTTCCATACTTTGTTTTCTGCAAGTTTTATACCTGATAAAAAATCATATATTTAATATAATTTTTTTTTTGTTCTATTAATTATAGACGAAGATAAGTAAAACAAGATCGATAGATTCTTACAAATTCCACAATTAATTTATGATATGCCAACATATACTGACAACCCATATTTAACCCAATGTCAATCAATTCATCTGATGGTTCTTCTTTGTATGTTAACACCTGTTTGAATACATTCTATGGTGATTGTTGTAAAACAACTTAAAAAATACAAAAATGAAATCTAGTTAAGTTGTTTTAAGGAAGTAACAATTACTCACAAACTTAGATATCAAATCTTTTCTTCCTTGTCGTCCTGTTTTGTGTGTTGAATGGCTTCCATTTTCTTTTCTTTTCTGCAAGAAAATACTTGAAAATTAGTATTTAATGCTAAATTGTTTATTTATTGTACCTAATTGAAAAATTCAATGATTACATATTACATTTGAAGCACGTTGTTGTTGAGATGGCTTCTCGTGCGATGAAATTATGTCCATTTATTTGACCATCTCCTTGTACACCTTTTTGGACATTCCTACTGCCATATTTCTGATATCAGCTCGTTCATCCTTTGATATTTTCATAATCTTCCTGAAAATGTAACATGAAAATAAACTTTTTAATTTTTATATTGATATATGAAAATTAAATATAACAACAGTGATATTTATAAATGATGGCTTTCTAGTAATATATACATATAATTCTAGAAAAAAAATTAAAGGAATATTACTTTTTCATTCCTTTTTTTGGTGTTGTACGATTTTACTATTAAAAGTCTGAGATGTCTCATTGACCAATTCTCTAGAAACTCATCATGTAGTTTAGATAAAATTTGGTTCTTGGAATAATTGGATTGATTTTTATATTGTAAGTGGAAATAACATCTATACATTCGTTCCACTAGATCCCTCAAAGTTTTGTAAAAAATTTTCCCACTTTCATTAACCTCCAACAACACTCCAGATGAGCTAAGGAGCAATTCATTTTCATTTGCATGTTCTATTTTTTTTCTTTTGTTAGAAAAATATTCCTTTTCTAAGTTGTTGGTGCTTGTAGAACATTAAACATATGAGAATTAATGTATTGTTTGAAACATGTTATCTAATAATTTTAAGTATATTATTAATGAAAATTAAAAAAAGAAATTCATATTGGATCAATAATTATTTTTCATTCACCTGATTCATCCTTTTTCAGTTTTTCCATCAAGATTTTATGCTCTTGTCATCCTAGATCAGAAATAATCTTATCGAGCCTCGTCATTTTGTGGCTCTGCATGATACACAACAAGCAATATTAGTTAAACTTACATATAGTTCAAAAAAAAAAAAAAATTGTAAAGAATTTACAACGAACTTGCCTTTTTTGTTTTTCTTGATTTGCTATTAGTATTTTTGTTACTTGATCTCTTGTCAGCGATTTCTTTATCAATATGAAACTTGTACCATACCATTCATTAATATATTTTATAAATGAATCATAAAATTTTCAGGTAAAAAAAAAATCAAGAAACTAGTGCGCCTTTAATGATGTACGCGTCGACGTCGGTGTAACGTGTTATTATAAATGCACTGCAAAAATAGTAGAAACACGGTATGGTGCTCTATGTCAACAAGCAGTACCGATGCATTATATATTAACCAGTGCACTGATTAACACAAACAAATTAATAAAAATCCTCTATTGTTAGTTTTTGTAACATATGATGCCATGGAGGGGAAGATGCGGCATATTCTTATAAACGCACTGCGAAAACAGGGGACCATTGTATGATGTTCTCTATAAACAAGAAGACCTGTTGTGTTATATGTTAAACGGTGCACTGATTAACACATGCATAAAATAATTAAAATTGTTGTTGTCAAAAAGTACATGCGTAGTGTGCTATAATGAAATAGCGCATCGGTGCCCTATTTTACATATGGCGCACAGATTAAAAAAAAAAAAAAAAAAAAAAAAAAAATTATCAAACAGTACATGCGTGGTGCCCTGTGATAAAACAACGCACAAATGTTCTAGTTTACATAGGGCGCATCGATTAAAAAAATTATGTTTTTAAAAAATTCACGCAAGGGCTGACATGGATTGGGATCCGACTATGCAAGTCGTATCGTGGGTTAGATGTCATAGGCCTATATATATATATATATAGAAATACAAACCCTATAAATCTAAAATGAAAAGGCCTAATTCTGAAATCACAAAAACAGGAAGAAGCAAGGGCATAAACAAAAATAATCAAGGGTTTAGCGTAAGAATTGATTTTTATTTTTTTCTCTTTTTTATTTTTTTCTTTTTCTAAAAATGAATAGTAAATTTAAATTTTTTACTTACTCCGTAAAAAATACTACGTAAAATGTAAAAAAAAATAATAAAATTTAATCACCAGATGGTTTGAAATTCTATGCTACAGGGTTTGAATCACCAGAGGTTTGGAATTCTAATTGTCTGAATTGTTCTGTTCGAAAGTATTTCGTTGCTCCACAGTGCTCTCATTCTCTCTTGCTCGAGGTATGTCTCATGTAAATCTCTCCCTGAAAATTTTTGGAAAAATAATGAAATAATGAAAAGTGTTTACTATTTAAATAATTTTTATATGAAATTATATTTTTGAAAATATTTTGCCGCACTTTTTCAAATTACCGTTTTTTTTTTCACTTTAAAAAAATATAGTTTCACTTATTTTATTTTTGGTTATTCAGCTCTGGTGCATCAATTAATAACACTGCGTCGGTGCGTAGTAACTAAAACGCACTGGTGTGGTTATCTGTACATTAGCATCGATAACAATAAGTCCATTTTTAAGGCACCAAAATTACTTTTAGGTGTGTACACCAAAATTTATTGTTGATTTTCTCAAATGCAGGGAGAAAATTTCATAATTATATTGAATGGATAATTCTTCAAAATCCTGCTCGTTCCATAATATTTCTCAAAGTCCATTGTGGAGTTCTCCCTATCCATCTCAAGACGTAATATTTACTTTATATTTACTTTATATTTTCATTATCTAAATGAATTTATGTTTTTTATCCATGTCAACCAGCTTAATAAAATTTATAATGTATACAAATTTGCAGGTTCATGCAGATTTAGAATCGAGTTCAGATGCACAAAATATTCAAACAACTCCAAAACGTTGGAAGCTCTTATCAAGAGAAACATACTGTAAGGCACATTTGGTAGATGAAAATGGACAGCCGCTTCACCCTGCCGATTGTTACAATTTTGCATCTTCTAGCCACAATCCTCGATCAATGATGGTAATAATAATTGTTTGGTATATTAATGTAATTATTTCAATGTCAAACCAATTAATCATGCATTTTCAACGTGCTTACTAATTTATATCATAGATTTTGTACTAATCATGTTTAAATATATTTTTTGAAATTATTAGGATTCTAGTGATGATGAGTGACCTACCTACCATCTTCTGTTGCACCCCACGACAATGTCAAGTTGAGCGAAGGCTGAATTAAGAGAAAAAATCAGAGAGGAACGATACCAAAAATGGTTCAATCAACCACCTATTCAATTCCCACTACATCCGGATTCACCAATTAGGAATGACTACAACAATAGTAGTTCTTCACAAGCTGGCAATGGAGGCAATCAAATAGAGATTGGTATGGATGATTACTTAAGGGATACGACTTCCATGGAAACAATTTTGTTAGATGCATTCCAGAATGATAATCAACTAGGGGATGATGCTCATATCGCTAACACCTTTTTCGAAAGCCTTGAATTTTCTTCCACCACCCCTTTCTTTGGACCTAGCGACTAGTCAAAGTCTACCCATTTGGGGAAAATGATGTTATTGTACAACTTGAAAGAAAATTTTGGCTTATCGAATGCATGTTTCTCGAAAATTTTGAGGTAAGTTACCATAAAGTCCTCCCTTATATTTTGAGAAATATAATCACACAATGAACATTACAAATGGTCAATTTTATGAATGTAAATAATTATATCGACATTAATATACATTTAATATTTTCCATGATCACCAACTATAGGTTATTCAAAGATAAGGTTCTTCCGAGTGATAATTTCTTGCCTGGTAGTTGCGAAGAGGCAAAGAAATTGTTTAAAATGTTGGGTGTTGATTATATATCATATCATGCATGTCCAAATGATTGTATTCTATATAGAGGATAATATGTAGACAAATAGATACGTTTGAAATGTGTGCATGACAGGTATGATAAATAAGAAAAGAAGGGTAAATCGTGTGGTCCTCCTTTTAAGATATTGAGGCACATGCTTATAATCCCAAGGATTCAAAGGCTCTTTTGTTGCAAAGAATTAGCTATGTTGTAGTGATGGAATGTCTCAGACAGAACTCAGTTGGGAGTTATGTGAATCCCAACAAATTCAATAACCATGAAGCATATAGAGGATACATGGCCCAAAAAATTCAAGGATGAAGTACGAAGTCTATGACTCAGCATAGCCATGGATGGTGTCAACCCATATTCGCTCCAAAACACCAACTATTTTGTTTGGCATGTAGTAGTGATCAATAACAATATCCCCCCATGGTTTTCCATGAAGAATGAACATCTTATGTTGGCTCTCATAGTCCCTAGTAGAAGGCAAGTGAAGAATATGAATGTCTACTTACAACAACTGGTTGATGAATTGAAGGAATTATGGGATGGGATAAATGTATATGATGTATCAAGACCCATCACAACAGAGAGGAGTTTTACGTTTTATGGGATATGTGCTTACACGACACATGATTATCCACGCTTAGGATTTTTCTCTAGTAAATTACATGTTTATTGATTTGTTTATATACATAACAATACTCTTTCACATATTAGTTATTTAATTCGTTTTAATTGTTCTGATATTCATGATATTATTTAATGTTCCATGCATATATATTGTATACAATAATCTCGCAGGCCTTGTAAAAAAGGGGTATTTTTGATGTAAATGTTGTGGACCTTCTCTGAAATTTAGATGGTCCAAATACCTACGAAAGCCAGTGTATGACTACTCCAGGGTATTCCTACCAAAAGAACACTCTTACAGAAGAGCAGTATCTGCTTTCAATGGTAAACGAGAGAGAACCCAAAGGCCTCCAATAACGACACCTGGTGAATGACTTAGAGCATATGAGAGAGAGAAGGAGAATGGTTTCATAGAAATGTTTGATTCAAATGGGGAGCCTATGTTTGATGATCCATAATTCTTCAACACCTATGTTGAGAAATTTCCCATTGGGATGAAAAGGAAATCTATCTTTTATAACCTCCCATATTGGGAGCATCTTAAGATTACCTACTTATTAGATCCCATGCATATATTTAAAAAAAATCCATCTTCTTTATGGAGGCATGTATCATCGAAACAAAGTGACACATTAGCCATGAGGAAATATCTTATTACTTCAAAAACTAAAAAGAAACATTGGCCAAGATGATTAGAAAGTACAGGATTAGAGGAAGGCATTGGTCCCTCTAATTCATTATATTTAAAAGAAGGTGATGTCCCATGGATTTTTTAAAAATATGATCTTTCTTTGGAAAAAGAAGTTATAATGGGTGTGAGGGTGTCATCTTCATATGGGTCTCCACTATGGCGCTACACCGTGGATGACCATTTTTCGGGGTTGAAATCAATGACCATTTTAATCTTCTAAAAGTACGTATAATGTCAAAATCATGATTTTATTATTTTTATATTAATAAATTTTATCCCATGCAGGGATCATAAAACATAACTAATTTTGTATATTATTACATGTGTTTATAACTTTGCGGTGTCATTATCCTTTTTTCATGCATGGGTGTGTGAAACATGAATTCCCCTAAGACTTAGGACATGCCATATCTAAATTATCTTCATTTGTACGTTGGATCACGTCAAAGGAGATTCATGTGGCTAGCATTCCACGACGGTGTCAAGAGATAGTTGGATTGTTTGTATATTTGAGAAGGAACTGTCGAAAAGTTTCATGGAATTGCAAGTTCATATTCTAATCCACCTAGTAGATGAGGTTGAATTAGTTGGGGTGGTTTCTTGTCGTTGGATGGTCTTCTTAGAGAGGTACATGAAGAAATTTAAAGGTTTTGTTCGACAAAGGGTAAAACCCAAAGGGTCTATGGAAGAGGGGTGCATATTGTATGAGTCTTTCTATTATTATAATGAGTACATCAAGTAGTTTGACATCAGGCTAGGTGCGGTGATTTGGGATGATGAAAGGGATGAAGACAAAAGAGAAGGGGAGCTGCTCCAAACAAATGGAAAAATGCGCTTGATAAAGAGTAAGCAACTTATAATTTTCAAATTTACATAAAGTAAATATTCATGTTGAACTTCGATATAATGTATATTTTGATCTCATATGTACTATATGTCGGTTTGATTTCATCAGCGAGTGAATAAATTGAAGCAATCAATAAATTCGTTCTTTACAATTCCGAAGTGACACAACCGTGGGTCGCATTGTACGAACGAAATAGGATGAAATGGGATAGTGACAGGAAAGAATTCAGATGGTTGAATGGTATAAGTGTGCCTTATCCTAATCATTTAAAAGAAAATATGCCAAAAAATTTCCCCAACAGTTGGGTTGTTGACCAAGTTAGAGAGAAATATGGTGCAACCGATCGTTACCCTGCTGAAGAGGTTGCGCTAAACATAGGGATTGGGTGAAACCACTTGGTAATAATCTATTTATGTAAATTTTAAACTTAATAATGCACCTTTGAAATGTAATTAAATCTATATTTCTTATTTTAACTGTTGGGTTATTATAACACACATGACACTATGATTATTTAACTTTTTTATAGGTGCATTTGTTCCCATATATGTGGGCATATGGACACAATTTTCACGCAGAAAATGTTGATGATGGACACATGACACAAGATTGTGGAGTGGAAGTCGAGTTCAATCAATCTAGTCTATCTAGCCACTGTGATCAAAACCTAGTACGAGGTACGTTAGGTTATGTCGGAAATATACAAGAGATCATTGAAGTGGATTTCTCTTCTTTCCAATGTTTTATTTTTAGATGCAAGTGGTGGGACACCTTTGATTGGAATAATGTAGAGGAATATCGCAATAGTAGGTTGATATGTATCAACTCTAGAAAGATGTGGGATGAAGCTAAGGAGCCCTATGTTTTCCCCAAACACTGCAACCAGGTGTTTTTTTACCCAAATGTGTTGGATAGGGATTGGTGGTTCGTATTAAGACATGACCCTAGATCAAATTGAGGACAATAGTGTTATCATGCCAAGCGAGCTGGAAGATAATGAGGGTGATCATGAGAACCGAGAGTGATATGGTACATGTTATTTCATCATTTATACTTTTTAAGATGAGTTTTTATAAAGAAGAGGACTTAATTACCCTATAACTAAGACTCTTTTTTTCGAAACATTATAATATCTATTTTGAATTAATTGGTAACTTTTATTATGTTAATGTTAAAATCATTTCACTTGATAATTTGCAATTATTTTGATCTCAAAAACAATGGCGTACTGTATAAAGTTCCTTTTTTTTTTATGTAAGATCATAGTAAAATAATGATAATTCTAAAGTACATGAATTTATTTGCATTATTTCTAAACTTTATTATGTTACAAAAATTCATGTTATTGTAGATTATTATTTTACAATTATTTCTATTCATACAAATTCACAATTATGGTAATTTAACAATATTTACGGTATACATTTTACTTACGGTAGTTATGGTTCAAAATTGACAATTAATTTACAATTTTAGAAATTTACAAATTTAATTTTTTTAATAAAATCATTTCACATTAATAAAATTAAAATTTTCACATTAATACAATTAAAATTTTACAAATTTTTTTTTTTCACAAAGGAAAAATTCGTAATCTTTCATTAAGTAGAAAAATTACATGTTACATTTTACTAAGTATGCCATCATGTAGCATCAAGATAAGCAGGCTTCATAGTCAAGTATGAGCTAATATAAACAGTATAGTAAACCAGTATGTGCAAGTAAGTTCGGTGCATAACTTACTAGTTTTACAAATATTTTACATACAATTACAATTAGAATTACAATTACAATTTTACAATTTCACATACAATTACGATATTTACAATTACAATTTTACAATTTTACATACAATCACAATTACAATTACAATCATTTCACATTAATACAATTATAATTTTACAAATATTTTACATACAATTACAATTACAATTACAATTTTACATATATACAATTAAAATTAAAATTACAATTACAATCATTTCACATTAATACAATTAAAATTTTACAAATATTTTACATACAATTACAATTAAAATTACAATTACAATTAAAATTATAATTACAATTTTAGAATTTTACATACAATTACAATTATAATTACTATTTTACAATTACAATAATTTCACATTAATACAATTAAAATTTTACAAATATTTTACATACAATTAGAATTACAATTACAATTTTACAATTTCACATACTATTACAATTACAATTTTAGAATTTTACATACAATTACAATTACAATTTTAGAATTTGACATAAAAATACAATTACAATTTTACATATAAACAATTGCAATTACATTCATTTCACATTAATATAATTAAAATTTTACAAATATTTTACATACAATTACTATTACATTTAGAACTGGAATTAGAATTAGAATTACAATTACAATTTTACAATTTCACATACAATTACAATTTTAGAATTTTACATACAATTACAATTACAATCATTTCACATTAATACAATTAAAATTTTACAAATATTTTAGATACAATTACAATTTTACAATTTCACATACAATTACAATTACAATATTTACAATTACAATTACAATAATTTCACATTAATACAATTAAAATTTTATAAATATTTTACATACAATTACAATTACAATTTTACAATTTCACATGCAATTACAATTAAAATTACAGTTACAATTACAATTTTAGAATTTTGCACACAATTACAATTACAATTTTACATATATACAATTATAATTAAAATTACAATTACAATCATTTCACAATAAATTAAATATTACAATTACAATTAAAATTTTACAAATATTTTAAATACAATTAAAATTAAAATTTCAATTACAATCACGACATAATATTTAATAAATATCATGATTTAATATTAAAAATAAATATCATGATCATGATAACCATCATACAAACATCATATTCGACTAAAAAACACATTCAAATTCGCTAACATCATCTAATCATTGTGATCATGATCATCTAACAAAACACAAGCATTGTATAACATCATCACAACACAAACATCAAATATACATACAATTAAAATTAAAATTTCAATTACAATCATGACATAATATTTAATAAATATAATAATTTAATATTAAAAATAAATATCGTGATCATGATAACCATCGTACAAACATCATATTCGACTAAAAAACACATTCAAATTCGCTAACATCATCTAATCATCATGATCATGATCATCTAACAAAACAAAAGCATTGTATAACATCATCACAACACAAACATCAAATATACATCTCATGTCAAAACTGCTATCACATACACATCTATCTGCATGTTGCACATTAAATGAACATATCTAACATGACCTAACAATATACACATCATGATGATCACCAACATGTAAAGTAAGTACAACTGCAACCTGAACATAAAATACATGGTATACATATATATATATATATATATATATATATATATATATATATATAATGTCAAAAATACAACTGTAATATAAATGTCAAATATCAGCTGGTGGTACATCAATAGTAGTACTAGTCGAGGCCTGCTCAGTCAATGGTGCAGCCTCGACAAGCTCATATAGATCTCGATCATCACATGCCTGTTGATCTGGTGGTGCCTCATACTGATCAGGATCAACTGCATGCTCATGATGACTCGATGTGGATGGTCCAGCCTGCTCATGATCATGACTACTACATGCTACAGGCTGCTCATGATGACTCGAAGTGGATGGTCCAACTTGCTCATGATCATGACTGCTGGATACTGCAAGCTGCTCATAATGACTCGACGTGGATGGTCCGACCTGCTCATGATCATGGCTACTAGTCGATGCTGCAGGCTACTCATCTCCAGCGCGAGGTGAATGATGATCACTCCCCTTATCGTGATCATAATATGATGTGTTGTTGTTCAACTGTCGATGTACTGAATCCCAACCACGCCTACGTCAAATGACCCTCCTCAACCACGCCACTAAGCTAGTAGCTCCTACGACATGCCGCATCAGGGTCAACATATCACGTGGCATGCCTCTCCATATCATTATCAGCCTATCATCAGCCTGTGTCTCTCTGATAGTGGTCAGCCTGAATCCCTCCTCCATTAGGATTCGACAGAGTTGGTCACCCAACTCCATCCTAAATCTAGGGTCAGACCTATGCCTCACACCCACCGGTACTTGCACATGATCATGAGGACCAAGTCTCTCACAGGCCTGATCCTCCACATCTGCCATCTCTTGATCATCATCTGGATCTACACCTAGATCATTTGGTGGCGGTGGCATATCATCACCAAAAAATGACCCAATATATACAAAATATAAATAAGTACACAAGTTAATAAAAAATTTAAAATACTAAATAAGTACACAAGTTAAAATATAAAAAATTTAATAAAAACAAGTTAAAGAACATGTTAGAATAAATTTAAAGAAAACACTAATATTACCTCTATCATCTGGTGGCTCATCAAATGTGAAGAGGATGTTGGCACACCCTCGCCAATACAAACTAGCATATAGATAGGAGACCAAAACGAAGGCGTGATCATCAACACTTGATAGAAACTCTAGTGTATCATGAGATATCCTCAGGGGAAAGTTTGACTCGCCCATTTTGGGCATCATCTCTCCCCACATCTGCATCTGTACATGCAGCATTGGCCTATGAGGCTGCCAAGAAAAAGTAGGCCTCGTCCCGAGACACCTCTCAAAAAATAAACAAAATAGCTCTGAATAAAAAGGGAAGTTCACCCTCCCTTGTGCCTAAGCACAACATCTATCTAAAGCTGTACAAAACTGCCGCAAAAAAATCGTAGACCACCTCACAAGTCATGACGCCTGTAATAAAGAATCAACATGAAATAAAAGTGGGAAAATAATGTGTTTCCTGTCACTATTATGGTGTGAAATAGTTAAAATCAGTAGTTAGGGGCACCTAACCTCCTCTCCACCAAATGAGGCAATACGTAACTAACCACCGGAGACCTGAAAATCTGCAGGAGATAGTATATCAACGCTAATGTATCTCTAGGAGTACACCAACTAACTCCCTGTTGCATAGTCGACGGGGACCTCTGGGAACGAGGGAAAATCATACCCTATCCTCGATAGGCCAGTAATAAAATACATACTCTCCTCAGTGGGCGCATACCATTGGTTAGGACCAACCCGGAAAGCCTATCGGTGGGCATTCCACCTAAAGATAAGCTATCACAATAACCCAATATGGCCCTTCAGGGATGTAGCCTCCTCATAGAACTTGAGGAGGCCAACCTTCATTAGGAGCGCCTAGGTGGTTGTCGTAATAGGGTGATGGTACATAATTCTCTCCCTCTCTCGTGCTGCCCATAGATGAACCACGTTATACTGGTCTGCCGTATGTTCTTGTTGTTCCCTCTCTTCTCTCCTTTGATGTCGCTGAATGATTCACATATTAAATACAATTTTTTTATTAAATGAGACGTGTATATATATATATATAATTTATTTATTTGAAAAAAAAACAGTTGATGCACCAAAAAAAGCAGTCATGCACCGGTACCAGTGCGTCTATTTTTATCGCGCACCATCCACGGTGCGCCTAGAAATTTTCATTGCACCACGCAACATGAACGATAATTTCTCAAGCGGTGCATTGACGAAACTATCCATCCTAGGGTAGATAATTTCGTCAACGCACTGCCAAACATCAGTTAATGGTCAATGGTGCAGTCATTTAACCGATCGCACCGTTGACTATGTACAAATTCGAGAGGGCAATGCACTGACCAAACTACTTGCTCCAAGGCAGATAGTTTCATTAGCGCACCGCCCTCCTGGCATAATTACACTGTCAATGGTGCGGTGGTATAACTGACCGCACCGTTGACTATGTACCATTATTGGGAGGGCAGTGCACTAACCAAACTATGCTCCCCAGGGCATATAGTTTATTCAGTGCACCACCCTCCTGACATCAGTACATGGTCAACGGTGCAGTCGTTTACATGACCGCACCGTTGACTATGGACCAGTTTTCGGAGGGCGGTGTGCTGAAAAAATATCCTCCTCGGGACGCATATTTTGGTCAGTACACTGCCCTTTCGAACTTGGACATAGTCAACGATGTGGTCGGTTAATCGACCGCACCACAATTTATGTATTTTAAAAAAAACAAGGTGGTGCCATTTCGGTACCACACCAGAACCAGTGCAGTTACCGTTAGCACCGGTCACGGTGTGTCCTACAAATTTACAAGCAGCACCATGAACCGGTGCAAGCCGAACGGCTTGAGTGCACCGCGCGAGAAAATTTAAAAAAAAAAGGTGAATTTTAAGTTTTTTTACAAAACTAATTGGCTAAAAAGTTTAATTATGGAGAAACAAGTAAAATACCTATACATTTGGGCGTTGAAGAGGTATAATTGCTGTAGAATTTTCAAAACTAAATTTTCCCACCATTTTCCAAAATTCAAAATCGAGATGGTGGGCAATGGATGATAGCATTTTGTGCAATGGGAGCACTAATGGCAGGGCACCTCACACAAGGGAAATTTGCATCAGTGCTTGAGAGCTCTGGAGCACTGATGAAGTGAAAAAAACAGATTTTTGGCTGTAATTTTTTTTTATTTAACCCTGTTCTAGTGTGCGGGTGTTTGAGGCACACTAGGCAGTTTCTTCCAACCACATTGGGTTCTTTCAGTTTCGGCGTGGGTTTTTAGGATGCATCGGGGCTGAATCTATGTAGAGCACCAGTGCGCTACAGAAATTAGATGCACCAAGATGGTTTGTACGGAGAGCATGGTGTCCTGGTATGCCAATTTGTAGTACACACCTATGCTTTTCTAGTTGAATGCACTGGTGCGGTGTAGGATGAGAAACACACCATACAAAAAATGTCTACAAAAACCTCCACTCACCAACCTCCTCTAGAAACCTTTGCTACAAACGGATATTTGAGCTATTTTTATAAGGGGTTCCTCAAAAACATCCACTAGAGGGTCTTTTCCTTGTAGTGTTTAGTGGCTAGATGGACTTGGAGCATTGATAGAGGTAGGAATTGCAGATCGAGAGCCGAAGGACGGGGCAGGTATAGGGTATGACTAAGAGGGGATGAGAGGATCTTACATCTGTATGGTGAGAGTATCTTGTACTATTTGACGTATGATTTCCATTATCCGTGGTATGGGAGCCATAGACTATTTTATTATATGTTGTTCATATAACGAAGTTGGTTTGAAAATTGTAAAAAAATTGTCTATATTATGTGCATATGTGATTTACTATTGTTTATATTTCACTATGAAAAGTAGTATCGTTGAGATTGTTGGTTTGGTAGAGTCAGATATTTTAATATTCTATCCTAGATCCAAGGCCATGGAAAATAAACATGGTATCATAACATATCTGAGTAACTTTGAGGGACAATGAATCAAAGGGTGCACAACAAAGCAACTCAGAGGGATTTTTGGGTGTCTAGATCATGGAGCAGAGCGTTCAGCTGAATACATGGAGATGTGTTCTTGATAGACTACAAGATGAGATGGCCTGGGAGTTCTAATGGATCATGGTGAACCTGGTGCACTTCAGTATGTTGTGTGGCGGTTTGTAGATCACAGAATTTCTATGTCTTGTCATGGATGGTTGGGACAACTCGAGGGTTTCTTTGGCATGGATGATATCATGTTGATATAGTTGGCTTCATGTGATGGACTATAAATCAACAAGCTAGAGTCTTCATTGGATCCACGATGTTTCATATCCAAGATTGGTGGGATTTGCATGAGTAGTATTTGATCCAAGAGGATGATTGGTTGTAGGACTAAGACAATGGAGATCATGTAGGATAAAATGGATTCTAGCCTCAGAGGGAGAAACCATATGGAGGTTCAATATATGCAGGTTCGGATGTGATGAGGCAGAGGCACTACCGCGATTATCGGGTTAATCTATAGGGTATGATACAATGATGGATGCCAAATGGGCTAGTGTCATTGTCGAAGATGATGATGGTTACTTCCTAGTCTTGAAATTGCCTCCCTTACTAAGAGGGAGTGTTTATTTTTGTGTAGCTTGGGAGGTACTCCAAGCCCTAGTGTTTGAGGGTTGGAAGTCAAAGTGCCACAAGTAGGCTTGTGGGCTCGGAATCGAAGCCTGTTTTTCACCCATAGATGTTTGGGCAAAAACCATGAAGAGTTTTTGACATGTGATGGATGAGGATGATAACTCTTGGCGAGATGATTCTAATGCAATGAGAATCATCTGATTCTGAGTTTTCGTTGAGGAGTTATGAATTTTTGAAGTCATGCCATGTGGTGTTCACATGTGTGTTAGGGTCGACTTGGTGAAAATAAGCCTCTTAACAGTTTTCAAGCCCCTAGGATGACGTTGTGGAAGAGCCCTTTTATGCGTATAAATACAAGGTGTGTTGGAGGACTTATCTCATCCATTCAAGTGCAACATACACCATAAAAAGGAGCTCAAATCTCTCCCTTCGAGGCAACAAGAAGAATAAGGAGGTCACAATCTGTTTAGGGTGCTTCATGGAGGAGGACGAGGTGCATATAGGAGGCTGAGGTTTGTTTCTAGAATCCGCAATTGAGTAAGGGACAGTTTTGGTAATTAAAGTCCCTTGGATGAGGGTCAAGGACGTTGTAGCAAGTGTAGATCTATTTGAGGGCTAAAAGGGGGTTTTTTTTTGGTGGGTTGATGGAGGACCGCAACTAGTTGACGTAGGCCACATGCCTAGCCTCCCAAAATAGGCTTGAGTTGAGTTGTTAATGGTTGTCACATGCCCATAACAACAACTCATAAGAAAGGAATTACTCATTGCCTAGGCCGCAGCAAATTCAAGTTTACTTGTGTGGGTAGATGAAGGGGTGTTGTAGCAATAAAAATCCCTAACAAATCACAGCAGTAAGCAGACTTGGAGCAATAGAATTTTGTGTTTGTTGGGTCATGTTTGACTGGTGTTTGTATCAGTTGATAAGCAGCAGAATGAGACCTCAGGATCTATTTGGAGGAGCCTAACAAGTATTTTTTGGAAGTCCTTACCATGCATCCAAGGTAACAACATGCACATCAGTGATGAAAGGTATGTATTAATGATGAGTTTGATGTTAGGGATGTAGTTTTTACACGTATTGGATGACTGTGAAAGCTAGAAGAAAGGTTTTCTTAGTGGGAAGATGCTGAAATAGGAAGCACACATTCCTAGCGAAGAGGAAATAGAAAAAGGAGTTGTGGATGGACTCTTGTATGATGGGTTGATGGTATCCTATGTAAGGACAAATTGATGTGCCTAGATTTCTAAAATAGCTCCTCTATTGCAGAAGCAAAGGGTGGATTGGTGGAGTTTGTTGGCAGCCATGTGTAAGGGTTTCCTAGGTGTGGGGATGCCCTAACTAGTGCATATGTTGCTTTGTGGACTATGAAAATTCCTAAATTAGAATCCCTACTACAAAAACTGATTAATTGTCTCCTGTAACCTTCACAACAAATATCGAAATAAAATCTACTGCAACCTTCACAACATAAAATACAACGAAAACAAAATATTGCGTAGGAAATAAAAGAACACACACACACATGTACACCGTTATTTTTGCACGATGTTTCATATCCAATATTGGTGGGATTTGCACGAGTGGTGTTTGATCTAGGAGGATGAGTGCTTGTAGGACTAAGACAGTGGAGATCAGGTAGGATAAAATGGATTCTAGCCTTAGAGGGAGAAACCATATGGAGGTTCAAGATCTGTAGGTTCGGATGTGATGAGGCAGAGGCACTACCATGATTTTTAGGTTCATCTATAGGGTATGCTACAATGATGGATGCCAGATGGGCTAGTGTCATTGTCGGAGATGATGATGGTTACTTCCTAGTCTTGGAAGTACCTCCCTTGCTAAGAGGGAGTGTTTATTTTTGTGTAGCTTGGGAGGTACTCCAAGCCCTAGTGTTCGAGGGTTGGAGGTCAAAGTGCCACAAGTAGGCTTGTGGGCTTGGAACCCAAGCCTATTTTGCACCCATAGATGTTTGGGAAAAAATCACGATGATTTTTTGACATGTGATGGATGAGGATGATAGCTCTTGGCGAGATGATTCTAATGCAATGAGAATCATCTGATTCTAAGTTTTCGTTGAGGAGTTATGAATTTTTGAAGTCATGCCATGGGGTTTTCACATGTGTTTTAGGGTTGAATTGGTGAAAATAAGCGTTTTAACAGTTGTCAAGCCCCTAGGATGACGTTTTGGAAGAGCCCTTGTATGTGTATAAATACAAGGCGTGTTGGAGGACTTATCTCATCCATTCAAGTGCAACATACACCACAAGAAGGAGCTCAAATCTCTCCCTTCAACGCAACAAGAAGAATAAGGAGGTCGCAATATGTTTATGGTGCTTCATGGAGGAGGACGAGGTGCATATAGGAGGTTGAGGTCTATTTCTAGAATCCACAATTGAGTAAGGGATAGTTTAGGTAATTAAAGTCCCTTGGATGAGGGTCGAGGATGTTGTAGCAAGTGCAGATCTGTTTGAGGGCTAAAAGGGGGTTTTTTTTTGGTGGGTTGATGAAGGGTCACAGCTAGTTGAGGTAGGCCACATGCCTAGCCTCCCAAAATATGCATGAGTTGAGTTATTAATGGTTGTCACATGCCCAGAACAACAACTCACAAGAAAGGCATTACTCCTTGCCTAGGCTGCAACAAATTCAAGGTTACTTGTGTGGGTAGATGAAGGGGTGTTGTAGCAAGAAAAATCCCTAACCAGTCACAGCAATAAGCAGACTTGGAGCAATATAATTTTGCGTTTGTTTTTTCATGTTTGACTGGTGTTTGTATCGATTGATGAGCAGCAGAAGGAGACCTCAAAATCTATTTGGAGGAGCCTAACATGCACATCAGTGATGAAAGGTATGTATTAATGATGATTTTGATGCTAGGGATGTAGTTTTTACACGTATTGGATGACTGTGACAGCTAGAAGAAAGATTTTCTTAGTGGGAAGATGTTGAAATAGGAAGCACACATTCCTAGCGAAGAGGAAAATAGAAAAAGGAGTTGCGGATGGAATCTTGTATGATGGGTTGATGGTGTCCTATGTAAGGACAAATTGATGTTCCTAGATTTCTGAAATAGCTCCTCTATTGCAGAAGCAAAGGGTGGATTGGTGGAGTTTGTTGGCAACCATGTGTAAGGGTTTCCTAGGTGTGGGGATGCCCTAACTAATGCATATGTTGCTGTGTGGACTATTAAAATTCATAAATTAGAATCCCTACTACGAAAAATGATTAATTTTCTCCTGCAACCTTCACAAAAAATATCGAAATAAAATCTATTGCAACCTTCACAACATAAAATACTACGAAAACAAAATATTGCACAGGAAATAAATGAACACACACACACACATGTACACCGTTATTTTTGGACAAATGTCTCCGGAAAAACCCAACTTGGGAAAACCGGTGCAAAAACTGAGTGTTTTATTATTATGCAGTAGTTTTCTGAGTAGATATATATGACTACCAAAACTGACAAATCGTACAGAGGAAAAACTGACAAATCATTCTCGTGAGAAAATCTCACTCTACCATTGGGATCCAACATTGACCTAATCTTTGGATGAGCTACTCTGCGCAGTGACTGTGTCACCCTATGCAGTATTTGCATCACAACTTAGAGCAGTCTTCCCTCTTGCTTTTGGATCTTCTTTTGGCTGGAAACGAGGCCCTCCTAGCCTACAGAAACTCCCTCCGACTTCTGGCACTGACCCGCGACTATTTCCTCAACAAAATTTTGGACTCCTTCTAAAGCACTGCACTTCCTCTCTATGGCTCTTACTTCCTCCTATGTCTTGCACTCACTGGAATTGGAAAATCTTCCTCTGTTCAAATATCCATGCCCCTCCCTGCAAAGAAATCACTCAATCTCTCTCTGGAAACTAATGCACTACTCTCTTGAGAAATAAATATCTAGATCTCTCTCACTCAGTGTGTTCACCAAATTCCCATTGAGCTCCTTCTTATAATCTCTTGTTTACTTATCAACAACCAATATTAAAACATAATCAAAGGCTAAGATTAACTAGGAGTCGATCCTCATCTTTCTCTAGAAGATTCACATTTGACTTAATTAATGCACTTTAATTAATCACATTTCCTAAGTTTAGACTTAGGAATACATTAAAAATTATTAAATTATTTTGATTAAATAATCTCTGGATGGAATTTCCGAAAACAATTTTTGGGTATTTGAGAATGCATGTGTCTTTTCCTCTCTGCAAAATCTCGAGAATAGAGCACATCCGATGCTACAAAAATCAACACTCCCTCTTAGCGAGGAATGTGCTCTAGTGTTGCAACCTCCTGAAGCATCACTTTGAGTTCTGCATCATCCCAGCAGCACTGTTGGTGTCTAAATGATGCTTCCTACCAACTACTATGTTGCTCTAACTTTGTGCCTCTCAACTGTTGACCCCGTTGAATTGTTTTCAACTACTACATCTGCATTGCAACTCTGTTTTTTTTTCCACTGCAACATCCACAGCTCCCTCTCATTTTTTTCTACTACAACTGAGAGATGTCCATCATACTAAACCAAATGTGTTTAGTCTGATGCATTTGTCAACCAATTTCTAATTATTTCTAGCTTCCGCACTATCACCGAAGCCTTTTCACTATTTTTGACTCTGCATTGTTCCAACTGCACTGTTTCCAACTCTGCTTTGAGCTGCTCAGTTCCTAACACTGCTAAAGGCTTCATCTGTCACTCTGCAACCTTATTGCACCAGTTGTCACTGGTCCATCCTACTATTTCTATTATGGGCTCATGTAGCAAGGAATTTATTCAAGATGTGGACTCCTCAAGGATCATGTCCATCGTGTAGCTCTCTAGGGCTACAAAACCAAATCACCCCACCTCACCCCTAGAGGTATCTTAGTGATCAGGGAAAACTCCTCCTCTATTTTGGAGGACAACCTCTCGATCTATGCATATGCAGTCTACTGATCCTACTCTTTCTTCTTGTCCTTCTTCAGAAGAGGACATTGAGAATTGAAGTGGCCCATCTCACCACATCAAAAGCACTTGATCTTCGAAATATACTTCTTTTGCCTGTGTTGTTGTTGCTGCCACTTTTGATGTGAGGGATGGATTCTCCTCTTCCTTCATCTCCTTCATAACATTGGTTTTGTTGCTGCCACTGATGGTGCTCATACTCAAATCACACCTCATATCTTTTTATTGGATATCTACCCACATCCTTTCCCAATCCGGAAATATTTCTCTGCCCAAAATGCTTTGGACGAAAACTTGTCATTCTTTTGAAATGTTTTTTAGGGATAATATCACAAACTTTGTAGGTTGAGGCGCTAATTCTACAACTGCCAGCTGATATCGGACATCCTAAAGCCTTGTAAGGAAGGGGTCTATGCCCTCCCCCTTTCGTATCCTTTTGCATCTCATATTCTCTTCCAAGTATATCTTATGTTTCTCTGAAGATCCCTGATATAACATGGCCAATGCATCCCACATTTCTTTGGATGTGCCCTTGCCCGCTATGTGAGATATGATGTGATCTCTCAATCCATCGAGGATCAACCTCTTGGCCTTCACCATCTCCTTATTGAAATTCTTAAGCTAATTTACATTTGTGAGCTCAACGACCACATTATTGATATAATTTTTAAGATCATGCTCATCGAGAAGGAAGGATCCAAATTTAGCTCAAGAACTAGAACATCCAAATTTATATTTTCATTATTGGTTTTCTCAATTTTGTTCTGCAACCTTAAGGCTTCATGCTCTTGTTGTATGTGTCTATGTAGTGTCTCTAACTCAAATATTTATTATCTTAAAGTGTTTACAACTGGAGGTTCTTGTGGACTACTAGAGTGAGCTTCTTCCCTTTGATTCAAGAATGATGTTTTCCCTGTATCTATCTTCTCCAAAGATTCAATTTAATCATAAATTTTTTTTACACAAGATCAATTTCTGGTGTTTTTTTTGCCTAGGCTATGAATAGGTGAAATAACAGTCGATGATGGAACCCTTGGTTCTTCTTCTAGATCAGCTTATTCTATTCTCTTGGTGAAATTTATTTCATTTCTTAGCTGAGTTTGACACTTATTCTTACTTATGGAGGAGGATTTTGAGTTCTTTCTATTTTCTTCTCTATTTTGGGATCCTCTATTTTCTTGGATGTACTTCCTTCTCTTCTGTTGTCTTTATTCCTTCTAACACTTTGCTTCTTAATACTTCCTAAAATTTATGCAATAGGAATCTCATCCTCTAACTTCTCTTGTGGTTGTTGTACATTTTCAATAGGGTTTTCAATTTTATCTTTCTCCCTCTCTTTATTTTGCTATTGTTGGGTTTCTCTTGGTCTCCGTGAAATTTTTCCTACCTAGGAAACTATCCTAATTATCCCCCAGACTTTCAAGATGAGACTCAATGAGTATTTTGATAAATCCATGGTGATACATGGTATTTTCTATGAATTGGATCCTCCTATTAACATTCCCCGACATCTTTATTAAACTATTTAACAAGAATTATGGGAGATTTAACTCATTTCCTTCAACAAAATGCATCAATAGATGAACATGATAAAAGAACATACACCCAAAACTTCCTTCAAAAGTGACAAAATTTTGAATTACTAACAGGAAATTTCTCCATTTACCCTTGAGTGTTGTGCTTGGAATTCCTTTCTTAAAAATGGTGGTTTCCATACCTAGATTATTCATGAATACCTTCTATTCTTCGCTTTCGATGCCTCTATTCTTGAACCACCTCTCTCTAGTTCTCGACAATCTGGTAGCTTCAGAAATAAAAGACTTTGTCACTGCAAATTTTATGTCTCCAATTTCAACCTCCATCCCATCGAAGGCCCTAGAAAATGACTTGGTTGCTTATTGTTAAAGCCTTCGAGTTTCTCCACAAATTGTAGCCACTATGCTTTCTACAATATCCCCTTCACCTATGAGTATCCTTCCATGAAACGTCTCCCCTCTAGTTATGTTCTCATTATGACTCCCATGGCTAAGAATTTTCACCTCAATATTGCTTCTTAACAGGGTATGAGTGAAGGTTTTGGATGATGGTATGAATGAATGCTTCAGAGTTATCGAGAGTGTGAATGAGGGCGAGGGGAACTGGCCATTAGAGTATGAGTTAGGCGATCTTAACAGTGAAATCGGGATTTGGTGTTGGAGATTTTATGTAATGATGGAGAGTGAATGGCGTATTTGGATTTGACTTGATTTGACACGATGTTATCATCTCAACTCTTAGCAATAATGTCTTTTGAATTGGTGGTATAATTCCTATATAATTCATACACTAATTCCTTGACCCTTATTATCAAATTAAATATTTGCATTTGCATACCTTTGAATTGATGTTTCTAAAACTTGGTTGTTCCTTTTTGCATTGCCTTCAGGTGCTTTCAGTGATGGATTTCATTAATTCTTCAATTGCTTCAATCAAAGGTTCATGTCAATCATTAGCTACAGAAATCTATCAGAGCTGCAGAATCTCAGTAATTCTATAGTTGTATTTACTCTAGAAAGAAAATAAATGGATGCAAAGATCATGGATTTTAGAATAGGTATGAAGAAAATTTAAGGTGCCAAGTTTTTTTGGTTTTCACCTTATATTTTATGTATAAACATGCCAACAATTGTTTGTTTTCATATATATATATATATATAATTTTTATTCTTTATTATTATTATTATTAAAAAATAATAACAAAAGAAGGCTTTAAGCCGGAGAAGAAGAATAATTCTTCTCAACCAACTTCAAATCAATTTTTTTTTTAAATCTCAAGGAATTCCTCCTTTGTTAATGGCTTGTGATAGATCCTTAGTCAATGTCCATTTACAAGGAGAGGAAATTTTTCTTCATCAATGGTCTTGATCCTAACTGCTCCTTTATTAAATATTTTTTCAATCTCATAAGGCCCAAGTCAATGAGTTTGAAATTTTCCTTGAAAATCCTTGAACTTTAAATCAAAGAGTAATGCCCAATCTCATGCTTGAAATTTTCTTTCTTTGATATATTTATCATGCTAATTGGATCTCTCTTGTTGAACTAAATTGATCTTTTGGATAGCATCTTGTCTTATTTCATCCAACTCATTGAGTTGTTCCATTCTATGCTTTTGTGCTTATGATATGTCAAGTCCCAATTTAACTGTTGTCTTGAAAGTTTTATTTATAACTCAATATGAAATAAGACTTTCTTCCCATAAACAATTTTATAGGGTGTATCTCATATAGTTCTTCTCCATGTGGTACAATAGGCCCATAAATCTTTTGGAAGTTTTTCTGCCCTATCGCTTCCATGAAAATGCATAGTCTTGGTAAGGATTGCTTCAATCACTTTGTTAGTAGATTATACCTGTCCATTTGCTTGTGGATGATATGAAGTAGACTTTCTATGCTTGATTTTATATTCCTCCACTATCTTTTGCACCATTTGTTGGGTATGTGTTATATTCTTTCCACGAATAGTTATGCACGGGGGGGTCATAGGGGGGGCGATAGCCTATCTTGTACGTTGCGACGGGTGCAGCTCGGGGGTCACAGGGGAGGCGGCAGCCCCCCCTGTTCGAGGTCTAGGATAGTGCCCCAGGAAAAAAAATTTGGACCCTATATTTTGGTGGGCAAACCCGCCCATGGTTTTGTGCATTGGTTTGCACATGTTTTTGGGGCATGATGGTTTTCGGCCCGTGGTATTTTGTAGATCCGGTCAAGGGAACAATGGTTATGTTCTAATGCAAGGTTAATGGATTGGGTTTTATGTATGCTTCGGCATGTATATATATGTGTTGTAACACTAAAAGGAATATAATGAAAAATCAAGCTGGTCGTCTCAATTTGGGATCCAGGGGAAAATCTCTGTGTATATATGTTTTATTTTTTATGCTCTCGCTATTGTTTATTTTCTATTTTTAAGATTCGTTTGTAGATAATTTTTGTATAGGGTTAAAACCTACACCATTTGGGATGTCAATTGAGTACCCTGATCTATCACAATTTCCCTCGGGACACCAAAATGAGTAAAAATATCCTAAAAAATAAATCAAAACTATAGCATTTTCAGTAGCAAAATAAAGTGCTTTAGATTCTACCCATTTAGTAACATAATCAGTGCACACAAGAATATACCTCTTTTTTCTTGATGGTGGATTAATTGGTCCAACAAAATCCAAAGCCCATTTTCAAAAGGTTCAATAAGTACCTTAGGTTGTAGAGGCATTTCATCTGAAGGAACATGTTTCCCCATTCTTTGACAACTATCACATATCTTAACATATTCTTTGGCATCCTTAAAATAGTAAGGCCAATAATAGCCCAAGTGAAGGACTTTGTAGGCAGCTATTTTATCAGCGAAGTGTCCTCCACATGGTTCATCATGACATGCCTTTAGTATCTCAGGTATTTCATATTCTCTTACACATATTTGAATAATGAGATCTGGACATGTCTTGTACAATTCCTCATTTATCCATGAATAATATGCACTTATTTGAATTATATTTCTCTTTTCTCTAAGAAAAAAATACGATGGTAATTTCCATGTGGCCAAATAGTTAGCAATATCTACAAACCATGGAGATTTATTGGATATTGCAAAATGATACTTATAAGGAAAACTATCCTCTACAGGTAAATCATTGTTATCATTTTGAATTCTAGATAAAAATTCAGCAATTGTATTTTATTTTCCAGATCAATCCAAATTAGTGATATTGAATTCCTGTAACAATAATAACCATCTCATGACTCTGCCATTATTAATTGGTTTATTCATTATATATCTAATTGTAGAATGGTTTGTATGAATGAAATTCTCATAGCCAGTGATGTAATGTCTGAATTTGTTAATGGCATGGACAACAACTAAAAACTCCTTTTTAGTAACAATATAATTTAACTCTGCAAGAGTCAAATTTTTACTTTTATATTAAATAGCATAATGAGTCAAGTCTTTTTGTCCTAATACAACTCTTAGCATTGTATCTGAAGCATCAGTTGAAATGTGGAAAGGCAATTTCCAGTATGGTCCTCTCAGAATGGGTGCTTCATAAATATTTTCTTTCAAAGTTTTAAAGGATTTTTGGAAATCGGGATTCCAACTGAATTCACATCTTTTGTAAGCAATTTGAAGAGTGGAGATGCAATTTTTGTAAATTTTAATTCTATAAATCTTCTATAGTACCCAATGAAACCAAGAAAACTCCTAACATCTCTTTCAAAAATTGGAACTGCTAATTTAGAAATAACCTCTAGTTTAGATGAGTCCACCTTAATTCCATTTCCTGAAATGTGGTGTCCTAAAACAATCCCCTCGGTAAACATCATAAAAAAAAAAATCATGACTTAGTGAGAGAATTTGCTTCCTTACATTTTATGAGAACTTTTTCCAAATTTTTAAGAGCTTCTTCAAAAGAATTTCCATAGACTGTAAAATCATCCATATATACTTCCACACAATCATGAATTAGATCAAAGAAAATACCCAATACTTCCCTTTCGAATTTTTTTGGTGCATTACATAATCCAAAATGGAGTACTCAGTAAGCATAAGTTCCCCATGGACAAGTAAATGTGGTTTTGTCTTGATCTTTTGGTGCAACCTGAAATTGATTATACTCACTAAAACCATTCAAGAATGAGAAATCTTTCTTCCCTGCTAATGTATCTAAGACTTGATCTATGAAAGGAAGTGGAAAATGGTGTTTCAAAGTGGCCCTATTCAACTCCCTATAATCAATACAGACTCTCTATTTTCCATTATTTTTAGGAACAATTACTAAAGGTGAAACCCATTAACTGTCTGATATTGGATAAATAAAATTTACATTCAAAAGTTTTTGTAGTTCATCTTTAACAATTTCCCTTAAGTTTGGATTCATTCTTCTTTTAGGTTGTCGTATTTGTCTGGCATTCTCTTCAATATATATGTGATGCATGCAAGTTTTAGGATTAATTCCTTTCATGTCAGTGTATTCCCATGCATATGTAGAAGAGTGTTTTTGTAATGTTTCTATTAATTTATTCCTTTGAAATTCTTCCAGATTTATGTTTATATTTAAAGTTTTTCCTGGAAATATTTCTATTAAAGAATTTCCAGATTCTTCCATAGAATATAAAGACATATGTCTCAATAATATATATTCAATGTTGTATTATTCTTGAAAATTTTGACTAATCTCACAATATCAAGATGATTCATTATTTTCTATTGAATTTAAAATTTGATCTTCTTCACTAACCTGTGAGATAGTAAAAATAGGTTGTATATCATTATCATCATCCATCCATTCTTCATTTTCTACCTCTATCATTTTTTTTGCAGGTGGATACAATGTGAATTTATTTTTTAAGCTTTCATTAGAGATAAACATATCATTGGATCTACAACTGATAAAAGCATCAGTTGTAGCTAACCAATGTCTCCCTAAGATTAATGTATGTCCTCCTAAGTTATTCTTGGGTGTTAAGATCATAAAATCAACTGGATATTCCCAAGAATCTAAAGATACATAAATGTCCTCTAACACACCATCAGGTTTAATTACATATCTGTCTGCTAGTTGTAACAATGTTGGTGTATATTGGAGATTAGGAAGCTTTAGCTGATCCATAGTTTGTTTACTCATTATGTTTATAGTTGCTCCTAAACCAATCAGTTTATTTCGTATTTCAATACCATTGATGTGTTTTTTCACAATGCGACTTCGTGGATCCAAATATTTCTGAATTGTTGTTTTTGCCATCATGATATCAGCAATTTTTCCAACTAACTGAATTCTTTTGACTTCTTTTCTTTTTCTTCCTGGTTTTTTAATACTTAACTCCCTAATTGTCTTTGCAAGAATTGTAATTACTTTTATAGCTTGTAGCAAAGCGATTTTTATGCAAACATTCTTTAGCTCATCTAACATATCATAATCATACATCATGATCTTTTTTTCTACCCCTTTATCAATTTGTAATATTTCAGGGAAAGGTAGTTTTGAGACAGATATTGAAGGTTGTTCCATAATGGGAGTTGAGTTTATTGGATTATTATGTTTAGAAGTGGCTTGTTTTTGGAGATTTTATTTTTTATGAAGAGATGTCTCTTCTTCATATTGATCATATTTATTTTGAGGATTTCCATTTTGATGAAGAGGTATCTCTTTTTCAGAATGATCATCCTTTTCTTTTTCCTGAATAACAACAGATGGTGACTTATTTTCCAATACTCTATCAGATCTAATTTGAACATTGTTAAGATCTAATGGAGTTATCATGTAAGTCTGGAAATTTTGTCCCTCCATATTGTAAACATGTTGTGAATTGTTATTATTTGGATTTGGAAGTAGTTGGGCAGACAATTGATTTGGTCGTTATGGAAATGGTAATCAAAGTTGTAGATTTTGATTTTGAAGTTGAGTTTGAGGTAGTTGACTAGACTGAGGGAAATGTTGTGAAAATTTTGGATAAGGTTGTGGGTATTGGTGATATTGAGAATATCTTCCATAAGGATTTTTCCATCCTTGTGACCAAGGTTGAGCTTGAGACCAAGGCTACCATGGCATTGGTGTAGTCAATTTATTCTGTGGGGGTTGAGTATACATTTGAGTGTCCTTGTATTTGTGATCCTTTCCATGGTATTCTAGCAACAAAACAAAGAGGCTCTACCTAATTTGGAACCACTTCCTCTTGGTAAACAACTTTAGGACCTGGTATTGAAGGGAATTTTATTGTATCATGATTTTCTGTAGATATAACACAAGTTTCTACACTTTTCAAGTCAAGAGAGCATTCTCTCAAAGCATGTTTTTTTCTACACTTAGGACAAAAAATAGATAAGGCATCACTCTCAAATATTTTCTTGTTTTGTAATTTTAAGGTGTCTATTTGTTCACTAATACTCCCTAAAATTTCTATTTTAAATTCATCAAGAAAATTTCCTATTTCCACCCTACTTACTGTTCCAGCTACACATTTATTAATTCTAGAGATAACAGGGTCTCTTGAACTCTTGACTTACCTCTTGAAATATGTATGCATAATTCAGAAATTTATGGTAATGATAACTGAGAAATATCTCCTTTTCCCATCATGTTAATAATATATATCCATTAATCTCTAATGGATTTTAATAAGAGAGCTTTCAAAGTATCTTCATCCAAATTTTCCATTTTAGCCCTCTTAAGATTATAACTTAATCTTTGAATTAAATCCCCAATATTTGATCTTCTCTCTGCATCATTTTAAAAACATCATCCTTGTGATTATGAGGCATGCATTAATCTTTATATTTTGATAAGAATGAATTTTTCATCTCCTCCCATGTTGTAATTTTTGTTTGTTATTAAACCCATGAACCATTTTAATGTTGCATCCTTAAGAGTTGCTGGAAACAATTTCAATTTTTGAGAATCGAGTAAGTAGTCATATGATCTACATAAAACTTCAAATTCAAAAATAAATTTTTTGGGATCCTCGCTTCTTAATCCATAGAATTTAGGAAGGATAGAGGGTGAGATATTTTTCATTATTGATGTGATATCTTCATCGTAGATAGGAAACACAACATGATATGTTTCTACTTTATCTTCTCCTCCTCTACCCCTTCCTCTTCCTCCACCTCTTCCCCTTCCTCTTCCTCCACCTCCACCTCCAATCCTAGGTACACATCCTTCAATTATCAAATGTTCACCATTCACATTGTGTACTTCTCCTTCTCCTTCCCCAACCATGGTAGATTCCTCATAACTAATATAAGGTTCCAAAATTGGATTTTTTCATTATTCTTCTAATTCTTCTAGTTCCTCTATCAATGGTATATTATAATATACTTCTTATTCCTCTTCTTCACTAGATACTTCTAACTCTTGAGCTAAAACTTGTTCCCCAGTTGTATTTAGGAAGATCACTCCTTACGTTGGGGATGTAGGATCTTGTTCTTCCACAGTTGCTTCGGTTGTTGAAGTTGGTGAATTTTTAAGTTGAATTTCAGATCTTAATATCTCAAAAAAGTTTATGTCTGCCTACAAAGGATGGTATGCGAGTTTGGGTGGATGGTGTGGCACTACGAGGTCTTGATGGGGTGAGTGGTGTTGTTGGAATTAAGCTTCTACCTCTAGATACAAATCCACCCCTAGAATCTCTTTCTCTGCGCATATCATTTTTCTGTTTTTATTATGTGTGTGTGTGTGTTTCAGAAAGGAAAAATGATCCTATTTGCACTTCCCTAGAAACGACGCAAAAAATTTTAGCCAATTTAATGTTCTTAAATTTCTCACATAAATTATCGACCAGTGTTGGTAAACTTGTGAAGTGCAAGTGCACTATATGTGCTAGAAGCCTATCTTAACTTAGTTTACTGCTGTGATGATTGAATTTGTAGAGATTATTTTAAGGATGTTTTTATTCTTTATGAAATTGATAAATTTAAATTAGAACTAGGTTCTAAAAATCAACATGCTTTCTACTTTGAAAAAACTGGAGCAAACCTTCTCTATCTTATGAAGAAATCTTAAATAATTTATTTGCTAGTCTCTAAAAATTCTAACAGTCTAATGTATAAAATCAAATTCTATAAAAGATAATTTGTATATATTTATGTTTTTGAAATGAAATTCTATGTAAATGAAACTTATAAAAAAATAAAAAAATCAGAACAAAAATCATGTTTGAACTTAAAATCACTCACTCATACACTGAAATTAAATCACTCATTCACTACTTCTTGGAAAGAAATCACTCGTGCTTTTGAAAATAACTCACTCAAAAACTAGAAAAGAAATCACTCAATGCTTTTTGAAATAAACTTATCTACAAACTGGAAATTAAATCACTTGATTCTCTTGAAATAAACCACACATGAATTTGTAAAATTACCCTACAATAAAATATTGTTGCTTGGAAGAAAAACTACAAATCACTCTACAATTTAAAAATTTGAAAGGGAAATGAATCTACATCAAATGACAAAGGAGAAATATGTAAGCATCTACTTCAAATGACAATGTAGAATTCTGGAAACAACTACAGCAATTGACAGAATGAAAACATGAATTTAAACTACATCAAATGATAAAATAAATCTATGAAAACATATAAATTAAAAACATGAAATGCAGAAGCTTCTCTGTTTGCAGGGGCCACAGGGGCTTCACTCAATGAACCTCTAACATATCACGTGCGATCATGGCATATTAAACAATACCCTTAATTTGAGTACATATTTTTAAATGCCTCTAAAAAACACATTATTTAACCCCCTACCAATATAAACCCAATACACCTTCCCAATTTAAAAATACCCTTATTTCACTATATATTGTAGGTATCGATTTTTTCAAAATAATTTTTTATAACCCTTTATATTTTTTCATTAAATTTGAGTTCCATTTTTTATACCTGCCAATATAAAAACCCTTTACCCCCTATATATCCCGAAATATATTATGTCATTTTTTCCTCATTATATATTCCCCAATATGAACCCACGTGCTATAATATTGCTCCCGCAGTGAAGCCCCGATGGCAGGGGCCCTCCACAAATAGGTGGATTCAACGATCTACTCCAAAAATTAGTTGTGCATCAAATCTTCAAGATATTTCTTCATTAAAAGGAATTAAAACAGAGTTTAAAACTTCACAATCATATCACAATTTTCGCATTGTTCGTATATTTTTTTTCTCAATAATTATAAAAGCTTGTGTATAATTGTTCAAGGATTTTACACTGACTTAGACTAAACAAATTCTATCTTGAAATTTTAACAAATAACAAAATAGTGTTTATTCACGATTTGCTATTTTGCAAAGCAAATCGTGAAGCGTGATTGACTTGGACTCTCCCTCGCTTGTTCAGCGACGTGTTGACCCGCTCCTTTGACCACGCAATCGACTAGTTCTCTTCGTGATTTGGCTCAGATATGAGGAAATTCTTGAAGATATCAGTCTCCACCGGTCTATATGCTTATTTTCTCAGCTGGCACCTCAGAACCCAGCAAGCCATGGATATGGCTACAAAAACGCAAGTCAGATACAAAATCATGTCAATTCCATAGCTAATACAAAATTTAACTTAATAATAAGGAACATTATTGAATATGAAAGATAGGTCATTTAAATACCTTACCATATCAAAAACCTATCACTTTGATGCTTATTTTAGTTGATGATGATGATCAAAAAGGAGGAAAAGTAGGGAAAAGGAAGTTTCAAAATGAAGCAATCATGAGGCTCTACAGCCTTCACAACATAAAATACTGCGGAAAAAAAAAAATATTGCGCAAGAAAGAAATGAACACACACACACACACACATGTCCACTTTTATTTTTGGACAATTGTCCCCGGAAAAACCCAACTTGGGAAAACTGGTGCAGGAACTAAGGGTTTTATTACTATGCAGTAGTTTTTTGAGTACAAATCTATGACTTCCCAAACTGAAAAATAATACATAGGAAAAACTGACAAATAAGTCTGGTGAGAAAATATCACTTTACAACTGGGATCCAGCATTGACCTCGACTTTGAATTAGTTACTTTGCACTACCTCTGCAAAGTGAATGTGTCACCCTATGCATTCTCTACGTCACAAATCGGAGCAGTCTTCTCTCTTGTCATTAGATCTTATGCTAGTTGGAAACAAGGCCCTCCTGGCCTCTGAAAACTCCCTCCAGCTTCTGGTACTGACCCTCGACTGTTTCCTCAACAAAATTTCAGACTCCCTCTGAAGCACTACACTGCCTATAATGCACGGAACTACGTTTCCTCTCTGTGTCTCTTACTTCCTCCTTCGTCTTGCACTCACCATAACTGGAAAATATTCCTCCAGTCAACTATCTTTGGCCTTCACTGCAAATAAATCACTTGATCTCTCTCTAGAAACTACTACATTACTCTCTTGAGAATTCTATCTCTAGATCTCTCCCACTCAGTGTGTTCTTTGAATGCCCATCGAGGTCCTTCTTATATTCTCTTGTTGAAATATCAACGACCAAGATTAAAAATTAATCAAAGGCTAAGATTAACTAGGAGTCGATCCTCTTCTTTATCTAGAAGATTCACATCCAACTTAATTAACACACTTTAATTAATCACATTTCCTAAATTTATACTTGGGAATACATTATAAATTATTAATTATTTTAATTAAATCATCTCTTGATGGAATTTCCCAAAACGATTTTTGGGTATTGAAGAATGCATGTGTCCTATCCTCTCTACAAAATATCGAGGCTAGAGCACATCCGATGCTACAAAAATAAGCATAGACATGGTCACTCGTGGACTATTGGAGGGCAGCGTGAGAGTGGAACAAGTGTGGATGTGGATTGGGCACTTATGGTCTGTTGGAGGACAGTGTGATAGTGTCCAAGTTGGAGCCCGGTATACAACACATTTTGGGACAAAGGTGGTTGCTAGAGTGGCATTATTGATGAGCTCAAGGGTTTGATAAGCTAGGAGTAGTTTGTGGAGCTTGAGACTTGTGTGTGGAGAAGGAATTCTACAGCAGATGATGGGCAGTCCTCCTAGCCCGTGCTCATTGTAGGAGATGGGCATATTATATTGATAGGTGGCAGCCCTTCGTTCCCCATGTTGGTCTTCATCGTTGCAGCCCAGGAAGACTATAGTGGGTTGAAGTCCCTAAGTAGCTAAGGAGCAGCAATGGGCATATTGAGAGTTATTCATAAGTGTAGTTGTGAACAACTCGATAATAGTCTTGATGTGTTGATGTGTTGGTGTACAAATGATAAACTAGAGAGCAGATTGATAACCGAGGTTGAGTGGCCAGATGGACTTCGAGCATTGATAGAGGCATGAGTTACAGATCAAGAGCCGAAGGACTGGGAAGGTACATGGTAGGAGCGAGAGGGGATGAGAGATTGCACTACATCTATATGGTCAGAGTATCTTGTTTTTATCTTGCACTAGTGGATGTATGAGGGTCGGTATCCCTGGTATGGGAACCCTAGACTATTGTATTATATGTTGTTAATATAATGAAGTTGGGTTGAAAATTGTAAAAAAAATTCTATATTCTATACATATGTGTTTTACTATTGTTTATATTCTAATGTGCAAAGTAGTATCATTGAGATTCTAGGTTTGGTAGCGTCAAATATTTTAAGATTCTATCCTAGATCCAAGGTCGTGGAAATCAACAAATTACATATATATAGAGGTACATGGAAGATCTTAAAACACATGATCTATGAAGATTTTAGGCACCAAAATTCCATGGACTGTATTCCTGACCAGGGAAATCTATCGAGGTCCTCCAACAATTTAGGCCCTTAAGGTGCCACGAACTAGATTCCTAACCAGGGAAATCTATCTGGGTGGGACTAAGATGGACTAAAGCTTTCAACCTCTCAAAGTACCATTCTGCTTACTTTCCAACAATCAACCCAGGGATCCTAGTGTGTATCTGAGGTCAGAGTTCTATGACTAACGCCACCCTCCATACACAAGATCCAAACATAAACACATAGTGTCGGCCAAATTTCCTCCCAGGAAATGTGTATCACATGCAAAGCCGCAACACTACCGATTATTTCAATAGGTATCAAATCCTCCTCGATCAAAAAAATCGGTAACAACAAATCTATCTCGATCAAACTAATCGTTAACAACAAGAATGTAAAAAATGATATCAAAACTCCAAGAAATTTACCAATACAAATACAATCCCAATCAATATAAACTTTCAAATAATCATAAGTAAACACAAACCTCCAAGGTATTTCAGACATCTTGATGTTGATTATCAATTTATCACAATAGGACTTAGAGACTTCCAAACGAATATTGACAGAATATTCCTCAACCATACACCTTCCTTTCCTACTTCACAACAACATATTCTACAACCAGATCCCGCTTTCCTTCTTTTAGCAGTACCTCAAAATTCGTTCTCCACTTTCTTATTTCAAGGTATCCAACATGACTATGATATTCCCTCCCTCTTAACTAGGGAGATTTCTTCTATCCAGTCTCCCTCTTAACTTAGGGAGATGAACTTCCTTTTATAACATTGAAGAATATTTCATAGCTTCATTCCTTATCAAATTCATTTTTATCATCATCCTCCATCATGCTTAATAATCAAATGAACTTTACTTACGAACATCTTCACCATCTTCAAGATTATGTACCTACAAAAATTAGATAGAAAATACAACCAAATTCATAGAAGCATGAATTTAACCTTATATTACTTATAAAATAATGGAAGCATTCTACTTTAGACACTAGATACCTAATCTTATTTAGTTTCATAATCAACAAGAGATACATACTTTTATACTTCAACTTCTTGCGTGAGATTTTTTTAGAAACCCTAAATCACATCAGTAACTTAATAAATATAAAAATCTCATTATATCTAGGGATTCAATGTCTCTTTTCAAAATATGACAAATTATTTTATAACATATAGAAAACCCTAGAAACAAGTATAATTCAGCAATCCATCTAACAACTTTCAAAATTCATATGTTATACTTCCTACCAAGATTTAGTGCAAACCCTAGATTTCATACATAAGCCATTAAGTTTCAACAATAAAAGCCAATCACAATACAATTTAAAGTTTCAACAACATGACTAGCTTCTACTAGGGTTTGTTGTAAACCCTTGATTAATCATCAAGGATAAAAAATATCATCCTAGAATATCAAACTTTGACTAGGGTTTAATTGCAAACCCTAGGACTTATAACCATCAATAATTAGGTCAACATATGTACATATCTAGGATTTCATAATCATGCACAAGCATATCATAACAACATGTATCAAGAAAAATAATATAACAAACTTGATCAGACATGCAAACATGTACCTAGGGTTTCATTCCTAAGACAACATAAAAAAAGGGTCTTTCTTATAAACCCTACCAAACCCTAAAGCTCTAAGGTTTCAATGCGTAACACAACAAACCCAAATTTACCAAAACTTCATAAGTTTGGGATTTCAAACATCACCATCCAACCCTAATAGATTAGGGTTTCCATAACCATACCAAAAACCCAAACATAGCATTACCATCAAAAACTTGAAACATCAAAATAACATTTTCTTAGACTTTACCAATAACCCTAAGTAGGCTAGGGTTTCACACATTATTATTTACATACCCTTAAGTTAGGGTTTTACATAAAACCTTTTTAGGGTTCGACAAGAGATGAATGATTTTAATGGGGGTAATCTAATGATAAATCACCCAAATAAGAATCTTTTAAGATTTAGAAGACCTTTAACATAACGATGTTAGTAAAGTAAAGTAAATTTAAAAGAGATGAATATAACTTTATCATGAAGAGAACAATGCTTATGGTTTAAGACATACCTGGATATGCTTCTTTTATAGAAATTATAAGGTTTATTTATTGAGGTAATCCCCTTGAATGGCTTCATAGTTTGATCTTTTGTGAGTCCAAAGAACCAACTTGATTTATACATGTAAATTTTATTGACAATAACAATCGAAATATGCAAGTATAGTAGTATGATGACCATCTAAAGTTTATGTTATTTTAAGATATGTTGAGTACCAACCCTTATTGAGTCAAAATATAAATCTCATTCAAATTTTATTTTCCATAATGAATTATCATATATCCTAGATATTTTGAATTATGAACAAAATTATGTGTGTGATTTTCGTTACAAAGAGAATTTCACAAATTCTAAAAATAGTCATGCCATACATACCTCGAATCTTACATACCTTTGTCTTTTGATCATCCTTTAATCTCGTTTCCTTTTTTCTAAAGAAAAATAATTTAATCATAAGGAGCAATGTTAGTACTTGTATTTCGGTGAGAACTTCAGGACTTTTTTCATAAACTGAGGAGGAATAATTTATTTACTGCTTCCATCATGATTTATGTATCCTTCTATGATAATAATGGATTAGTTGCTATGGGCTCCAAAGAATTTCTTCTCACACTGATGTAGATTGCTTTCTTGATATTTTAATGACTCATTTCTTTCTTTGATATGTTGTTAGATTCTTTGGGTTGGCTATGTTGAACTTGACAGGGCTTGAACCTCTTATACATATACTCATAGTCTTGTTCTTTATCACAGTGATCATGTCTCCATTGGTTTTGAGGTGGTTGAGCCTTGTAGTAATGATTATTGAGAATGTCTTTATGTTGCTAGGTTTTCTTGTATTCTTTTACTTTTTTCAGACCTGTTATTGTCCTTTTGTACCTTGAATTTGTGTAATATACCTTCAGATTCCTGTACCTTGAATTTGGATCATAAGGTTTGTAGTTTTGTACAATTTATCCCACGATCATGAATCATTTTTTTTTCTTATTTGCCTTCAATGAATAGATCAGGGAAAAACCTTTTTCTTTTAATATTGCATTTCCTTCTTGCCAACAAGGTGATATTCAACCTTCTTTCACCATAGCTCCAATGCCATGTTGAGAAATACATTGGGGTGGAAAATTAATTGATTTCTGTTGTTATGGTATTATCTTGTGATGTTTCATTATTAGTTTTTTTCTTTCAATTTATTTTTTTCTTGCCATCAAGACTAATGCCATACAATAAAAAAAAGGAGGACACAAATGTAGGCACGTAACCAGGGAAAAACCCCTACATAGGGGAAAACCCAGTCAAGAACTCTTCCTTTAATAGATTACAAAAAACAATGAGATGGACAAGACCCTCATAACCTAGACTAGAGACTCCTTCCATCCATCAAGTCAATGTATTACATTATTATTCAGTCCTGAGTCTTGTGTATCTTATTTCGTTCTTCAATCTATACTCAATACATATTTCTTGCAGCAATATGATAACCCTTGACAAATTTCAGTGTTATCCCTCAATCTTGTATTAAAATCGTTCATTGGTCTTCTATGTAATGACACAGTCCTACAATAGTCTTCATGATTCAGTCCTATATGTAATGACATAGTCCTGCAATAAGCTTCAGTCTTGTAGAAGTAGCACATATATGATAGCACAATCTTGCAACAAAGTCATTTCTCGATCTTGTAATGATATCCCTGGCTTCGGTCCTGTAGAAATAGCAACACAGTTCTATAATACAATTATGCCTTAGTCCTATGATGGTAGCCCAATCTTCAACTCTGTGATGATATCCTAGTAATGATTTCATACAATGGTTTTGTGGTATCTTAATAGTTTCAGCCTGTAGTCATATAATCTTCTCATCCTAATTCCTTCCACTGTGTTGCATCGAACTTATTCTCTGAAATATTCCGAACTTGTATCTCTGCAATTTGAGAGAAATATACACGCCTATATATAGTTGTTTCCCACTGAAAATAAATCAACATGAGTTTAATTGAGAAGTCAACTTGTAGAATATTGATTTGTATTTTGACAACAAGGTGACTTGATGGAGGAGTTTTTTGACAAATTTAATTTTACTTTTGAATTAAAATAGAGAATCATAAAAGCCTACAATGGATTCTTGACGTATGAAAATTGACCCCAACATGAAAATCATGCTTTATAAAGTCAATTTAATTAATTATAAAATTTATTTTGCTTTCTTTTGATAAATATATTTCATTTTTTACTCAAGTACAATTATGAAAACGGAACCTAGTCACATTCTTCAACAAGTAGATCCAGAATTAATATGGACTAATTAAATTATAATAAATCTATTTACTTTATAAAATAAACAATAAATCATTAACAAAACATTGTTTAGATTTTCGTGGTGCTTCTCACTCCATACTTATATACAGACATTAAAGAATTATTATTTATTAGATCAAAGAAGTGGATCATATATTTCTAGGAGGTCAAATCTAAATGTTATTTGAAATAATATAATTCCTTAAATTAAAATTAAAGTAAATATATAAATTATATGAAAAATTTGGATTCTATTTAAAGAGTTATTGTCGATTAAATAAAAATAAATTCAACAACAGGTGACGGAATCGCTGGAGAAAAGAGACAGCCAAGATGAACCCTAACACTCTAGTTCTAACCTGCGACTCCCTGCTACATGTCGCCGCCGACGAGCCACTATTGTGGCCTACGCTCCAAGGTTACCAAAGATGCGACAGGCCCTCGATCTAACTCAAGCAAAGCACGAACCGCAGAACCGCTGGAGAAAATCTGAAGAAAGTAGGTGCGAAGCTCCCCAATGCACACATAGCAGAGGATACTCTCTCTGCACAAGTCTTTGAGGGCATAGCAGGTTGGAGCACACCTGCGATGATACCTCTCATCTCTGACGTCGGTAAGACAATGCAGAACACTGCGAATATGAAAGCCCAGAAGTATCTAGCTTCGCAGCCGCTCAGCTTTGCTCTTGCAATCAAATCTATAAGCAACCAGTTGCATGAACTTAGATCAATTCTCTGGAGGCTCGCTAGAGATACTGATGAGATAGCATACCAGGGTAACCTCCATCCACCCCTACAGCTCCCAGAAGCCCGAAAAATGGGAAAACGAAGGATCCCATGAGCAGCCCGTGCTCATGGGACAGCGGTAGGAACTCATAAAAGCTCGCAGAATGCAACCAACGGGTATGTTTCATCAAGCTGGGCTCTGCAATGACTCTAGCCAGCCCAGATGTTCCAGATCTATCCTCTCCCGCCTTTCAAATCCAGATCTCGCTCCTCACAGGCAGATCTTTATTGATATGGGTAGGCTCATCAGATAGAGTACATAAACTTTTGCAAGCCCTAGAGCACATGCTAGGGATTCCCTCATCCCTTCAAAGGCTTTTATATGGAGGTAAACATCTTGATGCATCTTTTCCACTTTCATTCTATTACATTAAGAAAGAGTTTACTGTAACTCAACGCTTCGTTTAAGAGGGGGGGTTGTGGGGAAATATTCATCTACTCTAGCCTTCTCCTACAAGGACGTTGTCCATGCACAACCCAATAAAGAAAACCAATCCACTACTGCTCCCAAGCATTTTCTAGTTGACAAGATGGAATAAGTTCCCTCTATAGATATTTCCCATCCATAACTAGCAGAGTAGCTTCAAAAATATGAAGAAACTGTCATCATTTGCAGATTCAATGGAATTTGGCCGTGCTCAAAAGATCTCTATGACTGGATCTACGCCAATTGGACCCACAACTCCACAGTCATCTTATGCTCAAAGGGCTTCTTCATTGTTGTGTTCGATCATGACAAGGATTACCGGAGAGCGGTATCAACAGGCCCGTGGTTTTGGGGACCAGTAGGACTAATTCTTACCCCCTGGTTCCCAAATTTCGATCTCTCAACGGCAATCATCACCAAGATCCCTGTTTGGGTCAAGCTTTCTAATTTACCTACTCACTTATGGCACCCGTCAGTTTTCCAAGGAATAGGAAACTCCCTGGGCCGCTACGTAGCAACAAATCCCCTTTGGGAGTACCAAGGGCTATACACATATGGCAGAGTATGTGTTGAAGTTGACATAAGTAAAGGTCTGCCAGATCAGATCAACCTCAAGATTGTGACTTCCTATGGACTCAGATTCTAGATTATGAAAACACTGCCTTCCACTGCCGCCACTGTCACCAGACAGGGCACATTCAGAATTCTTGCGTCAAGTTCCTCGCCCAAAAAAATCAAAACACCCCCAAGCCAAAACCCAAAAGATGGACATCTTGTAACCTACCTCCCATGGATGAAGATGACTCCTCAAGCTCAGACGAGGAAGAGATTGACGCAGAAATGGAGTAGGCAAGGCAGACGAAGGATTCATCATCCAAAGTCCCTGAGGGACCCCCTGGCACAACGACCTTTCAGAAATGCACACATGAATCCTTTTCTTCTGACTCAGATAAGGAAACCCCTCCAGCAGTCAACAACAATATACTAGTGGTTCCATCCCAACTGCACAAAGCTGGATGGGTCAATTTCAACAAGAAAAAAGGAAAAAAAATCTCGTTTTGAGGTTTATGCCCATGTTGGGTAGAACCCTGCCTCTATCTTCTTTATTTCCTAGTTACGCTTCACTTTTCTTTGTCTGTTACATGCTCACTCTTCGAGACCGAGGTTGATAAATTAATCATTTTCGGTTGGCTCGTTTCTTGCTTCTCTTGATTGTAAACTCTTCTTGTGCCATACATTCACTTAATAGAATTAGTCTTACTTACCAAAAAAAAAAAATCACCAAAACAAATTAATGCATGCACAATGTGTAAATATGTACATTTCTCTCATTTTTACCAATTAAATAATTATTATTATATTAATTATATATTAAAATATTTTTTATTTTTTTAAGAATGTATATAGGGTTACATTATTATTATATTTTGAAAAATAAGATATTAAAATATATGTATATTATTTAATTTTAAAAAGTAATTATATTGAGAAGGGGTTTTGAAGTTTATCATGGGAGAAATGTAGTGTTTATAAACCAACCTAGATCCATTTTAACTTGAGATTTACTAAGCCCTCAAAAAAATCAAATATATTTTCATTCTAAAAGAAGGTTTTCATTTCAAGAGATTTGATCCCTCTAGACACTTGGTAGATCTGAGATTAAGATAAATTTAGGCTTGTTTAATTATTAATTTTATGTTTAGTTTTTAAATTTAATTTAATTTTTCTTACAACATCTCTACCATATTGAACTAGAGAATCCATCTAAACACAATTATTTGTTTAACCATAAACACAAAATTGATTTTTAGTCCATATGATATCTTTTATAAATCATGTGATCATGCATTCAAAATACATGCTAGACACCTTTCTTTTGTGTTTTCATATAAAGAAATAGAAAAATAAATTTTAAATTTTTTGATTACCAATAAACATACTTTCAACCTTACACCTCAAAAACGAGCCAAAGTATTTAAAGTTTCTTTTTCCATAAAGATATGATTTTTCTCATTGGCCGCGGACTCCAAGATTTAGTATCACTCTAATAATATTATGTTGATTTGGAAATTAATAAGGGAAAAACATATAATAATAAAAAATAAATATAAAAAGTAAATAATTGATTTTCTATGAAATCTTTAGTTCGATGTTTCTTCTTTCAGAGATCTTTTAAAATTATTTTAATTAGAGTAATTATTTTTTTAAATATACAAAAATAATAATTTTATTAAAAAATATTATATTATATTTTAAAATAATAATAGTATATTCAAAATCTTGAGTTTGAAAATTGTTTATTTGTAAAATGATTATTTTGTTTATTTATTTTATTTTATTTTTATTTTTATATAATTTGATTGAGTCAAAATGTTAAAGAGTATAAGACAAGACACACAACATTTCTATCTTATTTAGCTAATTGTAGAGCAATGAATGCAAGTATTTAAATGTTGATTTAATATAGGAAAGATGTTGGAAGAGATATTGTAATGTTTGTAAAATAAGGTAATAAATAAAAAATAAAAAACATAATGTGAATGGAATTAAATAATAATAATATTAATATTAATATCACATAGATTCAATTCATTTTGTTATATTTTAATTTTTTTTATTAATAAAATTACAAACATTTTTTTCTAGAAAAAAATCATAATATACATATTATCTTGTGCAATTTAATTAAGAAAAATTATAAATATTAATAAATACTATAAAAGTGTTTTTCATTGTATTAAATTATAATGATTGAACAATTTACGCTCTTAAACCATCATGTGGCTAAAATATCACAATTGAAGCTTTAATTAGAGATTCATGTGTTTTTATCAAATCCAATGAGGATACTCTAAGTTGTGTTCATTAGAAGCAATCATAATGATCAAAGAGGATGTAACAACATGACCAAAATTTATAGACTTATTCATTGATCTTATCATCATCTCCTGAACCAATTTCCCCTATTTATCAAAGATTTTCCTCTTGTATAGAGCTCAGTCTTTTTTCACCAAGTTCTTTTTTTGTTATCCAATCCAATCTTATTTGGAGCAGTTAAAAAAAACCCAAATAATAATAATAATAATAATTAGAAAAAGAAAAGGATAAAAAGGGGAGCTTTCTTTGTAATTCAACCCTCAAGGTTATTTGCAAACTTCTTAAATCCAAGTGAATTATTTATTGGATTCATATTCAAGGATATTAGAGACTTGTCCATGTATGTCATTTTCATTTTAAACTCTTCACTTTTCATTTATTTTCTTTTCTATTATGAATGTAATTATTGCAACTTTCAAGCGACGGTCCTCACATATTTCAGGGATTTATAAAGAAACTTTAGTTTCATATTTCTTTATAATTTTTTGTTTGTATTAAATGTTTGTAAAATAAATAAAGTATTGCTAGAGATTTTTTGTTTCTCTTCTGCTCTTTTCCATGCCTTGAATTCACGCATTTAAATTGATCATTAAAGGCATCAAAGACATGTTTATCGATTAGATTCATTTTGATTCCCAATATTTCACTGTTCTTCATCTTAATTTTGGTGTGACTGCCTTAATCACTGCCACACCTAAGGTTTATTGTATTCCTTAAGCATATTCCACCTTTTCATTTTATGTTATTATGCTCTGCCCTTTGAGACTCCGTGCCAAATGAATAGGCTTTTGATCTAAGAGGTTTGCAATGTTTTATCTTAGTCTACTGCTATTTATTCTCAACCCTATTTATCACCCATTTCTATTTTAAATCTAGCTTTGTGAGCTTAAAGAATAGGATGTGCTTACTAACAATAAGTAATGAGTTGTTATCAATAGCTAAGGGAGCTTATTTTGGCCTAAAAGCCAGCTTGAGGCCAAAATTTGGTCAAAGATGCTTTGGCATAGTTCCTAAACATTCAAGAACATCTTAAGGAACTACATCTTTTGGTTTCATTACTGGGGAACATAATTAAAAAAATGATTTCCCTACAAAATTACAAAGATCAAACATATTTCGTTAAAATGAACAAAGATCAAACACAAGTTGTATAGTTTCACTTGGAGACTCCACATTTTGGTGATTCCATTCTTATATAATGGCATATTCATTTGCTTCACTAATATCTACAAAATATGCTCCTTTTGATTTTTCAAATGTACATGGTTTTCCAAATCCACTACCTAATAAGAATAAATATGAATACATCCTCACAAAATTTATAGGAAATGATGAAGAAATATTTGCTTAGCATTTGCAATATTTTCATAGTCTTATGCATCAACTTGAAATTTTTGACAAGGATGTCCTTATGAATATATTCATGATATTTCTAGATAGAGATGTGAGAAAATGGTATAGAAGCTTGCAATTTTCCAATATTTATTCGTTCAAGGATTTTCATGCAATGTTTAATTCTTATTGCAAAACCATGTATTCAAGTAACCTTCTCTTCAAATATTTTTGTGAACCAGAATGTGAAAGGGAATATTATCAAAATAATGATAATGAAAGAGACAATTCATTTATGAAGAACACTTGCAACCATCCTTTCAAGAATCACACCAAAGGCGGTATGCAACAAAAAAAAAAATTAAACTAATATTTCTACTTCTATGGATTACTTTTTCAAAAGAGGATTGAATCAAGAAAATCAAGAAAGGTATATTGTTGTTTCAAATCTTTTTCAAAATCAATTTGTTTATAAAGAACCTGAGATTGAATATGAGGAAGGCAACGAAAAAGAAGTTGATGAGAAAAAACCCATCAAAGTTTTCAAATCAATTGAAGGTGATTTATTTCCTTTTTCATTTTCCTCATTAGAATTGCAAATAGATAAACAACTTGGTATTATTGAGGAATTGGATAAGACATAAATCTTGCAAAACTAGGTTAATCTTAATAAAAAGAGTTTTTTCCATACCTTTCAAGATCTAGTGGAAATATGGATGGAGTCAATTTTTAAGATATCAAAATATTTCACTTTCATAAGGGTACAATTTCAAAATTTTAGCTATTAGCTTCAAGTTTTTTTTTCCAACGTCGTTTACTGATTCCTATCCTATTCTAGCAAAAGGATGAAAGTAAGGTTCACTCAATTAATCAAATATTTTCACAATTACACTAGAAATTTACATTTATTTAACCAAAAGGGTTGATCAAATTGGTATACGAGTTGGTTGTGCATGAATAATATTTCCAAATGAGCATTTGGTTTTGAATTTTCACAACACTATTTATTTTCAATTTTCATATACAATTGTTTCAATGTTAATAAGCCAATAGAGAGAAAGAGAGAAATGATTTCAATGGACCATACATGAGTAGGTACAAGGATAGATTTATAGAGAAATGGTGAAATAAGTTTTTTATACCTCACAAAGAAGAACTATCCCCAGTTGGAGTCAATGTTGTAACACAAAACGTCCACCAAATTTCTTTAATTCACACAAGTTTGGCTTATTCATTGATCTCGCCCTTGTCCCCTAAACCAATTTATCCTCTTTATAAAAGATTGTATCTTAGTTAAAGCCTAGACTTTCTTCACCAAGTCCTTGTTTTATTATCCAATATCACTATTACTTATACCCAAGTTAAAAAACAAAAAATATATATATATATTATTATTTTAAATGATTTTTTTTTAAATTAAGGGCTTACTCTATAATAATTTTTATTAAAAGAAAATGGAGAGATAATTTTGGAAGCAATGAAAGAGGGGAGTTTTCTCTTTCATCAAACTCTTGAGACTATTTTAAAACTTCTTATATCCAAGTGAATTATTTTTTGGATTCATGTCTCAAGGATAGTAGAGCCTTGTTCCTCTATCATTTTTTGGTTTTAAGCTTCTCACTTTTCATCTCTATTATTTTCTACCATTAATGTAGTGATCACATATTTCACGCGAGGGTCCTCATATATTCAAGGCTTATAGAGACGATTTGATTTTCATATTTCTTTAAATTTATGGTTTGTATGAAATGTTTATATAAAAACAAAACAATGTTAAAGAATTTATATTTGTTTTCACTCTTTCCCATGCCTTTGTATATACGCATTTAATATGATCATTAAAATCATCAAACAAATGTTTATCAGTTGAACCCAAAAATTCACTTTTCTTCATCTTCGGTTTCTTATGACTTCCTTACTCACTCCCACACCCGAGGTTTATTATTTTATTTAAGCTTACTCCACCTTTTGTTTTTAGCTATTTTGATATGCACTTTGAGACTCTATGTCTTATCGATAAGCATATGATCTAAGAGGTTTACAAGGTTTTATCTATGCCTACTACCATTTATTCTCAACCCTATTTATCATCCCTTTCTATTTTTAATATGGCATTATGAGCTTAAAGAATAGGGAACTTCTTATTAACAATAAGAACTTATTTATTATCAATAGTTGAGGGAGCCCCCTCTGGCCCAAGAACTCGCTTGAGATCAAAAGTGGGTCCAAGATGCCTTGAAATAGTTCCTATATAGTGAGGAACATATCAATGAACAACAGAGATATTAATGATATTTTGATATCAATTTTTAAGGTCAATATGTTATTTGTCAACAGTTTTATTTATTAGAAAATATAAATATATGTTATATAACTTCAACACCTTGGATTTGGGTGTCCTCTCAAACTCTTATGCCCGTCAGGACCCTCATGCTAACACAATCTAGGACATTATTGCACAGGGATGGTGGAAACTCTCCTCTGTCAGTCTTGTAGATAACATTCAATGCATAAGGGAACAGTAACACCATTCCCATATTTACCCACTTTCACCGGGCTACCAGGGTAAACATGAGCTTAGGGATACTATGAGATGAATAAAATCCCTAAGTACATTTAAGGAAGTGGAATAAAAAATATGAAACTTTATTGACTTGCCCCGGGTGCTATAAGACCCCCAGGAGTTAAACAACCACTCTAGGTGCTTAAACCCTGAGTTAAATTTCATTTTCAGTGATCTCGAGCCTCAGTCTCTCTGATGACAAGGAAAGCCAATGACTATAACCCTCTAGTCACTCTAATAACCCTTCCTCCCAATGACTACAGTCTAGATCTCCTAGTTATGAGCCTACGACCCCATAATCTAAGCCACCTTTTCAGGGTCTGACTACCATACAACCCAAAACTTAATGAGACTTCTAGGAATGATAAATGACACAAAGACAAAGCCTTTAACTAAAAATTTAATCAAGGACTTGACCTAAATTGACCTAACCATAATAGTCATTTCATCAAACACATTGAGAACATGTAATTTATAGGTCATGAATGCATATATCAACATAAGGCGGAAAAGCCCCGGGTTAAACAAAGTTACTGATCAAACGAGAAAATTACCTAGTGCCCATTTTTTTGGGGTAGCAAAAAAACACCCATTTTTGAAAAGTGGTGATGCAGAATCACCCACCCCCCGCCACCCCCCCCCCCCACCCCCCAATTTTTTAGCATAATTTTGGCACTTTAAATTTTCTTATGCCTTTTTTTTTAATGTCATGATTTTTATGTCGATTCTGAAAAGTGGTGATGTAAAATAAACTTTTTCTTTTTGGAGCATATTTTTAGAGCTTTAAATTTTCTTTGTTTTTTTTTAATGACATGATTTTCATGTCGATTTTGAAAAGTCGTGATTTTTTTGGTACTTTAAATTATTTTATATATGAAGTATGAACATTTATTTTAAAATGTTAGTGATTTTCATGCTAATTTTGAAAAATGTTGATGCAACATCAATCCTTTTAGTTTAGAGTGGTCATTTTGATTTAGGTAATAAAACATAAAAATAAAATATAAAAGCATGACAAAAAAAATCAAACTAATAAAAGTGTAAAAAAAAACAAAAATAACTTGTAAAAATAAAAAAGGTAAACAAAAAAATTTATAAATAAATAAAAAATAAATCGAAAAGAGGAAAAATTCAAAAAAAGCACATAATTTAAACCAAAAAAACAAAAACAAAACAATTTTTTTTAAGTTAAAAAAAATAACATAATTAAAAAAATTGAGAAAATAAAATAATTAAAATAAATAAATAAATTATAAAAAATATATAAAATAATAAAACAAAAAATAATTTGAATTCCGAAATTTAAATTAAAAATAAAAATAAAAAAATAAAAATAAAAATAAAAATTTTAAAATAATAAAAAGAAAAATTTAAATTAAAAAAAATAAAAGTATATATATATATATATATATATATATATATATATATATATATATATATATATATATATATATAATTATAATTATAATTCAATTTTTTTAATTAAAAATAAATAAAATAAAATAAAAAATTATATATATATATATATATATATATATATATATATATATATATATATATATATATATATATATTAAATTTAAATTGAAAAAAAAAACAAAAATTAAAAAATATAAATTAAACTTAAAATAAACAATTAAATTAAAATTTAAAAAAAAAACAAAACAAAAATTTAAATTTAAATTTAAAATAATAATAATAATAATTTTTAAAAAATGATTAAATTAAATAATATTAATATTAATATTAATAAACAATTATGGGGCTCGACTGACAGGCGGAGGGAGAGCTACCAACTCTCCCCCATTCGCCATCTAAGCCTCGTTGATTGTTTTTTTTAATTTAATTGTTTTCTTTTTTATTGTATTTCTAATTTATTTTATTTTAATTTTATTTATTTATTTATTTATTTAATTTAATTTATATTTTTCTTTGTTCTTTTTTATGTTTATTTTTAATTTCATATCTTTTAATTTTTATTTAATTTTTATTTATTTCTAATTTTAATTTTAAAAACGTTTTTTTTTTTTCTTTTTTTCTTTTTTTTAAAGAAAAAAAAAAACATTTTTCTTTTTTTATTTGAAAATGTATTTTATATATATATATATATATATATTTTTTAATTTAAATTTTGATTTAAATTTTCTTTTTAAAAGATATTATTATTGTTTTTTTTTTTTTTTTTTTTTAATTTTAATTATATTTTATTCTAGTATTTTAATTATTTTAAAATATTTTTTTAACAATTTTGTTTAATTATGAGATTTTTTTAACTTCTTCATTTTTTCTTTTTTTTTGAATATTTTTTTGTTTAATTTTTTTTATTTTTACGAGTGTATTTTATCTTTAATAACATGCCTAAAAATCATTGGAATTTTATTTTCATAAAGGTGATATTTTATCTTTAATGTCATCCTTGGATTTTTAGGGCTTTTGAGAGACGTGGTATTTTATCTTTAATATTATGCCTAAAAATCGTTTGAATTTTAAGGCTTTTGATATTTTATCTTTACTGTTATGTTTATCGTTGAAATTTTAAAGTTTTTCAGTGTCATGATATTTTATCTTTAATGTCATTATTAAAAATTGTTGACAATTTACCCCTAAAAGAAAAAGATATTATTCCAACATCAACATTTTTCGTTTTCAAGGTGTTTTTTGCACACAAAAAATTGACGACATTATTCTAGCATCAACACTTTTCGTTTTTAGGGTCAACATTATTCCAGCATCAACACTTTTCGTTTTCAGACCATTTTTTGCACACACAAAAATTGGTGACGTCATTCCAGCATCAACACTTTTCGTTTTCAAGCTATTTTTTGCACAAAAAAATTGGCTTTTAGTTCTATTTTTTTTAAAATTTGAAATTTTACCCTTAAAAAAAAAAAACAAAAAACAAAAAAGAAGAAGTTATTCAAGAATACAACTTTTCGTTTTTGGGTTGTTTTTTCATGGTTTTTCTATTTTTTTGGTTATAGTTCTCGTTTTGAGGTAATAGTTCTCCTTTGATCAGTAACTTTATTGTTAAACTTCATGTAATAAAGTCAATAAAGGAAAAATAAGACCAAGGTCATGGGACACATATTCCAAGCTGAATGTTGGGAAAAATATCCTAGTGTGGGTGTTCATTTGGTTATTATGGCTAAAGGAAAAAGGCAAAGTGGCATTAATTGGAATTTTATTTATGAAAAAATGGAAAATAGGAGAAAAGGAAGGTGAAAGGTCATAGGTTGCATGTGAGGAGGAAAATGAAGGAAAATAATGGAAATTGAAGAAAATAAAGACCTCAATGATAAAAAGGCTTCTGATGATGACTTCACATATTTTGTTAGTTCAGTTTTAGATCCCTCTCTATTCTTTCTACTCTTTCATATTATTGCACAGTGGGATAATTCTTGGAGCACTCTAGCATTAGAGAAAAGAAGGAAAAGGAAAAGTAGGAAAGCGCAAGGGAGCAACAAGATCATCAACTACAACATGTTTGCTTTGCAGGGACCAAGTTGCCTGTATGATTTCTTTGCTAGTTTTGGCATGCATGGTATATGCATGTGTGTATTTGGTTCTCTAGCTATCATTGGCATGGGTTTTTCCATGTACTACAATGGTTTTCATCCTTGCATTACCATTTCTGGATAGCCATGGTGTGATGGGGTTCTTTTACTTGGTTAAGCTGGATTATCGGATGGTTTTCTAAACTAATTGAGGTGGTCTCAGAAAATTTCCCAAAGGCCTAGAAATCCCTAGATCAGTAAAGGTTGGATATGTGGTAAAGCCTAAGGGTGGAGACCAGTAAATTCCTCACGGTTTAGGTGGAGAGATCCAGAGGCATCCATGCTTGTATAGGCCTAGTGGTCCCTGGATCGGTATATGGTGAGATTGTGGTAAAGCCTGGTAATATATGTTTCTTGTTTGGGCCTAGGAATCCTTGACCGATAATGGCAAGATTGTGGTAAATCCTAGTTGTATAGATGAGGGTTTTGGGCTTAGGAATCCTTGACTAGTAACGGTGGGATATATGGTAAATCCTGAGGAATCCCTTGTTGGTTTTGTTTTGAGTCCCACATTCATGCTTTGAATATGGCATGAGGGTGATTGGTTGAAAGAAAGATTTGGTTCAACCTAATATATGGTCTAGTGGTATGTGGAAGTCCCTGACTTAGTTTCCTTTTGCATGTGTTAATAAGAGTTCTTTTCCTTTTATATTTCATGAGCATTTACACTTGTTATTATGTGGCTTTAATGGCTATTCTATCATTTATATTTCTCTAGTTATATGTTAGTTATAAGAATGGTTTTATAAAAGAATTGAGTTATGGATCTCATCATATTTTGGTTAGTAAATGAAATGTTAATGAATGCATAACTTAATAGATTATATTGCAGCTATTGTGAGAGGGCATGATTAGACATTCTTGACGATTCTCATATAAGTATGAAACCCCTATCTTCGTATGTTTATTTATGACCTGTAGATTACATGTTCATGATGTGTTTGACGAAATGTATGTAATGGCTACGCCTTGTTAGGTCAGGTTCTTGTCTAATTTTTGTATGGAAGGCCTTGTCCATGTGTCATTTATTATTTCTAAGAGTTTCATTAACTACCGGGAAGAGGTCTAGATCCTAGCCCTTAAAAAGTGCCTTAGATTTTGTGGTCATTAGCACAGAACTAAGCAAAAAATACTGCAGTCGCTCTCTTGCAGGCTTATGCATGCGACTAGCAAGGAAAATTTTAAGGATGGAAGTTTATCTTAAAGTTTAAAAACCTTGGAAAATCTTACTAGCCCCTAATATGAAAATTGTAAAATGTATGGCAATAATTTTGTAAACATATTTAGATTTCTAATGATTTTATATTAGTCTATATAAAAATTTTGCAATTTTTAGGGTAAAATAATTTTATTCTATAAAATGTGGGTGAATCATTTAAAAAAAAAAAAAACGAAAATTGGTGAATATTTTTTTTGGAAAAAACATGGAAAATTAGCCCAACTGCGAATATTAGCCCCTAAAATTTTCCCTGGCGACTGGAGAGTTATAGTCGAAATCAAGCAGTGTTATGTCAGGGTCCAGGGGTCTAGATCAGTGAAAAAGTGGCTTAACTAATGTTTTGGGCACCTGGAAGGGTGGGTTATCCCTTGAGAGTCCTGTAGCACCTAAGAGAGGTCAGTAAGGTTTGGTTAAGTTGATTCCATTTCCTTAGGGTGATCTAGGAGGTTGAGTCATATCATAGTAACTCTTCATCACATATTTACCTTGGTGGACCGATAAGCTTAGGTAAGTGTGAGAGGAGGGTGTTACATAAGGGTCTGATACTTATATGGAAATCATCGAGGTCTAATGCCCTCTCATAATATTTGTAATAACATCTATTAGGTCATGCATTCAATAACCATTCTTTTACCAATCAAAAAATATTATGAGCCATAACCAAAAATTGCTATGAAACCATGCTTATAACCAGAATAGTAACAATGGTAGAAAAACCATAAAAGTGACATAATAACAAGTATAAATACTCATGAAATACAAGAGGAAATTAACTCTTATTAACATGTTCAAAATCCAACCAAGTCAAGGACTTCCACATACAACTCGACCATAGATTTGGATGAACCAAATCTCTCTTTTAACCAATCACCCATGTTCCATATTCCAAGCATGAATGTCGGATATCATGGGATAAACCAATACATAAATAACCAAGGGAATCCATAAGTTAAACCACCTCCACCGTCACACTGTCGTGATCTCACCTAAAATGGTCCTGAGATCACAAAACCAAACCAGGCTTGGATGCCTCAGAATTCCTTCACCATCCCTTGAGGAAATTTCCTATCTCCACCCACTTGTTGAGGGATTTCGGGAGAAAAACTATCTCCACCCCCAACCCTTGGGATTTTGCTGAGACCACCTCACCCGAATCCAAAACATTTTGGAAATACATACCTCAACCAAGAATGAATCCCATCACACCATGGCTATCCAGGAATTGGAAAGGCAAGGCTGAAACCACTGTCACACCTGGAAAAACCCATGCCAATGACAACAAGAGAACCAAATACACACATGCATATGCCATGCATGCACAAACCAGCTAGGAAATCACACATGCAACCTATTACCTGCAAGTATTCCTGTTGAGGCTTCTTGATCCAACTTTTCCTTGCTTGTCCTTGGTTCCTTATCCTTCCTTTTTTTTCTTTCTCCTCTTGGTGCTATTCTCCTCTCTGAGATTAATTTCAAAACAAAACTAAAAAATGGCCCCAAATTGATGCTCTGGTTCCTTTTTATTATTCATGCCCCTATTTTCTTCATTTTTCCTCTATTTTCCTTCAATTTGCTCCTAATGCAATTATGTGACCTTTCACCCTCCTTTTCTCCCGTTTTCCTTTATTTTCATAAATAAAATGCCAATTAATGCCTCTTTTCCTTTCCAAATCCTTTGATAGTTCCTTTTCCAAATTCCTTATCCATAATAAACCAAGCGAACACCCACCAGGATGTTTTTCCCAACATTCAACTTGAAATACATGTCCCATGAACTTGATCTTATTTTTCCTCTATTAACTTTATTACATGAATTTTTAAATCCGAGGTTGTTACAGGAAGGTGGTGAATGGATGAGGACAAGGCACTCATACCCTACTCAGGAAATGAACTAAGGCATTATTCCACCAAGGGACATCCATTCTCACATTCAAAATTCTCTGCAAGTGATTAACCTATGTTGGGTTTGCAGAGGAGTGAATATTAGGGAGCTCGACACTGAGGGAAAATAATTTTCCTACCTGAAAATTATGGTCCATGAATGATAGCGTGCCAGAAGAGGAGGGCATGGGAAAGGCCATCTACCTCCCCCTCCCTGGCATAGACAAGGCATGGAATACTTTGATGGGGATTTTCCACTACACATCAAACACGTGGTCATTGTAATGGAAGTGCACGAGCTCAAAAACACTAGCAATGGTCATTGGGTAGTTAGGAACTTGTGTGGTCATCATATGAGAAATTAGGAGGAGGTCCTACATTTCATGGAAATTAGAATTGTAAACATATATCTCTATCTAGTCTAGACTCTGTCAAATCTAAGGGCCCTGTAAGTCACTTTGGGAATTCAATTCCCTCCTCCTCCCCCTTTGTCGCCTTCATTCAGATCGCCTAGCAATTCAGACAATGTAGACTCTATTCAAGAAGGTACCAAGCCTCCTAGCCCTAAACATCTAGGTTCCTTAAAAAATGACAAGCATCCAGTTATTCCTAACTCTTCTAGCCACATGGAGAAGGAATTCACTTCCGCTAATAAGATTGTAGATGTACTCCATTTGAAGGGTGATACCTCTTAGCACCAAACTAACACTAGCATAGGTGGTGTGTTTGTTTAAGGGGAAAAACCTCCTTGGTTACTTGAAGGCTATGGAGCTTCCTTCTAGTATCTCGCTCAATGTGACCATAATCATTGACTATCTCCAGGAAAGGCTCTCTCAACCTCTACTTATTTACTGTTTTTTTTATGGCCTTTTGTTGTTTTGGTCCACTTTGTTTTTGCTACATCTATCTTTTCTTTGGTCCTATTATTTCAAACATTGGTCTCTGGAAACTTAGGGAGACCTTCAAGTTTCCCACTTAAGGGAAGATGGTTCTTCCTAAATATACTTTAGGTGAGGAGGGTTTTTGCACACAAAACAAGTGCATATGATACTCAGTCTACTCATGTTTATCCATGCATATTTTCTATGTAAACTTTTGAAAATATACTGAAAATTTTTCTTGCTTAAAAAATAAATAAAGCACTAAATAATGCTCCTACATAAAGAATTAAAAATTCATATGATTATGAATTTTTAATTTTAATAACAAAACATATTATTTTTTAAGATTAAAAGGTGCATAATAAACTATGTCCTATACATATTTTTATAGTAATAATAAAAAAAATTGAAATAAAATCAAACCAAATGAAAATTGTTTACATTTTTTAACATTAAATTACATTTAAGTATTTATAAATTTTTTAATCACATTCTACATATATTGAAAAAATAAAATATTATAATTATATTTTGTATTTGAAAATTAAATTATAATTATATATATATATATATATATATATATATATATATATATATATATATATAATTTGAAGGAATTATGTTATAACTAAACTAAACAAAACAAAATAAAATCACAATTTCGTCTAAATAAATAAGGATATGTGCGGTGCATTCAAGGAGTGCAACACTTGCCTACCTTCCCATGTGAAGGCATGTGAACATATTTATGCCTTGATCTCCTCACTCGAAATCGTAAGCACATTGCAACACTACTAGCTATGATACATGATAGGTTCCCATTGTGTCGATTTTCCGTGATAAACAAGGGGGTTACAGGGCAGCAAGTGCCTGCCCTAAGTGGGAAGTAGTAGTTTCTCAGCAGAAGGATTCACCATTTATACAGGCAAGTATATACTAGTTATTCTTTTAAGTACATGAAGAAAGTTTCCTCACTCTCTCTCTCTTGTTCGCTTCCCAAGCCAGGTTACTCTGCGCTGCATGAATGCACAATAGGGACTGCCCACAACTGGGACAAGTGCGTGAACTTCATCATCAAGTCTCTGCATTTTTCTTAAGGGTTTACAGGTGTGAATTTGTTGTAAATAGGATCTCAGTGTTTTTTTTCGGAGTTCTCTTCTAGCCATCTCGGATATATTACAGTTAAGGCATTAAAAACCCAGAATTTATGTGGATTATAATTATGGCATTCAAGCTAAAATTCCTTGTCCTCGGTAGAACCTTGTCCTGATATTATAATTTTATATTAATGATATTATAATTTTCAGCGACCGAACCATGTAATTATGTTTAGGTTTTCATTTCTTGCCTGGAAAGGACATTGTTCTTTTTGTCTGAGTACTGAAGAGAAAGTGTGATGGTATTGGCAATTCCCTTGAAAGTAGCATTTGTACAATGTTTCTGGAATGTTTTCTTCTACATATTCAGTATGTTTTCTTCTACATATTCAGTAGGAAAAATCCTGGCTTTCGTTATAATTAAAATGTTGTTATAACAAATATGTAAAGTCGTGAAGGCTTTCTAGGGAGGGTTTGAATACTTACTACGTACACAACACTCAGAAGCTCAATATTCCATCAAATAGCCCAGATACTGGATTTGTTACCCTTGTATACTATAGAAATTAGAGCAAATTCTACTGCCCCAGTAAGACACATCAGTGTTGTTAATGATATATTAGCCAGATATCTCTTCAAAACATTTTCCTGCATTCAATTTCACCCATCGTATCATCAATTCAATTTTACCCATCGTATCATCAATGGTCAAAAAATTATAGGGTTATAACCAGAATAATTTCAGGGTATCATTAAATCCAATTAATGATGATGAATATCACCTCAAAAGAAAGACACGCAGCCATAATCACGATGCTCCCAAAGACCAGGATTCATTGCTATTGCTATTTGGTGCTTGTAGGTGTTTTCTATTCACTTCTATTCTGTGCTTGCAGGTGCTCGCTTTCCTGCAACTTGACCAAAGGTGAAAGTTTCAAAAACAATTCCTATAAAGCTTACAATGTCGTAGAATCAAATACACCTAACATGCAAAAGAGACACAGAACATGCAAGAGAGACATTGGGACGCAAAAGTGTTGACACATGTGCTTACGTGTTTACTAACTAGAATAGTCTTCTTCTGAGTCTAAAATGTGCATCTGGCTAGTTTTTCCATGGTTATAGCTTAGTAATAAATGTTTACAAACTAATGCTAACGTTAGTCTCTATTTGGAAAACATGAATGAAATAAATGGTTATAACTTAGCAATAAATGTTTACAAACTAATGCTAGCGTTAGTCTCTATTTGGAAAACATGAATGAAATAAATGTGTTCAACGAATATCTCTATTTGGAAAACATGAATGAAATAAATGTGTTCAACGAATATATGGTAGGTGAAGAATACGAACAAATGGTCCCTCTGCCTCGGGAAGAGGCCAATAAGACCATAAATATTTCATGAATTTCATTGGTCCTTAGAATTATTGCAGCAATTTAATAGAACATCAAGAATGGTGCTTTATAAAAACGTTAAAAAATTTATATTAACTTCGAAGAGAATTATTGCTAACCACTACTTTCGATTACTATAGTCCCATGTCGTGATGGCAGGGACTAATAATTTTGTAATCAATGCTAGTTTCAGTCAATATAAACGATACACACAGTTAGGTTTGAACACCTTTGTCAACATGTTTAAATAATCTGTAACCAGGATAAGGGTTTCCCATATACTAAGGGTTTCAATAGACCTAAAAGTCCTTGCATGAAATGGAAATAGTCAGCCCTAATTAAGGAAGGTAAAGATGGAGAATCAGGGGCGATATGGCATCCAGTGAGCCTTAGCGTGGGGTTTTAGCACCTTATGAGTATATCACGGTAATTAACGAATATACCATAGTATTGAATGACGTAGTAGAGGGAAAATATAATCAAGTTACTATGAAATAATGGAACATGGACAAAGAGTCAAAGAAATTTGTTCGCAACTACTATAGGGCGAAAACGCGAATTTGGGAAACACTTTTTGGCATGAGATAGAATTCGAGAGAGTTTTTTAATTTCTCGGCCGAGAAAAAAAGTCAACAAAATTTCTCGGCCGAGAGTTGTGTGAAAATTTCTCGGCCGCAAACTCTCGGCCGAGAGTTAGAAAAACTCTCGGCCGAGAGTTTTTTACATTCAAAAACTCTCGGCCGAGAGTTTTTCTAACTCTCGGCCAAGAGTTTTATTGTGCAAACTCTCGGCCGAGAGTTTTTAAAACTTTTTCCCGGGAGTTTTCCCGCGCATAAATTGGTTTAAAACTCTCGGCCGAGAGTTTTAAAAATTTCTCGGCCGAGAGTTTTTCTCGGCCGAGAGTTTCTGGTCAACAAAAAACTCAGAAAAATCTGCAGTTTTGAGAAACCTGCAACTTTGAAGGGACAGAACACCTACAAAAACAAAATGTTATATGTCGGACCAAGTACCATTAGATTCGTCTCTAAATCTAGTTTTTGATGATGTGAGATTTATGGAGTTTCATTAAAAAATTCAAATTTTTATTAATTTTTTACTAAACTATGTCACTATGGAATTTCATTGTTCGAAAAATTGCACTGAATGAAAATTCAATAACTTTCAAACGAAGACACCAAAAAATTTAAAAAAATCATAGTGCACTTCCTCTCCCTGTCTACTTCAAAAGGGTACTCTCATTTTTCTTATTGACGATCACATTGAAAAGAAAATCAAAGGATAATAAAATGTACTGAAAAATCACTGTTTTTTTGTCTTCATCCATTTCAAAAAATAATAAAAAATAGTGATTTGATCCGAAAATTACCAAAAAATAGTCTGTGCACTAGTGCAATATATGCAGATTATGATGCTATGGTTTTTTTCCAAAAAATGAATAACCTTCCCTAAAAAAAGTTAAGGATAATAAGTGACTATTTATGTTTGCCTGAAAATTTCAAGTATATGCAGTTAGTAAATAACAAATTTACCCCTCTATATGTCAATAATTTTTTTTAAAAAAAATATCGGTATGGAGGTAAGACAATTCTCTACAATTCTTGTTTTTATGTCAAAGCATAATTTGCGATAAAAATATGAGTTTAGTGGAGTTGAAGTTGAAAAACATAGAAAATTACAATTTTCAACGTCAAAAAAGGGCAAAAAGTGTTTCCCAACTTCACATTTTCACCCTATATTAAAATATAATAAAGCCTTTGAGAGCCCTTTATGGATATTTTAGACAAATTTACTTTAAAGGATGAAGAAAGGATCAATAGAAAATAAAGTGAGAAGAGAACCAGGAAAAAATTCATGTACCAGGGAAAGGACAACAAAAGAAGATCCTAACCTCTTCATAGAAAAAATTGCAATTCGAGGAGGTGATTTTAGAGGTAGAGGATCTTTCTCAGAGGTAGAGGTAGATATTAACAATTCAGATGTTATACATGTAAAAAATTGGGTACATGTCACCCAAATGATAAAAAAATATTCCAATAGGTTAAAGGAGAGCCCATATGAAAGAAACAAAAGAAAAAAAATATGAATCTATGTACGAAAATTTCGAGGGAGGAAAGTTCTTGTTGATGAAAATATTTTTGATCAAATTAGAGAAAGAGCTAAGGAACCATGTCAAAGGAAAAGCTTGGTCAAGTTTGTTCAATGATTGTGTCCAAGTTAAGAGGTAAGTGTTGCAAGGTTGTAATTGATATTGGTAGTATAGACAATCTTATTTCTACAAAGGTGGTAAAGAAACTTGATTTGAAAAGAACAAGAAATCTCACCCCTTATAAAGCGTCAACGTTGCAAAAAGGGCATCAAATTCTAGTAAATGAATAGTGCACTAGGTTGAATTTCAAATTGGGAGGTATAAGGATGAAAAATTATTGATATAATACCCATGAATGTCTAGTACATTTTGTGGGGAAGGCCATGGCAATATAGTAGAAGAGTTATCCATGATGGTAGAAGGAATACATATACACTTGAGAATGATGGTAAGGAGCACACATTGTTACCTTTGCAAGAAGAAGGATTCGAAGAGGAGGATGGTCCTAATGTGTTGTTGATTCCAGTTAAAAGGTTGGATCCCCACCTTGAGCGAGAGACTAAAGGAGGAAATAATGATAACCCACTAAAGTATTCACAATAGCACTAATACCATCTCCATCATCACACTATCGTGATCTCACAACCACTGTGATTTCTTATAATTTAAATATCTTGTTTTAAGTTTTTGCAAATACAATTATAATCTAGATTATTTTAATATAAGTGATATAATTTACAATCATTATTATACTTAAAAACATATTCAAAAAAAACTTTCAAAAAGGAAAACAATACCTAATTTTTATATAATTAAAATTAAAATGAAAATAGAATATTTGATTTCATAAATTATAAATAAAACAAAATATTGTGTTATTTTATACTAATTTGAAAATTTATTAAAATAGAATATTTTATTTCATAAATTATAAATAAAACAAAATATTGAGTTATTTTATACTAATTTGAAAATTTATTAAAATTTTAATTTATAGTTATTTTATTTTAAGCATAATATGTTTATCTATTATTTTATTAAAAACTAAGAATAATAATTATAGTTAGATATTATTTGAAAATTTTATAATTATTTTTTATTTATATTAATAAAAACAAAAAAAATAATTTTCTAATTTTGTGATTTTTTTTAATATTATATTTTTTTTTCAAAACTCTATATAATTTATTATTTAGATTTAATTTAAACCATTATTATATAAAATTTAATAAAATGATTATTTTGATACTTATATTCAATCTACTTAAAATTTAAATTAAATTTATACTATGTACTATTGCTTATGAATTAATGGTTGTAATTTTAAAAATTATAAATAATATATAAATATTAGAAAGTGAAATGAGAAATTTTTAACAATTTATTAAAAATAAAAATATAAAGAAAAGTGCAAATTGCTCATTAAAAAAATGTTAAATGACTTAGGCAATTTCAATAAAATTGAAATATGATTCACTAATAATATTCAAGAGGAATACCACATCCATTTGCCAAAAATATTTCCTCGCGGAAAACAATATGCCTTAAAACCACACCTCCTAAAGGAAGTGAAGTGAAAACTTCCCTAATCCATTTTCGAAACCTATGACAATCTTTATACTTCTTATGTATTTCTTATTCAAATAGTTTTATGTTTTAAAATATTGGATAATAATTCCTAATAAATAAAACCATATAATTTGATTAAATTATATTTTAAAAAATCTAACTAAATTTTATAAAAGTAAATTCCACTCAATTTCAAAATATACTCCCACATGAACTTCGAACTAGAAAAATTTCCATTTTTTTTAATTTTCAATAGAGAAAATTTATATAACAAAGAGAGTAGTTAAGCTCTACTTGTATTACTATTCATTCAAATAATTAAACATTCAACATGAACAATTATTTAATCATTTACTTTGATTGTTTAATCATTTTTATGTGAATAGAGGAAAAATAATTCAAATAAATATTAACACTATTGAGTATGAAATGGATTATTATTTTTGATCCCACAATTGTTGGTGAAATGACATTCTGTCTGTAGAGTATTCCATCTGACGACGTGAGTACAATCAACTGATATGAAGCATAACACACCCACTAACACATCTAATAGAATATTAAATACAAGATATTTATCTGAGTGCAAAAATTTATTGGTAACAACCTAAATCGTAGTTTAAAAAATCCACAAAATAATCTAGAAATTCAAGTAAGTTTATGAAAAATTCTGGCATAGTTTTTTGAAAATTTGGGTTACTGTTGTCAAACATCAGGATTTTGACAGCCCCAGAGGTTTTTGATGGTGTTGAATCCATTTACACCATCAAAAAATGATTCAAACACTCCAACTACCTGAGTTTTTGAATTTTTTTACAAGATTCCAACAAAAACCTATCGTTTGGAGATGAAGAGGTGGACCCGAGCAGCCACCCAAGCAGATTTAGAGAATCTGCAATCGAGATAAGGGTTTCCATTAAAATGCATTAGAGCAATTCGCAGAATTACATAGCAACTATGGTTAACGCAACTATGATGAATTGATTCTTCACTCTCTAGCTCAAGTGGCGTCCTCCTCTCAAACAAAAGCTAAGAAATCACCGTTGGCTTGGTTTAATGTTCCATGAGGAGGTTTAATGTTCCATGAAGAGCTTTAGATTTATCCTTCCAAGTATTGCTTCTTCATTGGAAATGAAATGAAATGAGATTTTAACATCCACGAGACTAAGAATAGTCTATGGGACTATGAGCTCCCTATTTTTCGCCTTTTACATTTTAGTCCTATTCTTATTCAAATTGATGATGCGTTGGCCCAACCTTCCAAAAATCTCATCGCTAACAATGCAATGCCAATAAACTGATGCTAACATGTTCCCATAACTTTCTTTGATGTCTTTGAACACATCACATTCCAAAATGAAATGTTTTTTCTGATTCCACTACCCTAGATGTGCAAAATGTACACACACGCTCTTCCCAAGCTTCTTTAGGCCTTTTCCATTGTCCTGTTTTACAACAAAGTTAATGCGAGTTGGTTCTTAATTGATCAATAAGAACCTTTTCCCTCCACAGAATGTTAGCTCCAATTTACTCTTTTTTTTGGATACATTACACAGGGTTGAATTCTTCAATGTAGTACTTCTTCTTTCTACCCAACTCTTTTCCCCATACCTGTTTACGAAACTTCTCCATTACAAAATTCTTTAGCTCCTTGCTATTTGTGGGACAAGAATTGAGGTAGATATTCCATTTTTGCATCCATGTGTAGTTTTGTCTCATCCATGTTTTCTTTCTTTCACTCATGCCTTCCTTGAAGATAACATCAAGCCATCTACCTACTCCCTTTTGCTCAATTATTTTTATATATCTTATGAGCCGCACCATAGCAATTTCTTCAATGGGAGTTGCTCCTATTTAACTCATCATTATCTCATAAGGTACCAAACTTTTTATTTTGAACTTGCTCATGACCAAGCGTTTTTGGATTTTCTCAATTTGCTTCCATTTTGAGACAAGGGTGCTACTAGCCCATAATTCACACGCAGCATCATTGGACAAACTAGGAGTCCAAAAAGCACTTTAATCGTTTTCCAATCCCATAACTCTGCCTCTCTACATATGTTTTAAAGAGCATATAATGCTTTCCACGCTCTTAAGATTATCTTCTTTCTGAAGTCCTCCCAATTAAGTTTGTTGTTGAAATCAATCTCGAGGTATGTGTACTCATTTACTTCTTCAAGAATGTTTCCTTCAAAGAAGAATGTATGCTCACTATGCTTTCTTTTATTAGAAAAATTCATTATTTTGCTTCTGCTAATATTGACTTGCATCCCCACTGTTCTACAAAAATGTTCAAGGGTATATATGTGCATCTACAATCCATTGGGCAAGCCTTTAGCACGTGGTGGCTGGAAACTCTTTTGTCTCTAGGTGGGACAGCCTATGAGTAACAAGTTGCTAGTATGAAGCCTACACTCAGAAAGTTCATAGACTCACTATTTTTTATACTCTGCGTGCATGATTCTTTTAGTTCAATTGTAAGTAGTTGTTTGCCTCTTACTTGTGCCACATGTTTTAGTTAAAATAAGACATTTGAGCTTTATTATAACCTCCTTGGCCAACATTTTATCCATTTTGGATTGACAATTTAGTGTCTAAACAAACATTTGTTTTTATAGACAAAATTGTAAAGCAGAGTATATGTAATTTGAATTTGCTAAACTTGTGTTATTGGGCAGGTTTCTCATTTGAGCGACCAATAGCACAATGTCGTACGTTATGTATTTTTCTGCCCCATTAATATAAAGTCGAGCATTACCAAAAAAAAAAAAAAAAAAAAAATTATTGATAATTTTCAATATATATATATATATATATATATATATATATATATATATATATATATATATATATATATATATATATATATATATATATATATATATATATAATTTATTTTTTATATTTTATAAAAATATAAAATCATCATTTTATATATAAAAGAAAATTATTATTTAATATTTTATAAAAAAATATATATATATATATCAATAAAATTATTTTGTTTTTTTGTAATGCTAGGCTTTATATTTCTGGGACAAAAACATTTGTGTGTGTGTGTGTGTGTGTATGTGTGTGAGATATTAATAACTAATATAAAAATTTAACATGATAAGAGCTTCTTCATAATCTTTTGTGAGATCAGAATTTTTATCTATAAGTAAATTAAGAGTTTATATATATCAATCTTTATTTGAGATTTAAGTTTATAAATATCAAATTTTATTTTAAATTTAAAAAACCTCATCCCTCATATAATAGACTAATAATAGACACAGGGCTAGAGATTGTGTAACTATCTGGACTAGAATTTATTCAATATAAAAATATTATAAAATAAAATTAAAATAAATTATTTATAAAATATTTTGATTTTGAAATGAGTTATGATTTTGTCACACTCACAAGAAAATTCTCATTATAACCAATTACTTACTTTACCAAAAAAAAAATTTAAATGATTTAATTACATCCAAGTCCAAAGTACAAATACATCTTAACTCTGACCAGCTATAAAGAGTTGGGTTTGAATATGGTTTCCATGCCACCGATGTTAATATCTATATATAATGTTAATATCTATAAATATCATGGTCCGACATATCATATAAGGCCGGAATTTATAAATGTTTGACATTCCACCTAATGTGGTCCATATCACTTATACATTAATTAAAAGATCGGAAACATAGCCGGAGCACTATTGATACATACAAGTCATGTTACGGATCACATTTATGAGTTATAAATTATTGCAAGACGGCCCATCACAGAGGTTACGATGGATTAGGTGATAATTAACAATCAAGATTTTTAAACTTAATTACTGCATGATTTATTGTTATCATATCCTGCTTAGATTCATCCTGCCCAAGAGGATGGCAGTTGTCTTCCGTTGGGACCTTCTAGACATCTGTGTTGATCGTCGATGTTAGGATATTCTGACACATAGGAAATAGTTAAGAATAACTTAGTCTAGTGTAGAGTTAGGTAAAGTGTGTTTCTTTACCATGTACATTTGTAACTTATAATCTAACGGTCACGATTTGTAGTGATCTGACGGTTATCTCTCACATCGGTATTAACGGCACTTGATCCGTGGCTTAACACCCGATTGGTCCATGATCTCTATTTAAAGAGCATGGAGGGTCATTTTTCCGGTAACCATTTATGAGAGAAACATATGTAACTTTTCTTTTTATATTAATAATTTCCCTGAAGTGACTGCGTTGGCTCAAGGCGTGGACTGTTTCCCTCTTTACGGGTTTTAACCACGTGATTATACTGGTGTACTGATTTGTGATATTTTTGTGAGCAGTGACCTTTGGTTCTTGATCTACGGAACTTACCCTATAAATTCCTACATGGTATCAGAGCTATTTTGAGGGTCGTGTCCGTTGTTGATCAAAATCCAAAGCCGGTTTGACTGCATGCAAATTTCGTTTTGTAGTTCTACTATTTCTAAACATTTTTGGGCTTGGAGAACTGTCCAGTTGTGTCCGAAGTGTTTTTTACAGTGAGGAACATCTTTCGTTTCATGCGAAAAGGTTTCCAGTTGCCCAAGTAATGTCTGTTTAGATCTGGAGGTATAAAGCATCTATTCTGCAGTTATATTTGTTAATAGTTTTTCTTATTTTGTTTTATTTCTGTTTATTTTTTATATTAAGGTTTTATTTATTTTTCGGATATATACCCTCTTCTCTGTGTATTCTCTTTACTGTGCACTCCGTGCGATCTCGAAAAATTAGAAACAGGAAAAAGGGATTTTTTTTGCTACATATGCTCTTTGCCCGCGTCTTTGTGTGATCTTGGGAAATCAGAAACAGTGAAAAAAGTGATAGTTTCCAGTAAGGCTAACCAAAAATCTAACATTCTGTTGTAAGGCTTTGTATTTCGTTTTTTTTGCTCAGTTTTTGTGTTTTTTTGTGCAGGAAAAGGCACACACACTGAAGAGTAAAAAAAAAAAAAAAACTCTTCCTCCTTTCATACAATAACGTGACCCTTTTACTATCTCACTTGGTGAGGGATTAGTTTATGAGAATAGAGGTCTTGGGTTCAAGTCTCCTTCTCAAGCTTCTTTTGTAAAAAAAATTTGTTCAAAGGGGCGGCAATTTTTTTTTAAAAAGCCACACTTCATCCCATTCCCGTAACTATTTGGCATCTACAACTCAGATTTTTCAAAAGGCATAACTTCTTCATCCGGAAGCCATTTTTCGAGCCGTTTTTTTTTAAACGGCCTAATTTTTCAAGATATTTCCATTGGAGTAGTTATTTTTAGCTTTTCTCAGTTTTTTTTTTTTTTTTTTTAAAAAGGAAAGTGCATGCCCGGTTATTCTTAACAGCACCAATTATTTCCAATGGCTACCTCACATGTTAGATATACTTAGAAGTAAAGGGCTTTATAGAATAGCCACGGGACAAGAAACTAGCCCTTTCGATGATGATAAAGTTCCTAAACGGGAAAATAAACAAGATCAAGCACGAGGGTTGATAGGAATGTCCATTACTCAAGATCTTCGATTTCACATCCTTGACATTGACACCCCTGATAAAGCCCTAGAAAAGCTAAATAATGTTTTTGGCATTCAAAATCAAATCAGGGCCCATCGGCTTGAAAATGAGTTGCTTACTTTGGACCCTAATAATTTCTCCTCTATTGAAGACTTTTTGTCCAAATTCAAGACCCTTAGACTTCTTTTAGAAGGTTGTAAGGTCAAAAAGGAAGATGGTAGCCCCATCTATTGCATTATTGCTAAGCTTGGCCCTGCATACTCTGTATTTGTTTCTGCCTTCCATTCCACTAGAGAAGCCATCGTCTCTTCTGAAACCACCTACAAGAATCCCTCTTTTGATTCCTTTTGTGATTCTTTGATAAGAGAACAAGAAAAACTCTTACACCTTGGTCTTATCACTTCTCGAAATGCTTCTAAGAAAGCCTTAGAAACCATATCAAAACCAATCAAAAAAATCCCAAGAAGCAGTATCCTAAAAAGTATGGTCCTAAACCAAACAAGGGTCCCAAGCAATTTCAGCCGCAAACTGAAAAATCAAATCACCAAAATGATAAAGAAAATAAAAACAAAGGGAAGAAGATAGATAAACATTGCAACTTTTGTAATCGTGATGGCCATATAGAGTCCAAATTTTTTAAGAAGATGGAAGCCTTAGAAGTAGCAATGAAGAAGCACAACATCAATTTGGAGCACTCTTCACCTTCATCTTCAGGCATGGCACTTTCTGCTTGTGGTTGTCAAGCATCAAGATCTGGTTATGCATTAAATGTATCTTCTTCTTCTCCTTCTCATGAATGGCTCATTGATTCTGGAGCTTCTTACCACATGGCTAAAAATAAATCCATGTTTTCTTCTTTAAATGATTGTAACACCAAACATATTTATGTTGGTGATGATAGATCTCTCAGTGTTGTAGGATCTGGAACCATTCATCTAGATAATGGTCAGTTTAATGATGTACTATGTGTTCCTACCTTTTCATGCAACCTTCTATCTATTTATCAGATAACTCATTCAGGTGAAGGGAAAATAGTAGAATTCTCACCTCATGATGTTGTAATCAAGGACCTCAAAGATCCTAAACATATTTTGGCTACTGGCATTGCTGATGATTCCACAAGGTTGTATAAGTTTGACAACTTTGGGTCATCATCTCTTCCCTCTGTTTTTGTTGCTCATAATGATGATGTGAGCAAACTTTGGCATGAGCAATTTGGTCACTTAAACTATCGCTCTCTTCAAACTCTATGTAAGGAAAATATGGTGACGAGCCTTCCTATGGTATCTTGCCGAGATGGTGTTTGCTCCAGATGTGTAATCGGAAAACATCATCGGGATAGTTTTGACAAACGTGCCTCTTGGCACGCTTCAGCCCCTTTGCAGCTTGTGCACAGTGATTTATGTGGTCCACTTCCTGTTGTTTCTTTCTCTAGTTGCAAGTACTTCTTAACTTTCATTGATGATTTTTCCAGACGCACTTGGGTATATTTCTTAAAACTCAAGAGTGAAGTTTTTAACATGTTCTTTGCCTTTAAGGCCTTTGTTGAGAAACAATCTGGACATCAAATTCTTAAGTTAAGATCAGACAATGGCGGAGAATATGTTAACAAAAAATTTATCAACTTCTGCACTGAGCATGGCATTCAATTGCAACATACTATTCCATATACTCCACAACAAAATGGTGTAGCTGAAAGGAAGAATCGCACCTTAAAAGAAATGGCTAATTGTATGCTTCAATCTAAAGGACTTGGTCTCAATTTTTGGGCAGAAGCCATTAATTGTGCAAATTACATAGTAAATTGCACTCCTACTAATTTTTTAAAGAATATAACTCTAGAAGAAGCTTGGAGCTAAATCAAACCCGATGTAAGTCACTTTCATGTTTTTGGAAGTGATGCTTGGGCCCATATTCCAGAAGAAAAACATAAAGCCTTAGAACCTAAGAGTGAAAAATGTATTTTTGTTGAATATTTTGAAGATGTCAAAGGATATAGACTTCTTCAACAAAAATCCAAAAATATAATCATTAGAAGAGATGTAATTTTTGATGAAAATATATCGGCCTACGAGCCTACTTCGGCGGGTGTGCCACCTTTGGCCTGCGAGCCTGATTCGGCATATGTGCCACCTCTCTCTCTCTCTCTTCTATTTTTAATAGCATTCCTTCTAGTTCAAATGATGACAGCGAGGATGACACTCCTCCTCCAGCTCGTGAAATTTTTCCTTATACTCCACCGCTTCCAAGATGGGTCTGCTCTACTTGGGATGCAGCAGGTTCTCTTGCAGGTGACCCTGTCGATCGACAATGTACATGTTCTCAGTTCGAAAGAGCTTCTTCCTTATTAGCTCAAGTTCCAGAAAAACTTGATCCAGAAACCTTTAAAGAAGCCTCTGGTCATCCAAGTTGCCATGAAGCTATGACTGAAGAGTATCGTTCCTTATTGGCAAACAATACTTGGGATCTTGTTCCTCTTCCAAAAGGAGGAAAACTTGTCAGATTCAGATGGGTTTACAAAACAAAGTTTGGACCAGACGGAAAAGTGGATAGACATAAAGCTCGTCTTGTCGCTAAAGGTTTTTCACAAGTTGAAGGCATTGACTATACTGAAACCTTATCCCCTGTTACCAAAATTAATTCTATCCGCCTTGTTCTTTCCCTTGTTGCCTCCTTTAAATGGGAATTCCATCAGATGGATGTTAAATATGCCTTCTTACATGGAGATTTGCATGAAGAAATCTACATGGAACAACCCCCTGGCTTTATCCAAAAATACTCCAGCCATGTTTTTCACCATAGCAAGTCTCTCTATGGTCTCAAACAAGCTCCTCGGGCTTGCTATGCCAAAATGGATATATTTCTCTTAGATAATGGCTTTTCTAGGTGTCATTCTCACAACATTGTCTACACCAAGAAAGTGGGTAATTCCTTCACCATCCTTGTTCTTTATGTTGATTATATTATCCTTACTAGTAGTGATCCAAACCATATAAACCATGTGAAGTCTAGCCTCAAAAATAAGTTTGAAAGGACAGACTTAGGACACTTGCATTATTTCCTTGGTCTTCAAGTATTGCAATCCAAGGAAGGCATTACCCTCTCTCAGTCCAAGTATGCCTGTGATATTCTACACCACTTTCACATGGAAGAATATAAGCCTGCCCCTTCTCCCTTTCAGTCTGGAGTCAAGCTTTCAGTCAACTGTACTACCCCTGAAGTTGATGCTACCTTATACCGTCAACTTTTTGGCAAACTTTTTTATCTAACCCATACACGTCCTGACCTTTCCTTTGTCGTTGGTATTTTCACTTGGTTTATGCACCAACCTCATGAAAGTCACTAGAAAGCAGCTAAAATAATACTTCGATATATTCGAGGTACAGTTCAGTCCAGGATTCATTACAGTGCAGGAGCATCTCCCTTGTTGATTGGTTTCACTGATTCTGATTGGCCTGGTGACCGTGATGATCAGAAGTCCACTGCAGGATATGTATTCACTCTTGGTTCAGGACTTATTACTTGTTCTTGTAAGAAACAAAGTGACATCTCTCTTTCTTCAGTAGAAGCATAGTATCGTGGTGTAGTTGAAGCCAGCAAGGAAGCCATGTGGCTTCGTCAGATCCTGTCTAAATTTGGTCTTCATCAGCAGCATCCAACTGCACTTTGGTGTGACAATCAGAGTGCCATTTAGCTATGTGAAGATCGAGTTCAGCATCAGCGTATGAAACAAATTGAACTCCACATACACTTAATCATAAATCTCATTCATGATTATGTTCTTGAAGTGCAGTATTGTCCAACCAATGATCATGTAGCCGATATCTTTACAAAGGCTCTCACAGAAGATAATTTTACCAAACTTTGATCCATGCTTGGAGTTCAGGATAGTTGTCATTAAGGGGGGATAGGCTCTAATGCCTCCTTCCTTCTCCTATTGTGTCACTTTTTTAAATCCTTCAATCGTATCCCAATTTGTTCTTAAGGGGGGATGTTAGGATATTTCGACACATAGGAAATAGGCTCCTTTTGTGTCACCTTTTTAAATCCTTCAATCATATCCCAAGTTTTTCTTAAGGGGGGATGTTAGGATATTTCGACACATAGGAAATAGTTAAGAATAACTTAGTCTAGTGTAGACTTAGGTAAAGTGTGTTTCTTTACCATGTACATTTGTAACTTATAATCTGACGATCATGATTTGTAGTGATCCGATGGTTATCTCTCACCTCGGTATTAACGACACTTGATCCATGGCTTAACATGCGATTGGTCCATGATCTCTATTTAAAGAGCATGGAGGGTCATTTTTCCGGTAACTGTTTATGAGAGAAACATATGTAACTTTTCTTTTTATATTAATAAATTCCCTGAAGTGGCCGCGTTGGCTTAGGGCGTGGACCGTTTCCCTCTTTGAGGGTTTTAACCACGTGATTATACTGGCGAACTGATTTGTGATCTGTTTAAGGATGGAAGTTTATCTTAAAGTTTAAAAACCTTGGCGAATCTTACTAGTCCCTAATATGCAAATTGTAAAATGTATGGCAATAATTTTGTAAACATATTTAGATTTCTAATGATTTTATATTAGTCTATATAAAATTTTTGCAATTTTTAGGGTAAAATAATTTTATTCTATAAAATGTGGGAAAATCATTTTTAGAAAAAAATGAAAATTGGCAAATATTTTTTTTGGAAAAAACATGGAAAATTAGCCCAGCTACGAATATTAGCCCCTAAAATTTTCCCTGGCGACTGGAGAGTTACAGTCGAAATCAAGCAGTGTTATGTCAGGGTCCAGGGGTCTAGATCAGTGAAAAAGTGGCTTAACTAATGTTTTGGGCACCTGGAAGGGTGAGTTAGCCCTTGGGAGTCTTGTAGCACCTAAGAGAGGTCAGTAAGGTTTGGTTAAGTTGATTCCATTTCCTTAAGGTAATCTAGGAGGTTGAGTCATATCATAGTAACTCTTCATCACATATTTACCTTGGTGGACTGGTAAGCTTGGGTAAGTGTGAGAGGAGGGTGTTACATAAGGGTCAGATACTTATATGGAAATCATTGAGGTCTAATTCCCTATCATAATATTTGTAATAACATCTATTAGGTCATGCATTCAATAACCATTCTTTTACCAATCAAAAAATATTATGAGCCATAACCAAAAACTGCTATGAAACCATGCTTATAACTAGAATAGTAACAATGGTAGAACAACCATAAAAGTGACATAATAACAAGTATGAATACTCATGAAATACAAGAGGAAATTAACTCTTATTAACATGTGCAAAATCCAACCAAGTCAAGGACTTCCACATACAACCCGACCATAGATTTGGATGAACCAAATCTCTCTTTTATCCAATCACCCACGTTCCATATTCCAAGCATGAATGTGGGATATCATGGGATAAACCAATACATAAATAACCAAGGGAATTCATAAGTTAAACCACCTCCACCATCACACTGTCGTGATCTCACCTAAATCGGTCCTGAGATCACAAAACCAAACCAAGATTGGATGCCTTAGAATTCCTTCACCATCCCATGAGGAAATTTCCTATCTCCACCCACTTGTTGAGGGATTTTGGGAGAAAAACTATCTCCACCCCCAACCCTTGGGATTTTGCTGAGACCACCTCACCCAGATCCAAAACATTCTAGAAATACATACCTGAACCAAGAATGAATCCCATCACACAATGGCTATCCAGGAATTGGAAAGGCAAGGTTGAAACCACTGTCACACCTGGAAAAACCCATGCCAATGACAACAAGAGAAACAAATACAGACATGCATATACCATGCATGCACCAACCAGCTAGGAAATCACACATGCAACCTATTACCTGCAAGTATTCCTGTTGAGGCTTCTTGATCCAACTTGTCCTTGCTTGTCCTTGCTTCCTTATCCTTCCTTTTTTTTCTTTCTCCTCTTGGTGCTATTCTCCTCTCTGAGATTAATTTCAAAACAAAACTAACAAATGGCCCCAAATTGATGCTCTGGTTCCTTTTTATTATTCATGCCCCTATTTTCTACATTTTTCCTCTATTTTCCTTCAATTTCCTCCTAATGCAATTATGTGACCTTTCACCCTCCTTTTCTCCCATTTTCCTTTATTTTCATAAATAAAATTCCAATTAATGCCTCTTTTCCTTTCCAAATCCTTTGATAGTTCCTTTTCCAAATTCCTTATCCATAATAAACCAAGCGAACACCCACCAGGATGTTTTTCCCAACATTCAACTTGGAATACATGTCCCATGAACTTGATCTTATTTTTCCTCTATTAACTTTATTACGTGAATTTTTAAATCCGAGGTTGTTACAGGAAGGTGGTGAATGGATGAGGACAAGGCACTCATACCCTACTCAGGACATGAATTAAGGCATTATTCCACCAAGGGACATCCATTCTCACATTCAAAATTCTCTGCAAGTGATTAACCCATGTTGGGTTTGCAGAGGAGTGAAGATTAGGGAGCTCGACACTGAGGGAAAAGAATTTTCCTACCTGAAAATTATGGTCCATGAATGATAGTGTGCCAAAAGAGGAGGGCATGGGAAAGGCCATCAACCTCCCCCTCCCTGGCATAGACAAGGCATGGAATACTTTGATGGGGATTTTCCACTACACATCAAACACGTGGTCATTGTAATGGAAGTGCACGAGATCAAAAACACTAGCAATGGTCATTGGGTAGTTAGGAACTTGCGTGGTCATCATATGAGAAATTAGGAGGAGGTCCTACATTTCATGGAAAGTAGAATTGTGGACATATATCTCTATCTAGTCTAGACTCTGTCAAATCTAAGGGCCCTGTAAGTCACTTTGGGAATTCAATTCCCTCCTTCTCCCCCTTTTTCGCCTTCATCCAGATCGCCTATCAATTTAGACAATGTAGGCTCTATTCAAGAAGGTACCAAGACTCCTAGCCCTAAACATCTAGGTTCCTTAAAACATGACAAGCATCCAAGTATTCCTAACTCTTCTAGCCACATGGAGAAGGAATTCACTTCCGCTAATAATATTGTAGATGTACTCCATTCGAAGGGTGATAACTCTTAACAGGAAACCGACACTAGCATAGGTGGTGTGTTTGTTTAAGGGGAAAAACCTCCTTGGTTACTTGAAGGCTATGGCGCTTCCTTCTAGTATCTTACTCAGTGTGACCATAATCATTGACTATCTCCAGGAAAGGCTTTCTCAACCTCTACTTATTTACTGTTTTTTTATGGCCTTTTGTTGTTTTGGTCCACTTTGTTTTTGCTACATCTATCTTTTCTTTGGTCCTATTATTTCAAACATTGGTCTCTGGAAACTTAGGGAGACCTTCAAGTTTCCCACTTAAGGGAAGATGGTTCTTCCTAAATATACTTTAGGTGAGGAGGGTTTTTGCACACAAAACAAGTGCATATGATACTCAGTCTACTCATGTTTATCCATGCATATTTTCTATGTAAACTTTTGAAAATATACTGAAAATTTTTCTTGCTTAAAAAATAAATAAAGCACTAAATAATGCTCCTACATAAAGAATTAAAAATTCATATGATTATGAAATTTTTAATTTAATAACAAAACATATTCTTTTTTAAGATTAAAAGGTGCATAATAAACTATGTCCTATACATATTTTTATAGTAATAATAAAGAAAATTGAAATAAAATCAAACCAAATGAAAATTGTTTACATTTTTTAACATTAAATTACATTTAAGTATTTATAAATTTTTTAATCACATTCTACATATATTGAAAAAATAAAATATTATAATTATATTTTGTATTTGAAAATTAAATTATAATTATATATATATATATATATATATATATATATATATATATATATATATATAATTTGAAGGAATTATGTTATAACTAAACTAAACAAAACAAAATAAAATCACAATTTCGTCTAAATAAATAAGGATATGTGCGGTGCATTCAAGGAATGCAACACTTGCCTACCTTCCCATGTGAAGGCATGTGAACATATTTATGCCTTGATCTCCTCACTCGAAATCGTAAGGACATTGCAACACTACTAGCTATGATACATGATAGGTTCCCATTGTGTCGATTTTCCGTAATAAACAAGAAGGTTTTCTTTGGGATCACTGACAGATCCACGGTTGTGAGAAGTTGGGGCAGATCTGACAGTGGATATGGAGGGTAGGGCATTAGAGGTTAACTACCCACCCTTCGCCAATGTCCCGAAACCCTTATTATGTTCACTGCTTCCTCATTGTACTGTTATGCACACTGCATCTTTCTGCAAAATGATACTGCCAGCTACCAGTTTCTACTATGGCGGTCCGCCTCTTCAACTTGTAAACCCTCAGAATAGCCAGCTAGAGTGGTCACAAATTCTACTTAACCTTTTATTTATCTGCAAGTTCGTTCTTTTCTTTATATTAAATATGGCTTGAAATTTCTTTTCTTGTTCTTTCATTTCAGTGCACATAACATGGTAATTCTATCCATTGTTTTTGTTTAACAAGACTATGTTCTTTTTGCAGGGAAAAGGAGCTAGGGTTGAACAACTATTTTGTTTTTTCAGTTTCTCAGCAGAAGGATTCACCATTTATACAGGCAAGTATATACTAGTTATTCTTTTAAGTACATGAAGAACGTTTCCTCACTCTCTCTCTCTTGTTCGCTTCCCAAGCCAGGTTACTCTGCGCTGCATGAATGCACAATAGGGACTGCCCACAACTGGGGCAAGTGCGTGAACTTCATCATCAAGTCTCTGCATTTTTCTTAAGGGTTTAGAGGTGTGAATTTGTTGTAAATAGGATCTCAGTGTTTTTTTTCAGAGCTCTCTTCTAGCCATCCCGGATATATTACAGTTAAGGCATTAAAAACCCAGAATTTATGTGGATTATAATTATGGAATTCAAGTTAAAATTCCTTGTCCTCGGTAGAACCTTGTCCTGATATTATAATTTTATATTAATGATATTATAATTTTCAGCTACCGAACCATGTAATTATGTTTAGGTTTTCATTTCTTGCCTGGAAAGGACATTGTTCTTTTTGTCTGAGTACTATGAATTTTCTTTCAAACTGAAGAGAAAGTGTGATGGTATTGGCAATTCCCTTGAAAGTAGCATTTGTACGATGTTTCTGGAATGTTTTCTTCTACATATTCGGTATGTTTTCTTCTACATATTCAGTAGGAAAAATCCTGGCTTTCGTTATAATTAAAATGTTGTTATAACAAATATGTAAAGTCGTGAAGGCTTTCTAGGGAGGGTTTGAATACTTACTACGTACACAACACTCAGAAGCTCCATATTCCATCCAATAGCCCAGATACTGGATTTGTTACCCTTGTATACTATAGAAATTAGAGCAGATTCTACTGCCCCAGTAAGACACATCAGTGTTGTTAATGATATATTAGCCAGATATATCTTCAAAACATTTTCCTGCATTCAATTTCACCCATCGTATCATCAATTTAATTTCACCCATCGTATCATCAATGGTCAAAAAATTATAGGGTTATAACCAGAATAATTTCAGGGTATCATTAAATCCAATTAATGATGATGAATATCACCTCAAAAGAAAGACACGCAGCCATAATCACGATGCTCCCAAAGACCAGGATTCATTGATATTGCTATTTGGTGCTTGTAGGTGCTTTCTATTCACTTCTATTCCGTGCTTGCAGGTGCTCGCTTTCCTGCAACTTGACCAAAGGTGAAAGTTTCAAAAACAATTCCTATAAAACTTACAATGTCGTAGAATCAAATACACCTAACATGCAAAAGAGACACAGAACATGCAAGAGAGACATTGGGACGCAAAAGTGTTGACACTGTTTACTAACTAGAATAGTCTTCTTCTGAGTCGAAAATGTGCATCTGGCTAGTTTTTCCATGGTTATAGCTTAGCAATAAATGTTTACAAATTAATGTTAGCATTAGTCTCTATTTGGAAAACATGAATGAAATAAATGTGTTCAACAAATATCTTTATTTGGAAAACATGAATGAAATAAAAATTTATATTAACTTCGAAGAGAATTATTGCTAACCACTACTTTCGATTACTATAGTCCCATATCGTGATGGCAGGGACTAATAATTTTGTAATCAATGGTAATTTCAGTCAATATAAATGATACACACAGTTAGGTTTGAACACCTTTGTCAACATGTTTAAATAATCTGTAACCAGGATAAGGGTTTCCCATATACTAAGGGTTTCAATAGACCTAAAAGTCCTTGCGTGAAATGGAAATAGTCAGCCCTAATTAAGGAAGGTAAAGATGGAGAATCAAGGGCGATATGGCATCCAGTGAGCCTTAGCGTGGGGTTTTAGCACCTTATGAGTATATCCCAGTAATTAACGAATATACCATAGTATTGAATGACGTAGTAGAGGGAAAATCTAATCAAGTTATTATGAAATAATGGAACATGGACAAAGAGTCAAAGAAATTTGTTCGCAACTACTATATTAAAATATAATAAAGCCTTTGAGGGCCCTTTATGGATATTTTAGACAAATTTACTTTAAAGGATGAAGAAAGGATCAATAGAAAATAAAGTGAGAAGAGAACCAGGAAAAAATTCATGTACCAGGGAAAGGATGACAAAAGAAGATCCTAACCTCTTCATAGAAAAAATTGCAATTCCTGGTAATCAGTCACTAAGAGGAGGTGATTTTAGAGGTAGAGGATTTTTCTCAGAGGTAGAGGTAGATATTAATAATTCAGATGTTATACATGTAAAAAATTGGGTACATGTCACCCAAATGATAAAAAAATATTCCAATAGGTTAAAGGAGTGCCCATATGGAAGAAACAAAATAAATAAAAAATATGAATCTATGTACGAAAATTTCGAGGGAGGAAAGTTCTTGTTGATGAAAATATTTTTGATCAAATTAGAGAAAGAGCTAAGGAACCATGTCAAAGGAAAAGCTTGGTCAAGTTTGTTCAATGATTGTGTCCAAGTTAAGAGGTAAGTGTTGCAAGGTTGTAATTGATATTGGTAGTATAGACAATCTTATTTCTACAAAGGTGGTAAAGAAACTTGATTTGAAAAGAACAAGAAATCTCACCCCTTATAAGCGTCAACGTTGCAAAAAAGGCATCAAATTCTAGTAAATGAATAGTGCACTAGGTTGAATTTCAGATTGGGAGGTATAAGGATGAAATATTATTGATATAATGCCCATGAATGTCTAGTACATTTTGTGGGGAAGGCCATGGCAATATAGTAGAAGAGTTATCCATGATGGTAGAAGGAATACATATACACTTGAGAAAGATGGTAAGGAGCACACATTGTTACCTTTGCAAGAAGAAGGATTCGAAGAGGACGATGGTCCTAATGTGTTGTTGATTCCAGCGAAAAGGTTGGATCCCCACCTTGAGCGAGAGACTGAAGGAGGAAATAATGATAACCTACTAAAGTATTCACAATAGCACTAATACCATCTCCATCATCACACTATCGTGATCTCACAACCACCGTGATTTCTTATAATTTAAATATCTTATTTTAAGTTTTTGCAAATACAATTATAATCTAGATTATTTTAATATAAGTGATATAATTTACAATCATTATTATACTTAAAAACATATTCAAAAAAAACTTTCAAAAAGGATAAAAATAGAATATTTGATTTCATAAATTATAAATAAAACAAAATATTGTGTTATTTTATACTAATTTGAAAATTTATTAAAATAGAATATTTTATTTCATAAATTATAAATAAAACAAAATATTGAGTTATTTTATACTAATTTGAAAATTTATTAAAATTTTAATTTATAGTTATTTTATTTTAAGCATAATATGTTTATCTATGATTTTATTAAAAACTAAGAATAATAATTATAGTTAAATATTATTTGAAAATTTTATAATTATTTTTTATTTATATTAATAAATAAATAAATAAAAAATCATTTTCAAATTTTGTGATTTTTTTTAATATCAACTTTTTAATATTATAATTTTTTTTCAAAACTCTATATAATTTATTATTTAGATTTAATTTAAACAATTATTATATAAAATTTAATAAAATGATTATTTTGATACTTATATTCAATCTATTTAAAGTTTAAATTAAATTTATACTATGTACTATTGCTTATAAATTAATAGTTGTAATTTTAAAATTTATAAATAATATATAAATATTAGAAAGTAAAATGAGAAATTTTTAACAATTTATTCAAAAATAAAAATATAAAGAAAAGTGCAAATTGTTAAATGACTTAGGCAATTTCAATAAAATTGAAATATGATTCACTAATAATATTCAAGAGGAATACCAAATAAAATTGAAATATGATTCACTAATAATATTCAAGAGGAATACCACATCCATTTGCCAAAAATATTTCCTCGCGGAAAACAATATGCCTTAAAACCACACCTCCTAAAGGAAGTGAAGTGCAAACTTCCCTAATCCATTTTCAAAACCTATGACAATCTTTATACTTATGTATTTCTTACTCTAATCCATTTTCAAAACCTATGACAATCTTTATACTTCTTATGTATTTCTTATTCAAATAGTTTTATGTTTTAAAATATTGGATAATAATTCCTAATAAATAAAACCATATAATTTGATTAAATTATATTTTAAAAAATCTAACTAAATTTTATAAAAGTAAATTCCACTCAATTTCAAAATATACTCCTACATGAACTTCCAAAAAAAATTCCATTTTTTTTAATTTTCAATAGAGAAAATTTATATAACAAAGAGAGTAGTTAAGCTCTACTTGTATTACTATTCATTCAAATAATTAAACATTCAACATGAACAATTATTTAATCATTTACTTTGATTGTTTAATCATTTTTATGTGAATAGAGGAAAAATAATTCAAATAAATATTAACACTATTGAGTATGAAATGGATTATTATTTTTGATCCCACAATTGTTGGTGAAATGACATTCTGTCTGTAGAGTATTCCATCTGACGACGTGAGTACAATCAACTGATATGAAGCGTAACACACCCAATAACACATCTAATAGAATATTAAGTACCAGATATTTATCTGAGTGCAAAAATTTATTGGCAACAACCTAAATCGTAGTTAAAAAAATCCACAAAATAATCTAGAAATTCAAGTAAGATTATGAAAAATTATAGCATAATTTTTTGAAAATTTGGGTTACTGTTGTCAAATATCAGGATTTTGACAGCCCCAGAGGTTTTTGATGGTGTTGAATCCATTTACACCATCTAAAAATGATTCAAACACTCCAACTACCTAATTTTTTGAATTTTTTTACAAGATTCCAACAAAAACTTGTCGTTTGGAGACGAAGAGGTGGACCCGAGCAGCCACCCAAGCAGATTTAGAGAATCTGAAATCGGGATAAGGGTTTCCATTAAAATGCATTGGAACAATTCGCAGAATTACATAGCAACTATGGTTAACGCAACTATGATGAATTGATTCTTTGCTCTCTAGCTCAAGTGGCGTCCTCCTCTCAAACAAAAGCTAAGAAATCATCGTTGGCTTGGTTTAATGTTCCATGAGGAGGTTTAGATTTATCCTTCCAGGTATTGCTTCTTCATTGGAAATGAAATGAAATGAGATTTTAACATCCACGAGACTAAGAATAGTCTATGGGACTATGAGCTCCCTATTTTTCACCTTTTGCATTTTAGTCCTTTTCTTATTCAAATTGATGATGAGCTGGCCCAACCTTCCAAAAATATCATCGCTCACAATACAATGCCAAGAAACTGATGCTAACATGTTCCCATAACTTTCTTTGATGTCTTTGAACACATCACATTCCAAAATGAAATGTTTTTTCCTATTCCACTGCCCTAGATGTGCAAAATGTACACACACGTTCTTCCCAAGATTCTTTAGGCCTTTTCCATCGTCCTGTTTTACAGAAAAGTTAATGCGAGTCGGTTCTTAATTGAGCAATAAGAACCTTTTCCCTCCACAGAATGTTAGCTCCAATGTACTCTTTTTTTTGGATATCATACACAGGGTTGAATTCTTCAATGTAGTACTTCTTCTTTCTACCCAACTCTTTTCCCCATACCTGTTTACGAAACTTCTCCATTACAAAATTTTTTAGCTCCTTGCTATTTGTGGGACAAGAATTGAGGTAGATATTCCATTTTTGCATCCATGTGTAGTTTTGTCTCATCCATGTTTTCTTTCTTTCACTCATGCCTTCCTTGAAGATAACATTAGGCCATCTACCTACTCCCTCTTGCTCAATTCTTTTTATATATCTTATGAGCCGCACCATAGCAATTGCTTCGATGGGAGTTTCTCCTATTTAACTCAACATTATCTCATAAGGTACCAAAATTTTTATTTTGAACTTGCTCATGACCAAGCGTTTTTGGATTTTCTCAATTTGCTTCCATTTTGAGACAAGGGTGTTACTAGCCCATAACTCACACGCAGCATCATTGGACAAACTAGGAGTCCAAAAAGCACTTTAATCGTTTTCCAATCCCATAACTCTGCCTCTCTACATATTTTTTAAAGAGCATATAATGCTTTCCACGCTCCTAATATTATCTTCTTTCTGAAGTCCTCCCAATTAAGTTTGTTGTTGAAATCAATCTCTAGGTATGTGTACTCATTTACTTCTTCAAGAATGTTTCCTTCAAAGAAGAATGTATGCTCACTATGCTTTCTTTTATTAGAAAAATTCATTATTTTTCTTCTGCTAATATTGACTTGCATCCCCACTGTTCTACAAAAATGTTCAAGAGTATATATGTGCATCTGCAATCCATTGGGCAAGCCTTTAGCGCGTGGTGGCTAGCAAATCTTTTGTCTCCAGGTGGGACAGCACATGAGTAACGAGTTGCTAGTATGAAGCCTACACTCAGAAAGTTCATAGACTCACTATTTTTTATACTCTGTGTGTGGGATTCTGTTAGTTCAATTGTAAGTAGTTGTTTGCCTCTTACTTGTGCCACATGTTTTAGTTAAAATAAGACATTTGAGCTTTATTATAACCTCCTTGGCCAACATTTTATCCATTTTGGATTGACAATTTAGTGTCTAAACAAACATTTGTTTTTATAGACAAAATTGTAAAGCAGAGTATATGTAATTTGAATTTTTTAAACTTGTGTTATTGGGCAGGTTTCTCATTTGAGCGACCAATAGCACAATGTCGTACGTTATGTGTTTTTCTGCCCCATTAATATAAAGTCGAGCATTACAAAAAAAAAAATTATTGATAATTTTCAATTTATATATATATATATATATATATATATATATATATTATAAAAATATTAAATTATCATTTTATATATAAAAGAAAATTATTATTTACTATTTTATAAAAAAATAAAAATATCAATAAAATTATTTTTCTTTTTTGTAATGCTAGGCTTTATATTTCTGGGACGAAAACGTGTGTGTGTGTGTGTGTGTGTGTGTGTAATATTAAAAACTAATATAAAAATTTAACATGATAAGAGCTTCTTCATAATCTTTTGTGAGATCAGAATTTTTATCTATAAGTAAATTAAGAGTTTATATATATCAATCTTTATTTGAGATTTAAGTTTATAAATATCAAATTTTATTTTAAATTTAAAAAACCTCATCCCTCATATAATAGACTGATAATAGACATAGGGCTAGAGATTGTGTACCTATCTGGACTAGAATTTAATCAATATAAAAATATTATAAAATAAAATTAAAATAAATTATTTATAAAATATTTTGATTTTGAAATGAGTTATGATTTTGTCACACTCACAAGAAAATTCTCATTATAACCAATTACTTACTTTACCAAAAAAAAATTAAAAATTATTTAATTACATCCAAGTCCAAAGTACAAATACATCTTAACTCTCACAAGCTATAAAGATTTGGGTTTGAATATGGTTTCCATGCCACCGATGTTAATATCTATATATGATGTTAATATCTATAAATATCATGGTCCGACATATCATATAAGGCCGGAATTTATAAATGTTTGACATTCCACCTAATGTGGTCCATATCACTTATACATTAATTAAAAGATCAGAAACATAGCCGGAGCACTATTGATACATACAAGTCATGTTACAGATCACATTTATGAGTTATAAATTATTGCAAGACGGCCCATCATAGAGGTTACGATGGATTAGGTGATAATTAACAATCAAGAGTTTTAAACTTAATTACTGCGTGATTTATTGTTATCATATCCTGCTTAGATTCATCCTGCCCAAGAGGATGGCAGTTGTCTTCCGTTGGGACCTTCTGGACATCTGTGTTGATCGTCGATGTTAGGATATTCCGACACATAGGAAATAGTTAAGAATAACTTAGTCTAGTGTAGAGTTAGGTAAAGTGTGTTTCTTTACCATGTACATTTGTAACTTATAATCTAACGGTCATGATTTGTAGTGATCTAACGGTTATCTCTCACATCGGTATTAACAGCACTTGATCCGGGGCTTAACAACCGATTGGTCCATGATCTCTATTTAAAGAGCATGGAGGGTCATTTTTCTGGTAACCTTTTATGAGAGAAACATATGTAACTTTTCTTTTTATATTAATAATTTCCCTGAAGTGACCACGTTGGCTCAAGGCATGGATTGTTTCCCTCTTTGAGGGTTTTAACCACGTGATTATACTGGTGTACTGATTTGTGATTTGTTTTTGAGCGGTGACCTTTGGTTCTTGATCTACGGAACTTACCCTATAAATTCCTACATGGTATCAGAGCTATTTTGAGGGTCGCAACCGTTGTTGATCAAAATCCGAAGCTGGTTTGACTGCATGCGAATTCTGTTTTGTAGTTCTACTATTTATAAACATTTTTGGGCTTGGAGAACTGCCTGGTTGTGTCCGGAGCGTCTGTTACAGTGAGGAACATCTTTCGTTTCATGTGAAAAGGTTTCCGGCTGCCCAAGTAATTTCTGTTTAGATATGGAGGTATAAAGCATCTATTCTGCAGTTATATTTGTTAATAGTTTTTCTTATTTCGTTTTATTTATGTTTATTTTTTATATTTAGGTTTTATTTATTTGTCATATCTATACCCTCTTCTCTGTGTATGCTCTTTACTGTGCACTCCATTCGATCTTGGAAAATTAGAAACAGGAAAAAGGGATTTTTTTTGCTACATATGCTCTTTCCCCGCGTCTCTGTGCGATCTTGGGAAATCAGAAACAGTGAAAAAAGTGATAGTTTCCGGTAATGCTAACCAAAAATCTAACATTCTGCTGTAAGGCTTTGTATTTCGTTTTTTTTGCTCAGTTTTTGTGTTTTTTTGTGCAGGAAAAGGCACGCACACTGAAGAGTAAAAAAAAAAAAAAAAAACCCTTCCTCCTTTCATACAATAATGTGACCCTTTTACTATCTCACTTGGTGAGGGGTTAGTTTATGAGAATAGAGGTCTTGGGTTCAAGTCTCCTTCTCAAGCTTCTTTTGTAAAAAAAATTTGTTCAAAGGGGCGACATTTTTTTTTTAAAAAGCCACACTTCATCCCGTTCCCGTAACTATTTGGCATCTACAACTCAAATTTTTCAAAAGGCATAACTTCTTCATCTGGAAGCCATTTTTCAAGCCGTTTTTTTTTAAACGGCCTAATTTTTCAAGATATTTCCATTGGAGTAGTTATTTTTAGCTTTTCTCAGTTTCTTTTTTTTTTTAAATGGGAAGTGCATGCTCGGTTATTCTTAACAACACCAATTACTTCCAATGGCTACCTCACATGGTAGATATACTTAGAAGTAAAGGGCTTTATAGAATAGCCACAGGTCAAGAAACTAAACCTTCCGATGATGATAAAGTTCCTAAATGGGAAATTAAACAAGATCAAGCACAAGGGTTGATAGGAATGTCCATTACTCAAGATCTTTGATTTCACATCCTTGACATTGACACCCCTGATAAAGCCCTAGAAAAGATGAATAATGTTTTTGGCATTCAAAATCAAATTAGGGCCCACCAGCTTGAAAATGAGTTGCTTACTTTGGACCCTAATAATCTCTCCTCTATTGAAGACTTTTTGTCCAAATTCAAGACCCTTAGACTTCTTTTAGAAGGTTGTAAGGTCAAAAAGGAAGATGGTAGCCTCATCTATTGCATTCTTGCTAAGCTTGGCCCTGCATAATCTGTATTTTTTTTTGCCTTCCATTCCACTAGAGAAACCATCATCTCTTCTGGAACCACCTACAAGAATCCCTCTTTTGATTCCTTTTGTGATTCTTTGATAAGAGAACAAGAAAAAATCTTACACCTTGGTCTTATCACTTCTCGAAACGCTTCTAAGAAATCCTTAGCAACCATATCAAAACCAATCAAAAAAATCCCAAGAAGCAGTATCCTAAAAAGTATGGTCCTAAACCAAACAAGGGTCCCAAGCAATTTCAGCCGCAAACTGAAAAATCAAATCACCAAAATGATAAAGCAAATAAAAACAAAGGGAAGAATATAGATAAACATTGCAACTTTTGCAATCGTGATGGCCATATAGAGTCCAAATGTTTTAAGAAGATGGAATCCTTAGAAGCAACAATGAAAAAGCACAACATCAATTTGGAGCACTCTTCACCTTCATCTTCAAGCATGGCACTTTCTTCTTGTGGTTGTCAAGCATCAAGATTTGGTTATGCATTAAATGTATCTTCCTCTTCTCCTTCTCATGAGTGGCTCATTGATTCTAGAGCTTCTTACCACATGGCCAAAAATAAAGCCATGTTTTCTTCTTTAAATGATTGTAACACCAAACATATTTATGTTGGTGATGATAGATCTCTTAGTGTTGTAGGATATGGAACCATTCATCTAGATAATGGTCAGTTTAATGATGTACTATGTGTTCCTACCTTGTCATGCAACCTTCTATCTGTTTATCAGATAACTCATTCAGGTGAAGGGAAAATAGTAGAATTCTCACCTCATGATGTTGTAATCAAGGACCTCAAAGATCCTAAACATATTTTAGCTACTGGCATTGCTGATGATTCCACAAGGTTGTATAAGTTTGACAACTTTAGGTCATCATGTCTTCCCTCCATTTTTGTTGCTCATAATGATGAAATGAGCAAACTTTGGCATGAGCGATTTGGTCACTTAAACTATCGCTCCCTTCAAAATCTATGTAAGGAAAATATGGTGACGGGTCTTCCTATGGTATCTTTATGAGATGGCGTTTGCTCCAGATGTGTACTCAGAAAACATCATCAGGATAGTTTTGACAAACATGCCTCTTGGCACGCTTCAGCCCCTTTGCAGCTTGTGCACAGTGATTTATGTGGTCCACTTCCTGTTGTTTCTTTCTCTAGTTGCAAGTATTTCTTAAATTTCATTGATGATTTTTCCAGACGCACTTGGGTATATTTCTTAAAACTCAAGAGTGAATTTTTTAACATGTTCTTGGCCTTTAAAGCCTTTGTTGAGAAACAATATGGACATCAAATTCTTAAGTTAAGGTCAAACAATGGCGAAGAATATGTTAACAACAAATTTATCAACTTCTGCATTGAGCATGGCATTCAATTGAAACATATTGTTCCATATACTCCACAAAAAAATGGTGTAGCTGAAAGGAAGAATCGCACCTTAAAAGAAATGGCTAATTGTATGCTTCAATCTAGAGGACTTGGTCTCAATTTTTGGGCAGAAGCCATTAACTGTACAAATTACATAGTAAATTGCACTCCTACTAAGTTTTTAAATAATATAACTCCAGAAGAAGCTTGGAGCTCAATCAAACCCGATGTAAGTCACTTTCATGTTTTTGGAAGTGATGCTTGGGCCCATATTCCAGAAGCGAAACATAAAGCCTTAGAACCTAAGAGTGAAAAATGTATTTTTGTTGGATATTCTGAAGATGTCAAAGGATATAGACTTCTTCAACCAAAATCCAAAAATATAATCATTAGAAGAGATGTCATTTTTTATGAAAATATATCGGCCTGTGAGCCTACTTCGGTGGGTGTGCCACCTTTGGCCTGTAAGCCTGATTCGACATATGTGCCACCTCTCTCTCTCTCTTCTATTTTTAATAACATTCCTTCTAGTTCAGATGATGACAGCGAGGATGACACTCCTCCTCCAGCTCGTGAAATTGTTACTTATACTCCACCGCTTCCAAGATGGGTCTGCTCTACTCGGGATGCAGCAGGTTCTCTTGCAGGTGACCCTGTCGATCGATGACAAACACGTTCTCAGTTCGAAAGAGATTCTTCCTTATTGGCTCAAGTTCCAGAAAAACTTGATCCAGAAACCTTTGAAGAAGCCTCTGGTCATCCAGATTGGCATGAAGCTATGACTGAAGAGTATCGTTCCTTATTGGAAAACAATACTTGGGATCTTGTTCCTCTTCCAAAAGGAGGAAAACTTGTCAGATTCAGATGGGTTTACAAAACAAAGTTTGGACCAGACGGAAAAGTGGATAGACATAAAGCTCGTCTTGTCGCTAGAGTTTTTTCACAAGTTGAAGGCATTGACTATACTGAAACCTTCTCCCCTATTACCAAAATGAATTCTATCCGCCTTGTTCTTTCCCTTGTTGCCTCCTTTAAATGGGAAGTCCATCAGATGGATGTTAAATCTGCCTTCTTACATGGAGATTTGCATGAAGAAATATACATGGAACAACCCCCTGGCTTTATCCAAAAAGACTCCAGCCTTGTTTGTCACCGTAGGAAGTCTCTCTATGGTCTCAAACAATCTCCTCGGGCTTGCTATGCCAAAACGGATATATTTCTCTTAGATAATGGCTTTTCTAGGTGTCATTCTGACAACATTGTCTACACTCAGAAAGTGGGTAATTCCTTCACCATCCTTGTTCTTTATGTTGATGATATTATCCTTACTGGTAGTGATCCAAACCATATAAACCATGTGAAGTCTAGCCTCAAAAAGAAGTTTGAAATGACAGACTTAGGACACTTGCATTATTTCCTTGGTCTTCAAGTCTTGCAATCCAAGGAAGGCATTACCGTCTCTCAGTCCAAGTATGCCTGTGATATTATACACCACTTTCACATGGAATACTATAAGCCTGCCCCTTATCCCTTTTAGTCTGGGGTCAAGCTTTCAGTCAACTGTACTTCCCCTGAAGTTGATGCTACCTTATACCGTCAACTTTTTGGTAAAATTTTTTTATCTAACCCATACACATCCTGACCTTTCCTTTGTCATTGGTCTTTTCACTCGGTTTATGCACCAACCTCATGAAATTCACTAGAAAGAAGCTAAAATAATACTTTTATATATTCGAGGTACAGTTCAGTTCAGGATTCATTACAGTGCAGGAGCATCTCCCTTGTTGATTGGTTTCACTGATTCTGATTGGCCTGGTGACCGTGATGATCGGAAGTCCACTGCAGGATATGTATTCACTCTTGGTTCAAGACTTATTACTTGGTCTTGTAAGAAACAAAGTGCCATCTCTCTTTCTTCAGTAGAAGCATAGTATCGTGGTGTAGTTGAAGCCAGCAAGGAATCCATGTGGCTTCGTCAGATCCTGTCTAAATTTGGTCTTCATCAGCAGCATCCAACTGCACTTTGGTGTGATAATCAGAGTGTCATTTATCTATGTGAAGATCGAGTTCAGCATCAGCGTATGAAACACATTGAACTCCACATACACTTCATCAGAAATCTCATTCGTGATTGTGTTCTTGAAGTGCAATATTTTCCAACCAATGATCATGTAGCCGATATCTTTACAAAGGCTCTCACAAAAGTGAAGTTTACCAAACTTCGATCCATGCTTGGAGTTCAGGATAGTTGTCATTAAAGGGGGATAGGCTCTAATGCCTCCTTCCTTCTCCTATTGTGTCACTTTTGTAAATCCTTCAATCATATCCCAATTTGTTCTTAGGGGGGATTTTAGGATATTTCGACACATAGGAAATAGGCTCCTTTTGTGTCACCTTTTTAAATCCTTCAATCATATCCCAAGTTGTTCTTAAGGGGGGATGTTAGGATATTCCGACACATAGGAAATAGTTAAGAATAACTTAGTCTAGTGTAGACTTAGGTAAAGTGTGTTTCTTTACCATGTACATTTGTAACTTATAATCCAACGGTCATGATTTGTAGTGATCTAATGGTTATCTCTCACCTCGGTATTAACGACACTTGATCCGTGGCTTGACACCTGATTGGTCCATGATCTCTATTTAAAGAGCATGGAGGGTCATTTTTCCGGTAACCGTTTATGAGAGAAACATATGTAACTTTTCTTTTTATATTAATAAATTCCCTGAAGTGGCCGCGTTGGATTAGGGCATGGACTGTTTCCCTCTTTGAGGGTTTTAACCACGTGATTATACTGGCGAAATGATTTTTGATCTGTTTGTGAGTGGTGACCTTTGGTTCTTGATCTACAGAACTTACCCTGTAAATTCCTACAGTCGATCCACCCTATCCTAGATCGGACGGTGGTGGTTGTTGAGATCTGAGTTAGGGTAACTACCACCCCTAAAACTGCTCTAGTGCATTCATTTGCTCCATCGCTGCTTCAACTCTCGACTACGAGAAGGTCCTCTTTACAACTCTTACCTCTGGCGATACTTGGGTGTTCAACCCCATCATGGTGTTATTGGTTTAGTTGTAGCACCAGTGTAGCGATGGATTCCATTTTCGAGGTTTTGGATGAAAATAATACATCTCAAAGGTATAACATATTTCTTTCAACTCCATTCGGCACAGATGAGATAGTCATTTTTGTCTTTACGCATAACTTTTATTTATCTGTGGTTTCAATAAGCTTTTTAACTATTCATTCAATTTTTACGCAAGAGGGAAACCCTGCTATGACCAGACTCTTCGAACTCTGGTTTTGCCACATCTCGTTCTTATTTGGCAACAAAGGGGCTTGTCTCCTCCAGATTGATGAAGGTGGAAACTTTGGGTAAGAGTTTCTCGCACCATCTGAAGTTCTGGAATTTTAAAAGTGTTTCATTAAGGTTTGTTATCGCAAGCTTAGATTTACATTTGGTCCTCATTTTCCTTATTTCTCAATGTGCAAGATGCCACCGCATCTTTGGTTTTGGTTTTTTTCTGCATTCCTTCAAGTGCGGCCATGATCTCCCTAATAGTTTTCCAGGTATGTCGGCTCATACTTCCATTGTTCCTCTGTTTTTCATTATGGTATATATATTCAGCCTTCTGGTCTGTACACTGAGTGAAAACCCTCTATGTGTACAGGATTTTGGAATTTACTGTTTGCATGACATGGTTTTCTAGATCACCCGTGGAAAGGGTGTAGTTTTACTTACCAAGGTGTTGTTTATAGTTATTTTTGTTGAGACCTACCAGTTCTCCTTTTTGAGTTTGGTCCCTTGGAACCTATTCTTGTATAAATTCATTTCATTGTTTAGAATGTCTATAGTTTGCTAGGGTTATTATTCTAGCACTTGTTTACCAGTTTAAATGTATATTTGCATACAGTTATTCTACTAAGTGTTATTTCTTTAAACTAGAGGTTGGTCACGACCTTAACTCGGTTGATATGGAAATGTACATCCGTTTCATACAACTTTATCTTCTTTGTATACTGTAATTTGTTAATTTATTTAAATGAAAATTATGTATTACTATGGTTGAATTGCAATTATCGGTTTTCCATTCTATTAAGTAAGATAATGCTCTTATTCTTGGAATTACAGCGGTCAGAAGACTAGACCCTTGTTTGGTATATACCTTAACTTAGGTCTAAACCTCTGTGCATTGACAGGAATTCTAAATCTTTCATGTATAATCCTGCGTACTCCAGTTCTTATGTTATTATTATCTTCCATTATAGTCATGTTTCTCTAGAAGTAGAAGTTCTGCAATTGCTAACTTACTGTGGTGTTGTAATAATATATAGAAATATAGACTCAGCGTTATTACAAGAATTTTTTATGCTATAGGAGATATATTTGTCTACTTTGCATCTTCTTTTGAATTCATTTTACAAAACTATAAATTAAACCATCACTTTAGTATGCAATCAGTAAGGGTAACAAATGTTTTTTTTTTTCTATTTTTCTGTTTCTAACCATTTTCTTTATCTTGTTTTTCTGTTACTGGGTTATCTTTCTCTAGCAGTATTGAACAGTTTCTAGTTCATTTCTCCAGTTAACATTAATAAAACAAATTCATCATTCTATAAATAAAGAACATTCCACAGTCATTTCTCAGACTGTAATCAAAGATTTATATACTTATCTTAGATCTCCTTCACTTTACTGATGGCTCCCCCCAACCTTGAGAGAGGCAATTACGTCCTCTGCTTCCCCTGAGCTCCGCACTAGAGTTCTTCAAAGAGAAGTTATGTACATGAGTGAGGCCTAAGGACCTCTGTCCAATCTATACTCCTTACAGGTTACAGAGCTCCACTGGCTTTAGACTAGCTCTGGACAACTCTTCTTTCCACCACCTTTGTGGTTAACCCTTTTCCTTGTTCTTGTAGAACCCCTTCTCCTCCTTAGGATTCCCTTTTATCATTTTTAGGGAAGGTAACTGTCAGAAAAAACTACCTCAATATTTTACTCTAGAATCTTTGAATTCTTTACCATTCAGTTAAATCTTTTCTCAATGTAAATTTTATTCATAAATAAAATTCAAGTTTTTCTTTTTCCTAACGAATAACCATATTCGTTAATATCCTTTTCACTAGTCAATTCAAATGTATCTTTAAATAAAATAAAAATACTTTTAACCATCATGTAAAAATAAAATGGTGTTACAACTCCCCCCACTAGAGGCAAACAACGTCTTTGGTGTTTACTTCATTCCAAAAAATAATTCAAGGTAAACTTCTCATATGGAGTTTTCATCCTCCCACGTGGCCTCCTCCAGGCTAAAGTGCTTCCACTGCGCTTTAACTTGGGGGATGAATCATCTTCGGAGTGTTATTTCTCTCTGATCAAGACTACGCTAAGGTTCTACCAGAAATTTTTCATCTGGTTCTACTTGTAGACAATGGAATTTTAAAATTAGTTGAATTAAAATTCCATCTTTCTAGGATTCATAGCATAAACATAATTTACATGTGTGTTCTACCAGTGTATAACATGCTTGGGGTCGTGTATATATATTTTCAATAGTGACACATGAAAAACATTGCGTACCAATATGTGACTAGGCAACGCCAGCCGATAAGCCACCGACCCTATCCTTTCTTAAATTTGGAAGGCCCACAATACCTGGGGGCCAATTTGGCACAGGTATTCCACCTTAAGGTACTTTTCTTGGGTTTAATCTTTACATACATGTGGTCACCTACTTCAAATTCTCGAAAGGTTATTTTTCTGTCCGCATACACCTTTTACCTGTATTGAGCTGCCTTTATATTTTGTTGGATTTTCCTTACCTCACGCTCCATTTCCTCCAGCATATATGGTCCGAGCATTAATTTTTTTTCCGGACTAATCCCATTTATAGGGGTTTGACATTGTCTTCCATACAATGCTTCAAAAGGACTCATCTTGAGGGATTCTTGATATCTGTTATTGTAGGCGAATCCGACTAAACGCAAATATTCTTCCCAACTTGTGGGTTGCTGCATCACATACATGCGTAGCATATCTTCCAATATTTGATTCACCCTTTCAATCTTTCCATCCGTCTGAGGATGATAGGTCGTACTAAATTGGATATGTGCCCCCAAACCCGTAAATAGTGCCTTCCAAAAAGCTGATGTGAACTTTATGTCTCGATATTATATGATGACTCTCGGAATGTCGTGTAGTCTAAAAATTTCTCTCATGAAAATGTCAGCAATCTCGACCGTCTTGTAAGTTGACTGAACAAGTATAAATGAGGTACCTTACTAAGACTATATACTACCACCATAATAGAATCATGTGATGTAGTCAAGTTATATGACTTCCCATTTACACTCTGGTACAGGAATAGGCTAAAGAAATCTCGTTGGGTGCTGGTGTTCCGCCTTAACTTGTTGACACTCTAAACATTTGGTCATATATTTCGTAATGTTTTTATGCATTCCAGGCCAATACTATTATTTTCTAATTGTTGTCATCATTTTTTGATAATCGATATGTCCTACATAGGAACTCCGATGGTATTCAAATAAAATTAGCCCTTTCAGGCTCATCTGATTTGGTATACAAATCTTCCCTTGAAATAGCAAAAGTTGGTTATTATTAGTTCCATAATCTAATTACTTTCCTTATTTTTATGCCTCTTTTTCTTTTTGCCATAGAAATTGATATTTAGGGTCTCTCTCTGCTACTTCCATAATTTTCTCTTGAAATTTAAATTCCTCTTGATTAAAATAAAGTTTATAGATGCAATGTAGTTTCCTACTTAAAGCATCAGCTACATGGTTCTCCTGCCCTTTTACATGTTGAATGTCAAAATCAAATTCACTTAGGAATGCATTCCACCTTGCTTGGCGAGCATTTAAATCAGAATGTTTAAAATAGTTGGTCAGACTACTATGGTCGGTTCTTAATACAAACCTTTTTCCCAATAAGTAATGTCTCCAGATTCAAAGGGCATGCACTACTGCAATTAGATCTAAATCATAGGCAAAGTATTGTTGTTCATGATCCCTTAACTTTCTGGATTCATATGCTATCACTTTTCCATCTTGTGTTAATACTGCCCCTACCCCTTCCTGACAAGCGTCAGTGCAAACTTAAAATTCCCTATTTAGATCTGCCACCTTCAATACAAGGGTAGTAGTTAATATTTATTTTAGTCGTTCAAAACTATCTTGACACTCCTTAGTCCACCTGAAGACTCGCCCCTTACACTGCAAGGAAGTGATGGAAAAGGCTATCTTAGATAAGCCTTCAATGAACCTTTGGTAATAACCAGCTAAACACATGAAAGAGCATATGTTTGCTACATTTTTTGGAACTCTCCACTCCATTATTGTCTTTATCTTTTCAGGGTCTACCGAGATCCCTTCAGCAGATATTACATGACCCAAATATTGGATATGTTCTTTGTAAAAATCACATTTGCTAAATTTGGAATAGAGTTGATGCTCTCGCAACATCTTCAGTACCAAATGTAGGTGTTCCTTGTGTTCTTCAACATTTTTAGAATAGATTAGTATATCATCAGAAAATATTAAAATAAATATATCTAGAAATGGGTGGAAGATACCATGCATCAGGCTCATGAATGTTGTTGGTGCATTGGTTAATCCGAATGGTAACACCACAAATTCATAATGCCCATATCTGGTACAAAATGTTGTTTTGGATATGTCCTCTTTAACTTGGATTTGGTGATACCCATATCTCAAATCAATCTTTGATAATATCGTCGCTCCTTTCACTTGATCAAAAATATCATCTATCTGGGGTAATGAGTATTTATTTTTTACAGTCATCTTATTAAGTTACTGATAGTCCATGCAAATCCGCATTATACCATCTTTATTTTGAATAAAAAACACAGGTGCTCCCCAAGGGGATACACTTGGTCGAATGTATCCTTTGTCCAATATTTCTTGCAACTGCATTTTTAACTCTGTCAATTCATGCACACTCATCCTATATGGTGCTTGTGACACCAGTGTTGCTTCGGGTAGCAATTATATAGTAAAGTTAATGTCCCGTTTTGGGGGTAATCCTGGAATATTTTCTTGAAATACATCTACAAAGTCTGAAACAAATAGAATATTTTCCAGCATAAGATTCTTGTCTTTAGAATTATTAAACCCCACTTGAATAGTGTAGAGTTGACACCCCTTTCTAATACATTTACTTAATTGAGATGTTGTAATGGGGCACAATCAAAGGGGTTTCTTAATTCCTTGTAATTATTGACAAGTACCAAATTTTTCCTTAAAATGGATGATTTTCTCCTTGCAATCCACTAGCGACCAATATCTTTCTAGCCAGTCCATCCCCAACAAAATATCATAAGAGCCTAAAGGCAAAATATTCAAGTCAACAACTATATGTTGTCTTCCAATTTCCATAATACAATTCTAAACTTTTGCATTAACTTTTCTCTTTACCCCAGTAGCCTGTTGTACCAACCATGGACTTTTAAATTTATGGCTTTGTAATTTACTATTTTCAACTATTCAAGGATTTATGTAACTTAAACTAGCACCCGAATCAACCAAAATGGAAATAGTTTGGGAATATAACTTACCTTCTAGTTCTATCATAGTTGGTTGGTAATCTAATTGTTGATCCTCTAGTGCAGCATTGATCCTCGGTATGTTTTGTGCAACATATCCTACTGTAGATGCCTCTTGTAAGTTGGTTGTAACCTCATTTCTTCCATGATGAGGTAAATTCTTAAAATAATGTGCCTCTCTGCATCCCCAACATTGTAGTGGTGGCTTCTAGGACTATCCAAGTTCTGGCCTGTTGGATGCTTTAGTAGGCCTTTCATCTATTTTTCATTTAGGCTTTTGCTAATTTTTATGAAATTATCTATTTTTTGGGTTCCTCACGGCATTCTTAAAATTTCCAGGTCTACTATGTTTGAAATTTGAGGTTCCTTTCTGCCCTTTCTTTGGTGGCCAACCTCTACCAACTTCTCCTTTTGCCTTAGATTGTTGATAGCACATTTGTGCTTTTAGGATCACCTCATCCATGGTCTTTGGATTCACGAATTCGATCCTCTCCTTCATGTGGGTAGGTCGGCTACTTAAGAGTCTCTGTGCTTTCTCGTCCCTCAAATATGGTATGTATCTTAAGAAAGAGGTGAATTTAGTGATGAATTCATCCATAGATAATTGTCCCAGCGTCAAGTCATGAAATTCTCATGACTTTTCATCATAAAATCATTATGTTAGATACTTTTCCTTCAAGTATTGTTGGAACTCATCCCAAGTTACATTCTTAACTCTAATAAAAAAATATATTCTTTTTTAAAATTAAAAAGTGCATAATAAACTATATCCTATACATCTTTTTATAGTAATAAAAAAATTTAAAAAAAAAAAAAAAAAAAAAACTTGAAATAAAATCAAACCAAATAAAAATTCTTTACATTTTTTTTAACATTAAATTACATTTAAGTATTTATAAATTATTTAATCACATTACACACACACACACACACACACACACACATGTATATATATTTGGTAAGTTAGGTTAAACTATAGTAAATCCAAGAGAAACATTACATAGGCGACGCGCTGAGATGGTAAGTTGTGCCTATCCAATCCCAGCCTTCATTGCTTCTAGAGTAGCGCGGGTATGAGGCTGCCTCCTAGGAGGAAACCAACCATGTAGTAGCTTCAGACAATAAAAAATTACAAGGTGTGCCTTGACACATGAAAAAGAAAAAGTTCTATAATATGCACTGAAATGAAAGAAAACAGAAAAGATTTGAGTGGCCTTGCAATCATGATGTTCCTACATCATCCTCGGTGACAAGGTCCTCCTTCTCGATGTGGAAACCATATTCATGTGCTATGGCCTCCTTCTCAGCAGTAGTAAAGCGTGGGGGCTTTGAAGCAGGTGCACAGAGAATGGGAGCGACCATGTACTCAGCATCCAGTACACACGTCTAAGCACCCTCCAAGTCCATAATCCACACATTGGTATCTTCCCCCACAGTCTCTTGTACTAGAAGAGGCTCGAATTTGCGAGGATTGGATTGCTCCGGGTGCACAATGGTGGATTTCCTAGGTCCCCTTCTGCCCCTCTGAGTCTCCTGAGCTGGGGCAACCTCCTCCTGGGTGTGCGCAGGGAATTCTGATGCCCCCCTATCATGGCTACTAGAAGAGGAGCCCTCAAAGGATTCCAAACGATTGTCTTGACCTCATTGATAACGTCCCGGGAACGCGCCTCTTTGGCCTCTCCTGATGGTTCTTTGGCATTGATGCAGAGACATGGGGGGGGAGGAGCAGCAAAGGGGTGGGGATCGATTCACGAACGGAGACTTGATCTTCAGGGGAGAACTCAATAGATAATCGGGGTATTTATATGTGAAATTGAGTATTGTGCAACAAGGGGGTGCGCAGGTGGGGGGGATGTAGCAAGGGGGCCTGCCACTAAATGCACACAGTAGGGAGGATCTGTGAAGGCAGGGAAATTCAGGGGGGAGCGCGCAGCCTAGGAAGCACGTGGGAGGGAGGGCACACAACTGGTGGAGCACTTTAGAAGAGACTGAGGCAGCAACAAAATAGCTAAGGGGGTAGAGAGGGCTCTGGAGACCAACAAAAGCAGCATGAGTATAACACAATGAGGAGGTACCTCACCTTTTGAAGGCCTATGGCACAAGCATAGGTGTTGTGCATTATTGTGACATGCTCGTAGGTGCAGGCTGTGGCAGTTCTCATGGAGTGGCATGTGATTTAGGGTATGGCAGTGGTTCAGATGCATCATGGAGATCATGTAAATGATTGCTGAGGGGAGGTTCCACACCAGGTAAAATTTGGTGGTGCAGGTCTTTGTCAGCACGTGCGTGGGAAGAAACAGTTTCATACATGCACACCGTGTCACCCGCATCCAGGGAGGGATGATCCTTTTGGATGAGAGTTTGGCATTACGTGCACAAGGAATCATCCCCAATCTTAGAGAAGTTAGAGTAGTGAAACATTGTGTGACTTTTCACGCCTTTGTTGGCTAGGAGATCCGCAATAGTGTTTGCTTTTCTGCTCATTGTTCGAGGAGATTGAGCATATTAGCGAGCCTCCAGCTTGTGGAGACCTTTGAGGGGGGGAGCCATAAAGAATACGGGTGGCTGCCTGAGTGATGATTTGCGAGTCTCCCTCCATTTCCAATGGAAAAAAGTTGAACTCAATGGCTCTGGAGATACCCTGGAGATCTCCATGGAATTGTTGTTGTCCCACCCCATGTTTCCATACAAGGTAAGTAATGGTTTACCTTGGGAGTCTCTAAATATACCACCAAAACCAGCATTCCATGGGTTTCCTTTGGAAGCTCCATTGAAATTTCATTTCAAGAATCCGGCTAGAGGGGGGTCCCAGTGTTCAGGTGCATTGGTCCTTCTAGCGTTCATGGAGAGGTTGTCCAAAGGGGTGTTGATGCCTATGTGCCATTGGTTCCAAATATTGCATTCAACAGTAGTTGTTGGGAGGTCTTCCTTACCCCAATGAGTCATAACAAGAGTTTCTACAAGGTTGCTATGTATCCTGCCCCATATTTTCTCTCGATTGGAGGCCTTATCTTTAAAGATCATGTTGTTTCTTTCTTTCCAAATATTCCAGATAAGTAGGCTTGGAATCAGCTGCTAGATTCGATTCAGGAGGTTGCTAGAATAGGGTTTATCCGGCCATTTTTTTATTGCATTGATGATGTTATGCCTGTCTCGATTGGATATTCTGCATAAAATTTTAGTCATGTCCCATAGGGTGTTGGATATGGGGCAGAGGTCCAGAAAATTATCTATGGTTTCATAGTCATTCTGGCAGAGTGGGCATCTTGAGGGTCCCACAAAGCCCCATTTCAAAATATTCTCCCATGTGAGGATGCGTCGTTTTTTGAGCAACCATAAAAAGGTAGCTACTTTGGGCCAAAGCTTGGCAGACCATATCTTCTTCCATATTTTATTGGTGGGATCAAGGTTAGGCTATTGTAAGATATTATAGGCTTCCTTGGTGGAGTAGTTCCACTTGGTGTATGGCCCCATCTTAGAATGTCGAGTCCTTGTTGGGCTTGGATTCTTCTTTTAGTCATTATTTCCTCCCAAATGTATCTGTGATTCTCATTGTTCCAATCTACTTGCCATCCATATGTGCGAAGCCAGGTCCTGTATCATTGAGTTATTTCATTTGTCTAGAAGTCTTGGACGCAATTTTGATTTCGTGCCTGTAGTATTGTGCTCTAGAGGGGTCTAGGAAAAATTGAGGATAGAATGGGAAATTGCTGCCAAGAATCCTCCCAGAGTTTGGCTTGAGTGCCATTGCACAGTTCCCAGAAGCTATGGGTTTTGGATCAGCTTTTTTTGGTGGTTGGCAATATTCCAGATTTAAGATCCTCCTGGATCAATGTGGAATCTGATTAGGTCCTCCTTGGGCCAATTCCCTGCATATTTGGTAGCCCAAAGGGTTTCCTTGGGTGTGTGAGGGTTGGATACCCATTTCCACCATATGCTAGCTCCCATGATGTTGTTTTTGTACTCAGGATCTCTCAGACGTAGTCCTCCCTACGCTTTCGGGGAACATACTTATTTCCAGTTGACTATTGCCCATTTGTTTTTATCTTTAGTTCCCCCCCAAAGGAATGTTATTTGAAAGTTGCGCATAGCTTTGAGGACCCATTTTGGTGCCTCTAGAATAGATAAGAGGCAAATGGGTAGAGACTAAAGGACCTCTTTGATGAGAACCATCCATCCAGCTAAGTTGATGGAGCGATGGGTCCAGTTAGACATTTTGGTTTCCATTCGATCCAATAGCTCTCTCCAGGTTGTATGATTGATAGTTGAGTCTATGAGTGGGGCTCATAGGTATTTGGATGGCAAAGAGGCTATGGTGAAGCCTATAATGCGAGCGATGTTGCGCTGTGTGATAAGGGGTGTGTTAAAGAATATTTGAGATTTTTCAGAGTTGACATGTGTACCAGAGGCTTCAGAGAAATAGTCGAGCATATTTTTTAGGGGGCGAGCTTCTCGGACCGAGGGGTGTCCCATTATCATATTATCATCCACAAATTTTTGGTGAGAGAGGGGAGGGAGATTGTGGAGAGGAATGCCCTTAAGGGTACACAATTGGATGGAGATTTTTATTAGGCGGCCTAGGCCCTCAGCCATAATAATAAAGAGGAAGGGTGAGAGAAGATCCCCTTGTATTATACCTCTAGAGGGATTGAAGGTTGCCGAAGGAATGCCATTGACTAGAATGGATAGAAAGGGGGAGGATACCAGGCTCATTATCCATCAAACCCAAGTATGGCTGAAACCAAAGGCTAGGAGGACTTACTTGATATAATTCCAACTGATTTTGTCAAAAGCCTTGGAAAGATCAATTTTGAGGAGCATACCTAGTTTTTTGGAGATTTTTTGGGAGTGGATGACCTCGTGGGTTAGGATGATTCCATCAAGGATTTTCCTGCCCTCAACATAACTTGTTTACTCCGGAGATATGAGCATGGGAAGAAGCTACTTCAGTTTGTTAGCTATGAATTTGGAAATTATTTTGTAATTCACATTGCAAAGTGCTATGGGTCTGTACTTAGTTGGAGAAGTGGCGTTTTCTTATTTTAGGATGAGGGTGAGGAAGGTAGCATTGATTTCCGGTAGAATCTAGTGAGTGGTGCGTGATTGCTCTACTATGCCCCATACCTCCTCTTTGATAGTTTCCCATAAGAAGTGAAAGAAGTTGGTGGTGAATCTATCCGGGCTTGGGGCTTTCCCTTCCTTTAGTTGGAAGACCACTTGTTCAACCTCTGCCAATGAGGTAGCTTTGAGCATCATCCTATTATGATCTTCAGTGACCAATTTGGGTATATGTTGTGTGATTCTTCCTATGGCCTCCTGCCGACAGATGTTAGGTTCTTGGAGGATGCCCTTGAAGTGATTTTGCAACTCCTTAGTGATGTCCTCTCTTTTTTCTATCCGCTCCCCATTATGATTTTTTAGTACTGTGATTCTATTGTGAATCCTGTGCTGGATGGTGGAGCAGTGAAAATTTTTTGTGTTTCTTTCTCCATCTTTGAGCTAGCATATCCTGGATTTTTGTTTCCATAGGATCTATTCCTGGATTCTTCTCTCTTCCAGTTGGGCAGTTAAATATTTTTCCTTGTTCTCTGAGTCTGTTGAACGTCCTTCAAATATGATTTTTTGTTGGAGCTGCTTCATTTTCTCTTCCATATCTCTTTTCTCTTTGAAGGTGTTTCCCAAGGTTATCTTGTTCCACACCTTCAGTTTTCCCTTGAGCATCTTCAGTTTCATCTGGAACTGATACATTTTTGTACCCCGGGGTGGTGTGAGGGAGGCCCACCAATCCGAGTCAAGGTCTTTGAACCCTGTATGATTGATCCAATAATGTTGAAAGCGGAAGGGTTTAGGAGTGGGCACACTCGGTCTGAGCCATTGGAGTTGTATCGGCCAATGATCTGAGCCAGAGGTCGGCATGATGGTAGCTACAAGATCTCCTCCTAGATGTATGAATTCTTCTGTGATGAGGAAACGGTCCAGTTTGTAGGAGATCTGATGAGCTCCCCCTCTTCTATTATTCCAAGTGAAGATGCCATTGGATGTTTGGATATCTATGAGGTGATTATCATGGATGAAGTTCTTGAACTCAGTGCTATCCATATCAAGGTGAGGCCTTCCTCCTTTTTTTTCCTGAAGGTTGGTTATCATGTTGAAGTCTCCTCCAAGTAGCTAGAGAGGGTGAGTACGCTGGTTGTTGAGAGTTGCAATGTTGTCTAGAAGCTCATTTTTTTGCTAGAGAGGCTAGGGGAAGTATACATTCGTGATCAGTCCATGGATTGTGGTTCCAATCAAGTGAAATGAGGCTTGAATGAAGTGTTTGTTAGCATGGAAATCCTCTAATGTGATAAAATGGGGATTCCATATGATTTCCAGGCCTCTCGAAGCCCCATTAGCATCCACCGCTAAGGTATTGCATCCTTTCCATAATATTTTGAAGATTGTATCTAGAGTAGAGCTGGATCATTTGGTTTCTTGCATGTAGAGTATTGCAGGGTGTTCCTCAGTAATTATTTTCTTGATGATCCTATGCTTTGAGGGGCTTTTAAGCCCTTTGATATTCCATGAGATGATCTTCATTTAGGGGGGTTGGGGATTATAGAGTATAATTTGGTTAACTTGGGGAATCTCCCTGATTCTACCATCTCTTTGCCCACGGTGACTCTTCTCTACTATTCTGTTTTTCTGCCTCATTTGCGGGATTCTTTCAGGATGTATTTAGTATTTAGGAGCATACCGCCTTGAATTCCCGAGAAGGGATCTATTGAGCTCGAGAGAGAATTTCCTCAACTTCTAGATCTGGTGCAGGGGGATTGATAGAAAATATTTCATGTTGCATGTGTCTGCTAACCCGATGAGATCAAAGTCCCTAAAGTCAATGCTCTCTGATTCTTCCTCCATTTCTTCTAGGATTGAGTCCACTGCTGCTTCTTTTCCTTTCATTGTCAAGTTTTCCCTTGCATGCGTAGAGGTTTGGGGGATCAGAAAGGCTTCCAGTCAGATCTTGGTTTTTTGAGTCTTTGAGGTCTGGGGAGTCTCTTGCGAAGATCGCCCTGAATCTTTGGGAAGTCCGTTCTCATTCTCATTCAGCTGAGCTAGTTCTTTGAAGTTGTTGTTTTTTGCTGGGGCCTTTTTTTTCTGGTTTGCGTTTGACCTCCTATTGTAAATTTTCCTTCCTGTGACTTTCGTAAACCCCTCGGTATCTTGATCGATTAATCATTGTGCGATGCAACCTTTTGATTTAGGGGGCAGTCTCTGAATAGGTGCCAGTGTTGGTGACACTTTCGGCATCTAAAAGGGACATGCTCATAATCTACAGTATGAATCCATTCATAATCATCATGTTTAACCTCACTAGGGAGTGACTCTGTGATGTTCATTTATACACAGATTCTTGTGTAGGCTGCATGTCTGTTGATCTTTCTCTCCTCCATTATTTTAATGAATTCTCCAAGAGCATTTCCTATGTACCGAACAGTCAAATCATCTCAGTAGTCCTGGGGGAGGGTGTAGAACCTGATCCAGACTGGAGCCCAAGTGAGATCTTGCTTGTTTGGGTTGAAGCGTTCTACCGAGTTGTGCAAGTACAGACCCGCAGAGTTGAAGAAGTATGGCCCTCCATCTATGATCTGATTTTTGTCTTCGATGCAAGTGAAGATCACATTGAAGAAGCCCTTGACACATAGCTCAAGATTGATATGGCCCTTGGGTTTCCATTTGGAGGCAATCCATCCTAAGAGGGCTTTTTCTGTGGGCTAGAAACCCATGAACTTGCCTATCAATGCATCCAACGCGGTGATACATAAAGAAGATAATCAGGCTCCACACCCAACATTATAAAGTGTCAACGTTGCAAAAAGGGCATCAAATTCTAGCAAATGAATAGTGCACTAGGTGGAATTTCAGATTGGGAGGTATAAGGATGAAATATTATTGATATAATGCTCATGAATATCTAGTATATTTTGTTGGGAAGGCCATGTCAGTATAATAGAAGAGTTATACATGATGGTAGAAGGAATACATATACACTTGAGAAAGATGGTAAGGACCACACACTGTTACCTTTGCAAGAAGAAGGATTCGAAGAGGAAGATGGTCCTAATGTGTTGTTGATTCTAGCGAAAAGGTGGGATCCGCACCTTGCGCGAGAGGCTCAGGGAGGAAATAATGATAACCCACTAAAGTATTCACAATAACACTAATACCATCTCCAACGTCACACTATCATGATTTCTTACAATGTAAATATCTTGTTTTAGTTTTTGCAAATACAATTATAATCTAGATTATTTTAATATAAGTGATATAATTTACAATAATTATTATGCTTAAAAACATATTTAAAAAGCTTTCAAAAAGAAAAGCAATTGCTAATTTTTATATAATTAAAATTAAAATGAAAATAGAATATTTTATTTCATAAATTATAAATAAAAGAAAATATTGTGTTATTTTATACTAATTTAAAATTTTATTAAAATTTTAATTTATAGTTATTTTATTTTAAGCGAAATATGTTTATCTATGCTTTTATTAAAAACTAAGAATAATAATTATAGTTAGGTATTATTTGAAAATTTTATAATTATTTATGATTAATATTAATAAAATCTAAAACAATTTAATTTTCAAATATTGTAAAATTTATTTTAAAAAAAATATTAGCATTTTAATATATATATATATATATATATATATATAATTCAAAACTCTATTTAGTTTATTATTTAAATTTAATTTAAACAATTATTTATATAAAATTTAATAAAATGATTATTTTGATACTTATATTCAATCTACTTTTAAGTTTAAATTAAATTTATACTATGTGCTATTGCTTACGGATTAATAGTTGTAATGTTAAAAATTATAAATAATATATAAATATTAGAAAGTGAAATGAGAAATGTTTAACAATTTATTTTAAAATAAAAATATAAAGAAAAATGCAAATTGCTCATTAAAAAAAAGAAGAGAAAAGAAGTTAAATGATTTAGGCAATTTCAATAAAATTTAAATATGATTCACTCTAATAATATTCTTGACTTCAAAAGGAATACCACATCCATTTGCAAAATAAACGTTTCTCTGCCGAAAACATCTCCTTCAATCACATCTCTGAACGTTTCTCTGCCGAAAACATCTCTCCTTCAAGGAAGCGAAGAGCAAACTTCCCTAATCCATTTTCAAAACCTCTGACAATCTTTATACTTATTATGTATTTCTTACAGAAACAGTTTTATGTTTTAAAATATTGGATAAAATAACTAAAACCATACAATTTTATTAAATTATATTTTAAAAAAAATCCAACTAAATTTTATAAAATTAAATTCCACTCAATTTCAAAATATACTCCCCCATGAACTTCCAACTAGAGAAATTTCCATTGTTTTTAAATTGTCAATATTGAAAATTTATATAACAAACAGAGTAGTTAAAATATTTATACTTCTTATGTATTTCTTACCGAAACAGTTTTATGTTTTAAAATATCGGATGATAACTCCAAATAAATAAAACCATGCAAATTTATTAAATTATATTTTAAAAAATCCAACTAAATTTTATAAAATTAATTTCCACTCAATTTCAAAATATACTCCCACATGAACTTCCAACTAGAGAAATTTCCATTTTTTAAAATTGTCAATAGAGAAAATTTATATAACAAACAGAGTGGTTAAGCTTTATTTGTATTACTATTCATTCAAATAATGAAATTCAACATGAACAATTATTTAATCATTTACTTTGTGTGTTTAATCATTTTTATGTGTTACAGTTAAAATAGAGGAAAAATAATTCAAATAAATATTAAAATGGATTACTATTTTTGATCTCACAATTGTCGATGAAACGACATTATGTCCGTAGAGTTTTCCATTGGACGAGGTGAGTACAATCAACTGATATGAAACATAACACATCTAATAGAATACGAACTACATGATATATTTCTGAGTGTAAAACTTTACTGGAAATAGTGTAACGCTTAGTTTAAAAAACCCATAAAATAACCGAGAAATTCTTGTAAGATTATGAAAATTTCTAGCAGAAATTTTTGAAAATCTGAGTTACAATTGTCAAACTTCAAGATTTTGACAGCCCCAAGGGTTTTTGATGGTGTTGAATCCATTTCCACCATCAAAAAATGATTCAAACACTCCAACTACCTAAATTTTTTAATTTGTTTTTATGAGATTTCGAAAAAAACTGTCGTCCGGAGACGGAGAGGTAGACTCGAGCAGCCGCCCAAGCAGATTTAGAGAACCTACAATCGAGATAAGGGTTACCATTAAAATTCATTGGAACAGTTGGCAGAATTAAGTAGCAACTATGGTTAATGCAATTATGATGAACCGATTCTTCGCTCTCTATCTCAAGCAGTGTCCTCCTCTCAGACAAAAGCTAAGAAATCACTGTTGGCTTGGTTTAATGTTCCATGAGTAGGTTTAGAGATATCCTTCCAAGTCATGCTTCTTCATTGGAAATGAAATGAAATGAGATTTTAACGTCCACGAGACTAAAAATAGTCTATGGGACTATGAGTTCCTTATTTTTCGCCTTTTTCATTTCAATCATTTTCTTATTCAAATTGATGATGAGCTAGCGCAACCTTCCAACAATCCCATCGCTAAAAATCAATGCCAAGAAACCGATGCTAACATATTCCCATAACTTTCTTTGATTTATTTTAATGCATCACATTCCAAAATGAAATGTTTTTCCGATTCTACTTCCCCACACGTGAATAAACGTACACACGCGTTCTTCCCAAGCTTCTTTAGGCCTTTTCCACCATCATGTTTCACACCGAATTTGATGTGAGTTGGTTATTAATTGAGCAATAAGAACATTTTCCCTCCACGGAATGTTAGCTCCAATGTACTCTTTTTGTTGGAGATCATACACAAGGTTGAATTCTTCAATGTAGTACTTTCTCTTTCTACCCAACTATTTTCCCCATACCTATTTATGAAACTTCTCCATAACAAAATTCGTTAACTCCTTGTTATTTGTGGGACAAGCAATGAGGTAGATATTCCATTTTTGCATCGATGTGTATTTTTGTCTCATTCATGTTTTCCTTCTTTCACTCATGCCTTCCTCGAAGATAACATTAGGCCATCTACCTACTCCCATTTTATCAATTCTTTTTAGATATCTTATGATCCCCACCATAGAAATTGCTTCGATGGGATTTGCTCCTGTTTCACTAAACATTATCTCATAAGGTACCGAAATTTTTATTTTGAACTTGCTCATGGCCAAGCGTTTTGTATTTTCTCAATTTGCTTCCATTTTGAGACGGGGTGATGCTAGCCCATAATTCACACCCATATAGCATCACTTGACAAACTAGGAGTCCAAAAAGCACTTTAATCATTTTCCAATCCCATAACTCTGCCTCTCTACATCTGTTTTGAAGAGCATGTTAGGGTCGTATAAATATAGGATTCATAATTTTGAATTGACTTATGATAGTCTTGTAAAATATGTATATACCTTGCTTTCTGGAAGTTGTTTAAAAAGAGGGTAAAAAAATCCTAAAAGAAAGATCAAAGGACTTAAAAAATATAGACCCCAAAAGAAAAAAAGATGAAAATAAAACATGAAAGTGTGCAAGTCCAAATGCCACTACTTTTTACTTTTTGCAAATGATTATGACAGAGTGTCAATAAATGCCATAATCTATGACGAGTTAAATTGTTTAAACTTGACTTGTCATGTTTTCAAAATCCATGTTTTAGATAGTGAATAAAGATTGATTAGACAGTTTAATCCTGATTTATCAGTAGATAGGTAGAGAATAATGAGGAGCTCATCAGTTTAATCCTAGCCCTCGGATGAAATAAGGTAGAATTAGATAGTTTTATGCTTTCAAAAGAATGAAATGTTTCAAGGTAGCAAGCTTAAATGCACCTGCCAAAAGGAAGAAAAAATGTTAAAGTAATGTTGGGTAGGTAGAAAGAAGTGGGAAAAAACATCTAATATTCATCACCGGGTAGAAATCAGTAATTTTCCTTCCCTTGTAAGTATTCAGTATTCTACACTACCAGTATAAAAGGCTCAAAGCATTTCTCTGACTTTTGTTGGGACTGGACCCAAGGCTCGATGACTGGATAGTGGAAATGTTGAATTCTTATGATAAAATCCCATTATTTATCCCTCATTAATACACTTAATTCATCTTCCTAAGTAATGACTCTTTCTTAAATAATGAAACCTAAAATCCCATATAATTAACTTCCTTCATTCATAAAGCATACAATCATGAAATAATAAGCTTTGCTTTTATTTATTCACTTTATTTGGTCATTTAGTGTATTTTTGTGTATTCCATCTCCCTTTTTCATATTAACTTTTAACTTATGCTATTAATTCCCTAAAAATATCTTATCCTATATATATAATTCCCTTTATCTAAAATACCCTCTAAAACCCACGATTATAAAGTTTTTAGACCAAAATTATTATCCACATGTTAAATTAAAAACTCAAATAATGCACCCTTTGGTCTAAAACTAACTGTAATTAAATACCCCGCCCCCTATGGATTTTAGACCCTTCAACAGGTTTAAAAACTATATAATAAAATAAATAATGAAAATATGGCTTTCCACGCATATCCTATGTATTTGGAAACGCAAAAACATTACACCGCTCGTCATTTTTGTTATCCTAAAGTATTAAGATAGATTAAGTCTTTTATAAAGGTTTAATCCCCTCGCCTTTGTAATACACTTACCAACCTAACCCTGCCTCATGCGCCTCCGCCCATATATATATAACTCTTTTATATGTATATATACCATCATTTAACCCTTTTTTTTAATCATATATTATTTAAACCTTTGTTCATTCAAAAACAAAAGGTTTAAATCCCGGTCCCACCATCTTTTTGACCGCATCTCCCAAGCAAATCGTGGCCATTCGCTTCCTTTCTGCAAATCTGACGGCACAAGATTAATATCGCACTCACAAACTAATCGTCCGCCAAAAGTCCAAACAGACGTGAAATGGGTTGTTTCACCATTTTTTCCTCCTGGGACGTGGCATCCTGTCATAGGATCGTGTTCGTTTCAGAAAAAACCACTTACCGCTTGAGCTCAATGTGAAAACTATTGGCAGTTTTGTTTTTTTTTAAATCCAAAATGCTCCCGCCATTTGATAAGACCTGCATTTAATGCATTATATGGTGATTCATATCAAATGTTAAAACCTTTGATATATCACTTTTGATGTTTATTTGCATGTTTCAAACTGTAAAAAACTCCACTCGACTGTGTAAGAACCCTTTGCTCAAATTATCGACTTATACAAAGAGAAAATCAAATTTGACCACAGATTCCCCATTGAAGACCAAAAAAGCCATTCGTTGCACCATCAATCTGGACCAGTCCTCAGAATAAACCAATCTCTTCTCAAGAACCCTTCAAGCAACCAAATACCTGTGTTTAAAGGTATTTCTCGACAATTAAAAACCTGCAATTTAAAGTTTAGACCATGAATGATTAAACCATGCTTGTAATTAAGGTTTTTTCCTAACCAATTTCCCTAGAAAAATCATGAAAAAGAGGCCAAACCCTAGCCAATTTTTCTCAGAAATTTCCAAGTTCGGAAAAACCACTTTTTAAGCCAATCTCCTCAATTCTTAACCTATGAAGATCAATTTCAAAGACAGAAAAGGGTTTAAGGATTATAGATACCCTAAAAACCCATTTTTTAGTCAATATATTCAGGAAACCCTCGTTTTCTATCTTATTTCAGTTTATATCCTCAGACAAAGAAAAAACAACTCCTGCAAACAATTTAAGCTTGCAGTATTTATTCCAAAATGACCAAAAAGAAAATCACAGTTAGACCTAGAGGTTCTAAGCCAATCAAGCATGGAGGATCCAAACCTCCTAAATATGTAACATCTAAAGCTATTAAATCTACTCCAGTCTTCACTGCTAAATCCACTGGGTCAGTAAGCTGTAGCTGCTGAAGAGACCCTTCCATTGATTGATATGGATTACAAGATTATTGATCCTGTTGTAGAATTCAACCTTTTAGAAATACATAATTGGTGTTATGATAAATACTTGGACAAGGATGAAATGCCTATTTGGGAGACTCATTTGCCCAAATATGTAGTTCCATTGACCCACCCTAGACAAGACCTTGTTAGATTATGTCAAAAACATTATGAACCAGACTAAAGGGCCATTGTTAATGCTGACAGAGAAATCCTTTTTACCATTACAGCTGAGTCAATAAATCAAATGTTGCAATTACAGTTTGATCCTCAATCAGTCCCTCTATCTATAGAAACTTTGACCCAGTTATACTTAGGCCTAGATTTCCCAAAGAGGTTTATGATATTTCAAAACTTTTGGCCTTCCCATGTTGACATTCCTAAAATAAACCCTACTTATTCTACTGTTGAATTTTCTGAAGGGTCTAGACATATTATCTCAATGCTATCTTTTATACTAGGATACTTTACAGATGGATTCACTGATGAATCCATTCTTGGATTTATATCCACCTTATCTCCAAGCCAACCTCCAGCAATCATTTTTTATTATGCCAGATTCATAGCAGAGAGTATTCATCATCTGTTTACCAAACTACCCACTAAAGAGGTTTTCAGATACTCATTCTACTTGTTTCACTTATTTTTATTCTTCCAAGCTAATAATTTTCCAATTGCATTGCAAAAGATGGATGTGGAGGGTAAACCTTTATCCATTATCTTCTGGACTTCATTGCTCAGGAAAGAGGGTAGTGAGTTCACCTACACAGATTTTTCAAACATTTTCCTGCATCCAGCAATGAACATTTTGTACAAAGCAGAGCAGCCCAGAGTCAATGAAGAAATGAAAATAATCTTACAACTATCAAAACAGAATAAAATGGAAGATTGGTTTCTTTATTAAAATCATATAGAGATAAGAATTTTTGGATCCAACTTGTTACCTTATAACCTTATAAGTTGCCAAAATATATGAGCATGAAAATTTTTGCATTGGAATATTTAATACAAATTCTCAATTCTGGCTCTATTAACTTCTTAGCTACCAGGAAAAAGACTCAATTCAAGCTCAAGATTTAGATTGATCCTTTCATCATAAATAACAAAGAGGCAGAAAAATAAATCACAAAGAGACTAGCAGAGTATAAATTTCAAGAAATTTTTCCATGGAACTATGATCCTCAAGGGATCCTAAGCAATTTAAGGGTAAAATGTAAACTAACACCCTTCATACATGAACTTAAACCATAGATTGAGAAGTTTTCCAATCAAGCAAAATGGGTGGAGAACACACTGATAGATACCACTACAAATATAGAGACAACAGGAAAAATGGTTACAACAAAAGCCCTTGAAGTTGTAAAGCAGCTAGAGACTTCAGTCAAAAGAGGCAGGGAAGAAGGAGCATACACAGCAGAAACAACTTCAGAAACTAAATTCAAACTGATTTATACTAAAAGGCTTAAATTAAATTCAATTGGGAAAGAAAAGGTAATTGACATTGAAGATACAAATGAGCCAGAGGTAGATAATGATGAAGCTACAGTGATAGTCAATAAAACTCTTGCAATGTTGTGAAACCAGCTCCAGAAATAGAAGAAAAGAGATATCAACACCTTAGAAATAAGCCACTTCGAGGGTAAAACCTCCAATACATTACATGAATGAACAATTCTTGGATGATACAAATTACAAAACCTTCTTTCTATATATAGGAGTCCATGGGGCCATAATGTAATCCTAGCCGACCTAACAATAATAATTTAAGGGCACAATAATAACAAAATGGGGGTTACAAGGGTACAATAATAACAATAAGGGGGTTACACTAACAACAATAAGGGACTATACTAGTAATATAGGGACCTAACATGCCCCTCTCCTTCAAAAAAAGTGTTGTCCTCAACGCTTGAGTAACTCTGGGTGCTTTTTTATAAAATTCTCATCCTCCCATGTAGAATCTTCAGTGGGTAAGTTCTTCCACTCGATGAGATACTCTGAAATTGATCGATTCCGTAGTTGTCGAGTTCTTGTTTCCATGACCGCTTCTGGTTCCAATATGATTTTTCCTTCCTCATCAAGTTCTGGCAATATTGTTTGAACTGGAAGATTTTCTCCTATAACCTTGTTTAAGCATGAAACATGGAAAACTGGATGTACTCGCGAAGAAGCAGGAAGCTCCAATTTGTATGCCATAGTACCAATCTTTTGCAACACCTTGTAAGGACCATAGCACTTTGGCGATAATTTATTATCCTTCTTAGCTTGCTTGAGGGACATTTGTTTATATGGTTGTAGCCGTAAAAATACCCAATCTCCTACATCAAAACTTCTCTCGCTGCGATGTTTATCTGCCTGTTGTTTCATTCGATTTGTGCCAAATTCAGGTTATCCTTTAAGAGTTGGAGAACTTCTTGCTGATGCTCGATGTGATCTTCCACTGCTTGAACCTTCGAATTTTCCCTTAAAGATGATGTGATGGATGGTGGATGATATCCATAAAGTGCCATAAATGGGGTCATTTTTGCTGCAGTATGGAAGGAAGTGTTATACCACCATTCAGTGAGAGGTAACCACTTTACCCATTGTGTTTGTTTATCAGATACAAAACAACGAAGATATCCTTCCAAACATTTATTTACTATCTCAGTTTGACCATCAGATTGAGGATGATAAGATGAGCTATGAGCTAATTGAGTACCTAAACAAGAAAATAACTTCGTCCAAAAATTTCCAGTAAAAATGGGATCTCTGTCGCTCACAATAACCCTTGGGCTTCCATGTAGCTTTTGAATTCTATCCATAAATGTAGTAGCAACTGTACTAGCTTTAAATGGATGAGATAATGCACAAAAGTGTGCATACTTGGTAAGTCTATCAACTACCACCATGATGACACTCTTTCCTTCGGACTTAGGTAAACCGGTGATAAAATCCATTGAAATCTCCTCCCAACGTTGACTTGGAATGGATAAAGGTTGTAGAAGTCCTGGGGTCTTAATTGTTTCCACTTTATTCTGCTGGCAAACCAAACATTCCGCCACAAACTTTCGAATATCAGATTTAAGGCCATCCCAAAAAAATTTTTTCTTCACCCTGTGGTAAGTTTTTAAAAATCCTGAGTGTCCTCCTAAAGGAGAAGTGTGCAATTCCAGAAGAATCTTTTGTTTTAGTTGGGAATTCTTACAAAGATATAAGCGATCTTTGTACCATAAGGAATCATTTTTCCAACCAAATGTATCAGATGTACTAGGATCTTGCTGCAACTTTTGAATGAGTGTCCACACTTCTTCGTCCTTCTTCCATTAATCTCTTGCTTCGGTTATCCAATCTGGTTGGATAATAGAAATGGCACAAAGCAATGCTTCCACCTCTTCATTCTTTCTTGAGAGTGCATCTGTAACAACATTTAGCTTCCCTTTTTTGTATATTATTTCAAAGTCATAACCCAACATCTTTGTGACCCATTTTTGTTGCTCTTCTGAAGATAGTCTTTGTTCCAAAATGTGTTTAAGACTATCATGATCAGTTTTTACCTTGAAGTGTCTTCCCATTAGGTAAGTTCGCCATTTCTTTAGTGCATGCAGTATTGCTAACATTTCCTTCTCATAAATAGATTTTTGTAAATACTTTCCTTTGATTGGACGACTTTCAAAAGCAATGGGTCTTCCTTCCTGCATTAAAACTGCACCAATTCCATTTCCTGAGGCATCACATTCCACAATAAAGGTTTTTGTGAAGTCCGGTGTAGCTAAGACCGGTGCTAGGCACATTGCCTCTTTAAGACGTTCAAAGGCCTTAGTTGCTTCAGGAGTCCATGAAAATGCATCTTTCTTCAATAATGTTGTTAGAGGTGCTGCTATTCTCCCATAATTCTTAACAAACTTGCGATAATACCCTATTAACCCTAGAAATCCTCGCAATTTCTTTATGTTTGTGGGGACTTTCCATTCCTTAATGGCTTTAATTTTGTTAGGGTCTACTTTAACACCCTCGTGAGATACAATATGACCCAGATATTCCACCTCTTGTACTCCAAAGAAACATTTGGATTTTTTTTGCATATAATTGTTTCTCCTGCAATAGTTTGAGCACCCTGTCAACATGGTCAACATGATCCTTCCAAGACCTACTGTAGATTAGTATATCATCAAAAAATACTAGCACAAATTTTCTAAGGAAGGGTTTCAAAATGGAATTCATCAATCCTTGAAATGTAGAAGGTGCATTGGTAAGGCCAAAAGGCATGACCAAAAATTCATAATGACCCTCATGAGTTCGAAATGTTGTTTTCGGAATATCTTTAGTCTTAATTCTAATTTGATGATATCTTGAACGAAGATCTAACTTGGTAAAATAAATTTCTCCATGTAATTCATCCAATAATTCATCAATCACGGGAATGGGAAATTTATCTTTAATGGTGAGCTTATTGAGCTCCCTATAATTTGGACACATGCGTCATGATCCATCCTTCTTGTGTACCAATACTACAGGAGCAGAGAAAGAACTTCGACTAGGTTGAATTATACCAGCCTCTAACACTTATGCAATCATACGTTCAATTTCGCTCTTTTGGACATAAGCATATCTATAAGGCCTGATGTTTGGAGGAACACTTCTAGGAATCAAATGAATAGCATGATCATGATCACAAATAGGTGGGAGTCCTTTGGGAGTTTCAAACACCTTGGAATGATTGTCCAAGACTTTTTGGATGCAGAAATAGATGATTTTGATGTTGGAACTTCTAGTGAGCATAATTGTGAAATTACACCTCATTGTTCTTTCTTTAGAAGCTTTGTCATAACATTAGAGCTTATTATATTTCCCAGATTCCCTGCAATACCCCATAATTCAACTTCCTTACCCTCTGAAAAAAAATTCAAGAAAAGTTCTTGGAAATTAAAAGCTACCATCCCCAAAGATTGTAACCATTATACTCCTAGTACAACATCATCACCTCCCATAGGAATTGAAAGCATTGGACTATTCAATACATATTCCCCCATGGTTAGCTTTATATTATGGCATTTTCTAGAGAAATTTATATTTCCTCCATTTGCAACCATCACTTGACATTTCGGTGTTGGGTATAGGAAACAATTCAATTCCTTGGCTACCTTACAATGAATACAATTATGGGTACTACCTAAATCAATCAACACTATTACCTTTTTCTTCTTGATATGTCCTTATATCTTAAGAGTTTGAGGAGTGGTAATTCCTACCAAAGCATTACATGATATGGTCGGACTCATTTCTTCCTCTTCTAGGGTTGGTTCCTGGTGTATACCCTCTTCTTTTGAAAATTTTTGTTCATTTTCTTCTTCCTCTTCACAATCTATGTAAAATAATTTCTTCTTACCACACTTATGACCTTTAGTGTATTTGCTGTCACAACTATAGCAAAGTCCTTTTTCTCTTTTTTCTTCCAATTGTTGTGGTGTCAACTTTGTAGGTTGTGGAAAACTAGGAGTAGCAACACTTCCCTCTTTATAGAAGAGAGTGGTAGGATTCCTTGTCACCATAATTTTACATTCTATTTTTCTTGCCAACCTAAAATTCCTTCTCCAATGAATCAAGTTCCAAAACACGAACTTCATGTTGGATGTCATCCTTTAAATTACCTATGAAGAGATCAATCCTGTGTTCCTCTAGAATATCAGTTACCCTTATATTCAATTTTTGGAAGTCCTCAATGTGCTCCCCCACTGGACAATTTTTTTTGAGATTTATCAATTGGATAAAGAAGGTGTTGCTCTTTGTATCCTCATAATGTGCTATCATTTCCTCCGTAAAAATTTACCAAGTGACAATTTTTTTATGGGAGAAAAGCCATCGATACCATACAAATGCATTTTGTTCTAAATGTAAAGTTGCGATGCATACCTTTTTTGTATCTTGCACATTATTGAGATCAAAATATTGCTCCATCTGTAGTATCCATGTTACAAGATCCTTTCCATCAAATTTCTTCATATCCATTTTTGGAATATGGTGGCTCTTCCTTCCAACATTAGAGTTTATGAAATCATGATTAACATTTATTTTTTTCTCATCGTGAGTTTCATCTACTATCTTTTCACATTAGGAAACATTTCTTGTATCAACTTTGTCAAACCGTCCATGTCTGCTTTTATATCCTTCTTCATGTTTTCCATTTTTTCATCGATCTTAGCTTCCATGTCATCAATCTTAGATTCCATGCCAGCTTCCATGCCATCCATCTTAGCTTCCAATCCATCCATGCCATTCTTCAAACCAACCATATTATATTCCACGCCTTTCTTCAAACCATCCATCTTAGTTTCCATGCCTTTCTTCAAAACTTCCATGTCATTTTTTGTTGCTCTTTGCGAGAGCGAAATTTTTTGCACTTGCTCTTGTAATTTTGATATGTCATGTTGCCATTCTTCGTCTTCATGAGTCATAGTGGAGCATTATAAAGGCTTAATGGGTGTTGAATTCTTTTTAGGGGACATTTTAGAATCCAATACTGATATCTATTCTACAATATGCCCTTGGAATCAATTCAACCTGATTCTTAAAACAAGACTTATGCAATTCAGAAAAAAAAAATACACACCTTTTACTTGCTTTTGAGGAGCTTGATATTGAAATTGAATCATCTATATAATTGTGGATCCTCAATATCTGAAATTAGGCCCTATAGTATCCCTCTGAAGCTTCTTTCAAATTCCACAGGTCTGATCTGATTTGGATTCTTCAAGAAAAATTTATGTCCAATCTCCCACAATGACCCAATTATGGACTGGTTCAGTAGAGCGAACTTGTATGACTTGCCACGTGTCACTGTTTCCTTATTTGGCTCTGAAATTGATAGAAAAAAACTACAATCTATGTACTTGCGGTTACTTTTTACAGCATTCCAATCCAATGCTCAGAGAGCGATTTATGAAGATTTTCCCATGATCACCTCTTTGAGATGAAATTCAGAAGCCTAAAAAAGCCCTAACTTCCACAGATCATATCTCTGCCAATATTGCAAACCAAGATCTGAAATTTTGTGAAGATGTTCCTGAGGATTTCGGCTTCGCACTCTAAATATTTCAGCTTCTGAACCTTCGCAGAAACAAATTTATAGTGAAAATTCCACGATGACCTGTTTAGGTTAAATTCAGGATCCTGCAAAATGACCTACATTCCACAGATCATATCTCTGAAAATATTGCGAACCAATCTCTAAAATGTTGCGACGATGTTCCTCACGATTTTGGCTTCACACTCTAAAAATTTCAGCTTCTGAACCTTCATAGAAAAAAATTTATAGCAAAAATTCCACAATAACTTGTTTGGAGCAACGAAACCCTAGAATCCCAAAGCTCTGATACCAAATGTTGTGAAGCCAGCTCCAAAAATAGAAGAAAAGAGATATCAATGCCTTAGAAATAAGCCACTTTGAGGGGGAAACCTCTAATACATTACATGAATGAACAATTCTTGGATGATACAAATTACAAAACTTCCTTTCTATATATATGGGGATCCACAAAATACAATGTAATCCTAGTGGGCCATAATGTAATCCTAGCCGACCTAAAAATAATAATTTAAGGGCACAATAATAACAATATGGGGGTTTCAGGGGTACAATAATAACAATAAGGGGGTTACACTAACAATAATAAGGGACTATACTAGTAATATAGGGACCTAACATGCAGAGATTGAAACAAAGCAAACAACAGGTAAAAATGATACTCAAATGATTGAAAAGCCACAAAATATGGAGGCCTCTTCCTCACAAACAGCTAAGGAAAAGGATTTAGATATCAAAGATAAATATAAGCAGATAAAACAGAAGAATGAGGAGATCAAGACTGAGATATATTCTCAATTCCTCAAGAAAAAACCAAGGAATAAAAATAGGCTACTGACAGCCTTTGATTATTCTACAAACAAGATGATTATGTCATTTTTGCAACCAACTACTTCAGCACTGAAGACAGTGGCAGATTATAAAAAGATGGAGTTTGAGGTAGACACTGAAAATTTTCATGAGCTAGACCAAATTAAATTTCATAGACATAACTCTGAAATGTTATATTTAATAGTGGTGACAAAGGCAATGAGTGCTACCAAGTTGCAGAATACTATTCTTAATATGTAGGATCAAATGAAGCTATACAAGGGATCTTTGTATGCAAAGGACCTAAGGATTAAAGCCTTAGAGGATTTAGTGTTACAGGTGGGATATGATCCCTCAAATATTCAAGCAGCAGAGTTGTTGGTTAAGAAAAAGAATGATGATATTGAAGCTTTGAGGAAACAGCTTAAGCTTCCTCAAAGTGAGCATCCAAAAACCAAAGAAATCCTTCAAGAGAAAAGTGAAAAATAAGAGATGATGAAGCTCATCCTCAAATTAACTGCTTAGATCAAAGAAATGGAATCCAAAATGGACCAGCTTTTCCAAGAGAAGGAAACTGTGAAAGAAAATGACACTCCTATCATTCCTTTCGTTATACTAGTGATTACCACAGCAGTGGCTTCCACATTAGGAGAAAAACTAGCACCAAAAGAACCACTGGAAACTGCAGTGCCAGTGAGTTCAACTACTACTTCAACCGCAGATTCTTATACAACACAGGTTCAATAAACAGATGGACCAGGTCGGCTTGTAAGAGCTATGGAGGAATTGTCTTTGAAAACTAATTAAATCAACAGCCTAAAGAAGATGATTGATAATCTTGAAGCCACAAATAAGTTAGCTTTGATAAATGATAAAACTCATGAACAGAAGGCAATTAGACTTGGAGAAAAAATCAACGGCTTACAAAAAGAGCTAACATTCACTGAGAAAATTTCATTTGTAAAGAATCATCTATGGACAAACATAATTGAAGCCATTCACTCTCAATGGCCTTCAATTCAGGTTATATATGAGCAGAGAGACTTATTATTAGCAGCTCAGGTATTGATTCAAAATACCAAGGAGGAGTTAATTGATAAGCCAGCTCAGGCTTTAAAACTCATCACATTCCTAAACAACAAGAACAGAGCATAATTTGAAGAATTACAGGTATTGGACAGAACAGAAACCATTTTACAGATTAAAAAGGTGGTAACAAAGAAAAATTTAATGATCAATCTAGAAGAGAAATGTGAATCAATGAACATTTCCATAACAAAGTTTTTGGCAAAATACACAAATTTGAGACAGAGGGGTTTTCCAGACATCCATGTTTTTAATGAAAAACTGATGCCAAAAAAAGGATTATGATAAAAATATTAGGGAATTTTCCAAGGAGCAAGTCAGGAAACCATTACCACAAGGCACTCCCACAGGAAAAGTCCTCCTTCAGCACTTTGAAGAGTTGTTCTTTCTACAACATGAGATCAAAAATCTCTTTGTGTTCAAGCCCACATTTTCTAGATACACAGAAGCTGATGAGAACTTTAGAAAGCTAAAGAATGTCAAAATTCCCAATGAAGAACAATGGCAAACATTTACAGATTTAATGTAAAAATGAGAGGTAAAACAGTGAATAAAATTACCTTGAAAAAAATTAAAAAGGAAATAGTGAAATAAAAGGATAGTCTGTTGATTTTTACTACAAAAAGATATATTTTTACAGCAGTAAACAGTGGATATATCAGTAAAGAGTGTATCAGCGTTAAAGAGCAGCGTTAAAGAGTATCAAATGAAGGAGTATCAGCCAAGGCAACTCAAATGAAGATATTTTCTAGCAGCCAACAAGCAGGACAGCTAATCACTCAAAAGCTCCTTGTTAGATAAAGTAGTTCTATTTATTTTGGATAAGAAGACAGCTTGCTAATTTGTTAAGCAGTTGTCCCTCTTATTTTTTAAAGATATTTTCTATTTCCTAAGGATATTCCTAGATTTCTCCTAGGATATTTGTAACTACATTTTGTATAAATACTTCTACATTAGAAGTATTCAGTGTGGAATAAAATTTTTGGACTTACTATAGACTTTTTGTTGAACATTGGAGGCTATTGTGTGTTGATTTCGAAGTAGCAGACTTAACAAAGCTAAACTGGCATCATCATTCAGGATCTCTGTGATAAGCTGATGAGTGAAGTACTCCCTTCTCTTCATTGTTTTCTTTTCTGAATTTCATGCAATTCATTATATGTTTGTTCTATCTAAATGTGCAACTAGGAATATTACTACAGGTTAGTCTAGTGCTTCTTGCTTTTAACTAGTTACCATTTTAATGTTTTCTACTGATTTCTGGTGTTAGGAATCCTTGATTTCTCCTACTCTCGTTTGACCACTGCCTCCTTCTTCCATTTTCCGGATCAAATGATCCTCTATTTCCCTTTATCCTGATCATACCATTTCAACAAAAAATACACTTTCCCAAATCTCTGAGGGTTATCTATCTTTCCCTGAATACATGTGTACCTTTTTGGCCTTGACTTCTAGTGCTGCTAGCTAGATTTAGACTCCATAGCCCAATGGACAAGTTGATTTCTCTCTAGTTTACCTCTAAGTGATTTTTTCCCACCAAAAAATTAAAAACAAAACCAATTGTTCTATCATAACTATCCTAAAAACTTAAATAAAAAACAAAGATAAATCTTAAAGAGAGAGCCCTCTCTGAATTCTAGGAAGGCTAGATCCTAGAATTTTAAGTAGGTTTGTGGTTACCTCTAGTGTTCTTTGACTAAAAACTCAAATCCCACAACTTAAGAAATTACTAGAGTGATAACATACTAGCGACCATACTGGGGAATAACCAATCTCCAGTCTTAAATTTAGTCTTAAAGGAAGATCTTTCATTTATATTTTTACTTTAATATTATTTTTATAGGTTGTGGGTATTCAAAATAGTCATTCTGGCTTCTAGGAAAACCTACTATACCAGGCCTAACCCGGATCCTAAGCCTGCAATTATAGTAGATAACCCAGATCAGATTGGTAAAAAGAAAAAACAAGTTGTCAATTTAGAAACTAAAGTACCATTAAGAAAAGCCAATTCTTTACCCAAATAATTAGTGAGTCTAAATTATATTGATTTTGATCTGAAGTTTGAATATTCATTGTTTAAAACTAAATCTGAAACTGATTTGAAAAATATTGTTATAGATCCTGTTTTTATTTCATTTTGGAATGCAAAACAGAAAAATATTTCAGTAGAAACAAAATCAAATAAATATGAATATCAAAGTCAAATTGAAAAGATTAATGTTAAAGATATTGATGAAGCTATTGAGTTAGCTCATTTGTTGTCTTACATAAACCCTTCAGTTTCTCAGTTGCATAAAACAATAATACCAACAGCAGATTCATCATTATATGTTGTCACTTCATTTATAGATACCACTGCAATTTCATCTACACATCACTTCAAACCTAAATTTCCTTTGCAGCCTAGGATATTATTTCCTTCATCCACTCAATCCACTGCATCTAGTACTTTACATTCAGATTTTATAAGCACTACATCTTTATTTCCCAGCAATTCCATTTACATACCATCTTCATTTCCCAGCTCTTCAACTGCAGTTTTCAGTTCATCAGCTACCATATCCAGCACTGCACCTATCATTACTGTTATACCTCCCAGCTTAACAAAACTCCAAGCCATGGCTGCTAGGTATGCTCCCCTTGTCTTACTTCAATAGTTTCATAACATGCCTCAAGATTATCAAAACAAAATACCACCATTTGATGGTACCACACAATATACTGCTCAACAACACGTAACTAAAGTCATAGACTTCTTTGAAATTTATGAAATAGATGAATCATATGTTAAAATGAGATTGTTTGCTTAAAGTTTGACTGGAGAAGTAAAGAAATGGTTTAAAGATCTAGCTGCTGGTAGCATAACTGATTTAGCTGTATTTCATAGGAAATTTTTGAATAAATGGGAAAATAAAAACAACCCCCTTCAAATATTATCTGAATTTGATGCATTAAAAAGAGCTCCAAATGAGTCAATTCAAGATTACTGCACTAGGTACAATAGTGTTTATAATTCTATCCCTGTAATTCTTAAACCTACTCCTTATTCTATTCTACTCAAATTCCTTGATGGATTTTATGCAAATATGGCTTATCAATTAAGGGAAAGAGGTTCAGACACTTTAGAAAAACTACAAGAAGATGTTGTTAGTGTAGAAATAAACATATTGGCTAAAAAAGCTAGACTCGGAAATGAAAGAAGAGTGACTATCAAAGAAGAAAATTCAAATTTAGATGAAAAAATAGATAGTTTATCTAAAACTTTAGAAAGGGTGGTAGAAATATTAGATAATATAGATAGAAAACCTCAATGGGATAATCAACCTCAGATTAGAAATCCCAATTTCAGAAAAAACAATAATTCTAGAAAAGCTAAAGAAGTTGCTCCATACCAAAACATTATGCCCCCATTTCAAGATAACTATGTTGAAAGTTCTCAAAATAATGATGAATATGAGGATGACATCAATCATCTAATGGGAATAGATCAAAGCAACACCATTTTCCTCACTTAGGAAGATCTGGAACTATTTGAGCTTCAACAACTCAAATTAAACTCCAGTGAATCCTTTGACTACAAACAGGGTTATGACTTTGCCATAAATGAAATACATAGTCAGTATAACCTTAGAGATAATAAAAATAATGAGTCTTCTACAAAAAACAATTCCCAAATTCAAAACAAGAAAAATATAGAAGCACCAAAAACAAAAGTTTTGCAAATTCTCCCAAGGGAAAATAAGCAAAATTCAAATCCTTCCAGTCCTAAAAAATCAACGACTCCCAAAATTGTTGATATTACTGATAAAGTAGCTCAGTATTCCAAAGATGCACAAAAATCTAATACTTCTAAAGCTTCTAATTCAGTAAAAAGAACAAATTCCGATCCTAAAAATATTCCTGTTGATCCTAAATCAACAAATCCTAGAAAAGATAATCCCAAAACAATTGCTGATAGTTCTAAGTCTGATAAAACTTATGTTGCCACACAAACAGTCCCTGAAAAGAAAATTAAAAGTAGTAAAACTCAACAAACTCAGATAGATAATGCCAAGACAATTGAAGATAAAAATATAATTGTTGAAAATCAAGAAAAACCAACTCAGATTATAGTTACTAAAGATGAATTAGTTCAAATTAGTAAATCTCAACCCTCATTCAATATTCAAACTGAAATTGCTAAGTTAAAAATATTTGTTCCTTTAACAGAATTGGTTAAAAATGACTTATACAAATCAACTATAACGGAAACTTTAAATATGAATGATAGTGAAGATGTTATTAATTTGAATGATGATCAACCAGAATTGATTTTCGGCCTTGATGTGAATGGAAAGCATTCAGATGGATCAGTTCCTCCTTTCTATATTAGTCTTACCATCCATGATCATATTTTACACAATGCTATGTTAGATTCAGGAGCTTCCCATAACTTAATGCCCAAAGCTATCATGGAAAATCTTAATCTAGAAATAACCAGGCCTTATAAAGATTTGTTTTCATTTGACTCCAGTAAAGTTAAGTGCTTAGGATTAATTAAATACTTATGTGTTACTTTAGTTCAGTACCCTGGTAAGAGTATGGTAATGGACATTGTAGTAGCTGACATCCCACCAAAGTATGGTATGCTTCTTTCTCACTCATGGGGAGCAAAGTTATAGGGACCTCTACAATTTGACATGAGCTATGCTACAATATCAGTGTTTGGTCAACCCAAAAATCTATATAGGGAAACATTAATGAAATTCATGGTCAGTAGTGCTGAGAAATCCATAAATTACCCCATTTATTCTACACCAACTGACCTTGACTCTTTTATTTTATGTAACTCTGATAACAATGAAATCCAAACTGAACTAATTGATAAAAATCCAAAACCAAACAATGACAACATATTTTATGAGTCCCTTTGGCACTTAGACTTTTCTGGCTCTGTAAAAAAATCAGGAGCAGGAGGAGAAGTATGGATTACAAATATGGAAACTAATGATTCAGAAGGACATGCCTTTAGACTCAACTTAAAATGTAAGAACAACATGGCAGAGTATGAGGCACTCATTCTAGGCCTCCAGATCATCAAAAACTTAGGAGGAAAAAGAATACTAATCATGGGAGATTCGGAATTAATCATTAAGCAAATAAATGGAGATTATTCTGTTTATAATACTAGATTAGCCAGATACAAAGATACAGCAATTGATATAACTGATGATTTATTGGAATGTAATTTTTCTTCTATACCCAAAAAAAAACATTCAAGCACACTGTCTAGAAACTGTTGCTAGTACTTGTAACTTACCATTCCAACCAACTCATAGGTATACTGCTGAAGTTAAACATAAACCAATTATCCCAGATAACCTCAAGTACTGGCAGTTTCTCTCAGGATGAAAAAATTTACAATTTTTTAAATAATGAGGAAGAATTTCAAAATTGTAAAATAGATACAGATTGTAATATACATTCAGATTTTGATTGTGAAATAGATAACATAGATGTACATAAATTTAACAAACCCACTGTATTTACTCAATCTGATATAGAAAGCTTAGAGAATATAGATATTGAGGAAATCATTGAAGAAGAAATTGACATGTTAGATCTAAAAGATAATTTTTTGACATTGAGGAATGTAACATTGGAACATAATTAAAACCAAAAATGATTAAATTTTCTAAATATTTACCTCCAAAAGAAAAGGAACAATACATTGATCTTTTAAAGGAATATCAAGAAGTGTTTGCTTGGAGTTATGAAGATCTTAAAGCTTATGACACGAACATAATCCAACACAAAATTCTCATAAAAGATGATCAAAATCCATTCAAACAAAAATTGAGGAGAATTAATCCTGTTCTATTACCTTTGATAGAAAAGGAAGTAATTCTCATGTATGATGCTTAGACCATTGCACCAATCAGATATTCTGATTGGGTTTCAAACCTAGTACCAAAAAGAAAGAAAACAGGTGAAATTAGATTATGTGTCGACTTTAGAAATATTAAACAAGTCTCTTTAAAGGATAATTACCCTTTACCTAAAATGGATCATATATTACAAAGGGTAGTTGACTCCTCTAGAATTTCTTTGTTAGACGGTTTTTCAGGATACAACTAGATCCTAGTCCAAAAGGAAGATCAGGCTAAAACAGCTTTCACCACTCCTTGGGGCACTTTCATGTATGTGAAAATGCCCTTTGGTTTGATGAATGTAGGAGCAACGTTTCAGAGAGCTATGGACATAACCTTTGCTAAGGAGATTCATGACTTCTTGGTAATTTATCTAGATGACATTACTGTATTTTCCAAATCAAATAATGAACACTTGGATCATTTGAGACAAGTCTTTATTAAATGTAGGAAATTTGGCATCTCTTTAAATCCCAAGAAAACTCTCTTTGGACTAGAGGAAGGTAAGTTACTAGGACATATAATTTCAAAAGAAGGAATTAGAATTGATCCTGCTAGGATTGAAGCAATTTTGAACATTCATCCACCTAGAAATATCAAAGAATTACAAGCATTCTTAGGTAAAATTAATTTTTTGAGAAGATTTATTTCTAACTTAGCTGAAATCATCAGAGAACTGAATAACATGCTCAAAAAAAGACTCAACTTTAAAATGGACAGTTGAAGCCAAACAATCATTTGAATCCATAAAACAGGCTTTAACTAAAACACCAGTCTTAATCAATCCAGATTTCAAGAAAGACTTTATAATTTTTTCTTTTGCCTTAGAGCATACCATTGCTAAAGTTTTACTGCAGAAGAATGATCAAGGTTTTGAACAACCTATAGCTTTTTTTAGTAAAACCCTCAGAGATGCGCCTCTGAAATATAACATAATGGAGAAACAAGCCTTAGCTTTGGTTAAGACCATAAAATATTTCAGAGTTTACATTCTCTACTCCCACATAATTGCTTATGTCCCTAATTATGTAGTTAAATACATTCTTACTCAGGATGGCCCTGATGGAAGAAGAGGTAAGTGGATTGCCACTATCTTAGAATATGACATAGAAATAAAACCAAAAAAACTCATTAAAGGACAAGGATTAGCCAAATTGATGGTTGAATCTAATTGCAATGCATTAGACATAAATTTTATTGCTCAGATTGATGACCAGGAAGAGATGGCGACTCCGATGATCAGTGAAGCCTTTCTAGATTCATCTTGGTACTCAGATATTATCTTTGTACTTACAAAATTACAAGATCCTCCTCGATTATCAAGGACAAAAGCCAGATTTCTTAAACTTAAAGCAATGAGATTTTTCATTTTAGATAATGTGCTTTTTTGGAAAGAACATAGTGGGATATTACTAAATTGTTTACTGAAAGCAGAAACTGACAAAATTCTTGAGGAGTTTCATGCAGGTGACTGTGGAGGGAATTTATATTGGAAAAGCACTATAGATAAGATTATAAGAGTTGGTTTCTACTAGCCTACCTTATTTGCTGATGTTAAGAAATTTGTTACTTCATGTCACAAATGTCAAATTTTTGAAGGAAAAAAGAAATTGTTACCTTTACCCTTAAATCCAATTTCAACTGAGGTGTCATTTCAACAATGGGGTTTAAACTTCATTGGAGAAATTCACCCCCCATCCTCTGGCCAAAATAAGTTGATTTTGACTACCACAAATTACTTTACTAAGTGGATTGAAGTCATTCCTACCAAACAAGCCACTGACACAGTCATTATCTCTTTCATAGAAAACAACCTTTTATCTAGATTTGGATGCCCTCAGAAAATAATTACTGATAATTCTGCAGCATTTAAATCTAAGAAAATGATTGCCTTCTATCACAAGTACCATATTACCTTAGGCCACTCTACTTCTTATTACCCTCAAGGTAATGGCCTAGCTAAATCTTCAAATAAAAGCCTTGTAAATATCATTAAAAAATTACTTGAAGATAACAAAAAGACTTGGAATAAAAAGTTAGTCTATGCCTTATGGGCAGATAGACTTACTACCAAAAAATCAATTTTCACTTCTCCTTATCAAATTGTTTATGGGATGGATGCAGTTTTCCCATCATCCTTGGGTGTTCCAATAATGAAGATTATTCAAGAATCACAAGTGGAAATCAATGATATACAAAGGAGGATATATCAAACTATTCATCTACAATAAACAAGGGAAGAATTCTATGAGAAATCCCAAGTCATTCATGATAAAACCAATAAAAAAATTTATAAAAGAAGTAAAGAAGATGACTTTTACATTGGAGATCAAGTGTTAAAGTGGGATTCTAGGAGAGAGGACAAAGGTAAGCATGGAAATTTTGACTTTCTATGGAAAGGACCTTGTGTAATTTATGGATATAGGGGTAATAATTATTTTTTCATCAAAGATTTGGATGGAACAGATATTCAAGAAGGACCAGTTAATAGTGGAATGCTAAAACACTACTATTCTTGTGAGTTAACCAATAGTTAGTCCCATTTATTTTTTACATAATTGTAAATATCCATTGAAGTTTTTAGATTGGATTGGATATTTTATTTCCAAAGTTAAATCCCGGAGAGAAGGCCCTAAGCCTTGAAGAGTAAAATGTCATAAATACGAGTTTTTGCAGAAAACAAAAGATAATTACTAGATCATCATGGTCAAAATTGAAGGCTACTAGTCTTAGAGTTCTTGACATTTCACCAAGAAATGCCATCCCCATGTGAAGCTGCTGTTAGGGTCTTATAAATATAGGATTCATAATTTTGAATTGACTTATGATAGTCTTGTAAAATATGTACATACCTTGCTTTCTGCAAGTTGTTTTCCCATATTTTGAAAAAATAAAAAAGAGGGTAAAAAAGTTCTAAAGGAAAGATCAAAGGACTTAAAAAATATAGACCCCAAAAGAAAAAAGATGAAAATAAAACATGAAAGTGTGCAAGTCCAAATGCCACTACTTTTTACTTTTTGCAAATGATTATGGTAGAGTGTCAATAAATTCCATAATCTATAATGAGTTAAAATGTTTAAACTTGACTTGTCATGTTTTCAATTTCCATGTTTTAGATAGTGAAAAAATATTGATCAGACAGTTTAATCCTAATTTATCAGTAGATAGGTAGATAATAATGAGGAGCTCATCAATTCAATCTGAGCCCTTGGATGAAATAAGGTATAATTAGATATTTTTATGCTTTCAAAAGAATAAAATATTTCAAGGTAGCAAGCTTAAATGCGCCTGCCAAAAGGAAGAAAAAATGTTAGAGTAATGTGGGGTAGGTATAAAGAAGTGGGAAAAAACATCTAATACTCATCACCGGGCAGAAATCATTAATTTCCCTTCCCCTGTAAGTATTTAGTATTCTACACTACCAGTCAAAAAGGCTCAAAGCATTTCTCTGACTTTTTTTGGGACTAGACCCAAGGCTCGATGACTGGATAGTGGAAAATGTTGAGTTCTTATAATAAAATCCCCTTTACCATTATTTAACCCTCATTCATACACTTAATTCATCTTCCTAAGTAAGGACTCTTTCTTACTTAATGAAACCTAAAATCCCATATAATTAACTTCCTTCATTCATAAAGCATACAAAACCCCTCAAAAAACACTCTATCCTAAGTAAAATAGTGAAATCATGAAATAATAGGCTTTGCTTTTATTTATTCACTTTACTTGGTCATTTAGTATATTTTTGTGTATTCCATCTCCCTTTGTCATATTAATTTTTAACTTATTCTATTAATTCCCTAAAAATACCTTATCCTATATATATAATTCTCTTTATCTAAAATACCCCCTAAAACCCACTATTAAAAAGTTTTAGACCAAAGTTATTATCCACATGTTAAATTAAAAACCCAAATAATGCACCCTTTGGTCTAAAACTAACTGTAATTAAATACCCTACCCCCTATTGATTTTAGACCCTTCAATAGGTTTAAAAACTATATAGTAAAATAAATAATGAAAATATGGCTTTCCACACATATCCTATGTATTTGGAAACACAAAAACATTACACCGCTCATCATTTTTGTTATACTAAGGTATTAAAATAGATTAAATCTTTTATAAAGGTTTAAGACCCTCACTTACGCATTTGTAATACACTTACCAACCTAACCCCACCTCATGCTTATAAGCCCCATATATATAAATGTAAACATATATATATATATATATATATATATATATATATATATATATATATATATATATATATATATATATATATATATATACACACACCATCATTTAACCCTTTTTTTAACCATATATTATCCCTTATACATAAGCCCCCGCTTACACATACTTTAAACCTTTGTCCATTGAAAAAAAAAGGTTTAAATCTTGGTCCCACCATCTTTTTGATCGCATCTCCCAAGCAAATCGTGGCCATTCGCTTCCTTTCTGCAGATTTGACAGCGCAAGATTAATATCGTGCTCACAAACTAATCGTCCGCCCAAAGCCCAAACGGACGCAAAATGGGATGTTTCACCATTTCTGCCTCCTGCGACGTGGCACCCTCTCATAGGATCGCGTTCGTTTCAGAAAAAACCACTTACCGCCTGAGCTCAATGCGAAAACTGCAGGTAGTTTTGTTTTTTAAAAATCCAAACTGCTCCCGCCATTTGATAAGACCTGCATTTAATGCATTATATGGTGATTCATATCAAATGTTAAATCCTTTGATATATCACTTTTGATGTTTATTTGCACATTTCAAACTGTTAAAAAAAATTTCTCGACTGTGTAAGAACCCTTTGCTCAAATTGTCAACTTACACAAAGAGAAAATCAAATTTGACCATAGATTCCCCATTGAAGACTAGTAAATCCATTCGTTGCACCAACAATCCGGACCAGTCCCCAAAATAAACCAATATCTTCTCAAGAACCCTTCAAGCAACCAAATACCTGCGTTTAAAGGTATTTCTCGACAATTAAAAACTTGCAATTTCAAGTTTAGACCATGAATGATTAAACCAGGCTTGTAATTAAGTTTTTTCCTAACCAATTTGCCTAGAAAAAACCAAAAAAGAGGCCAAACCCTAGCCAACTTTTCTCAGAAAAATCTGAGTCTGGAAAAACCACTTTTTAAGACAATCTCCTCAATTCTTAACCTTTGAAGATCAATTTCAAAGACAGAAAAGGGTTTAAAGCTTATAGATACCCTAAAAACCCCTTTTTCAGTCAATCTATTTGAGAAACGCACGTTTTCTATCTTATCTCAGTTTATATCCTCAAACAAAGAAAAAACAACTCATGCAAACTATTTAAGCTTGTAGTAGTTATTCCAAAATGACCAAAAAGCAGATCAAAGTTAGACCTAGAGGTTCTAAGCCAATCAAGCCCGGAGGATCCAAACCTCCTAAATCTGTAACATCTAAAGCTATTAAATCTACTCCAATCCTCACTGCTAAATCCACTGTGTCAGTAAATCTCCTCCAGCCACATGTAGCTACTGAAGAGACCCTTCCATTGAATTATATGGATTTCAAGATTGTTGATCCTGTTGTAGAATGCAACCTTTTATAAATACACAATTGGTGCTATGATAAATACTTGGACAAGGATGAAATGTCTATTTGGGAGACTCATTTGCCCAAATATGTAGTTCCATTGACCCACCCTAGACAAGACCTTGTTAGATTATGTCAAAAACATTATGAACCAGACCAAAGGGCCATTGCTAATGCTAACATAGAAATCCTTTTTACCATTACAGCTGAGTCAATAAATCAAATGTTGCAATTACAGTTTGATCCTCAATCAGTCCCCCTATCTATAGAAAATTTGACCCAGTTGTACTTAGGCCTAGATTTCCCAAAGAGGTTTATGATATTTCAAAACTTTTGGCCTTCCCATGTTGACATTCCTAAAATAAACCCTCCTTATTCTACTGTTGAATTTTCTGAAAGGTCTAGACATATTATCTCAATGCTATCTTTTATACTAGGATACTTTACAGATGGATTCACTGATGAATCCATTCTTGGCTTTCTATCCACCTTATCTCCAAACCAACTTGGCTTTCTATCCACCTTATCTCCAGGCCAACCTCCAGCGATTATTTTTTATTATGCTAGATTCATAGCAGACAGTATTCATCATTAGCTGACCAAACTACCCACTGAAGGGGTTTTCAAATACTCATCCTACTTGTTTCACTTATTTTTATTCTTCCAAGTTGATAATTTTCCAATTGCATTTGAAAAGATGGATGTGGAGGGTAAGCCTTTATCCATTATCTTCTGGAATTCCTTGCTCAGAAAGGAGGGTAGTGAGTTCCCCTACACAGATTTTTCAGATCTCTTTCTACATCCAACAATGAATATTTTGTACAACGCAGAGCAGCTCAGAGTCAATGAAGAAATGAAAATAATCTTGCAACTATCAGAACATAATAAAATGGGAGATTGGTTTCTTTATGAGAATCATACAAAGATGAGAATTTTTGGATCCAAATTATTACCTTATAAGTTGCCAAAATGTATGAGCATGAGAATTTTTGCATTGGAGTATTTAAGACAAATTCTCAATTCTGACTCTATTAACTTCTTAGCTTCTAGGAAAAAGACTCAATTCAAGCTAAAGAGTAAAATTGGTCCTTTCATCATAAACAACAAAGAGGCAGAAAAAGAAATCACAAAGAGACTAGCAGAGTATAAATTTCAAGAAAGTTTTCCATGGAACTATGATCCTTAAGGGATCCTGAGAAATTTAAGGGTAAAATGTAAACTAACACCCTTCATACATGAGCTTAAGCCAAATATTGAGAAGTTTTCCAATCAAGCAGAATGGGTGGAGAACACACTGATAGATACAAATGCTAATACTGAAACAGTAGGAAAAATGGTTACAACACAAGCCCTTGAAGTTGTAAAGTAGCTAGAGACTTTAGTCAAAAGAGGCAAGGAAGAAGGAGCATACACAGCAGAAACAACTTTAGAAACTAAATTCAAATTGATTTATAATAAAAGGCTTAAATTCAGTTCAATTGGGAAAGAAAAGGTAATTGACATTGAAGATACAAATGAGCCAGAGGTAAATAATGATGAAGCTACAATGATAGTCAATGAAAATCTTGCAGAGATTGAAAATGAGCATACAACAGGTAAAAATGATACTCAAATGATTGAAAAGCCACAAAATATGGAGGCCTTTTCCTCACAAACAACTGAGGAAAAGGATTTAGATATCAAATAAAAATATAAGCAGATAAAACAAAAGAATGAGGAGATCAAGACTGAGATATATTCTCAAGTCCTCAAGCAAAAAACAGGGAATCAAAATAGGCTACTGACAACCTTTGATTATTCTACAAACAAGATGATTATGTCATTTTTGCAACCAACTACTTCAGCACCAAAGACAGTGGTAGATTATAAAAATATGGAGTATGAGGTAGACAATGAAAATGTTCATGAGCTAAACAAAACTGAATTTCATAGACATAGCTCTGAAATGTTGTATTCAACTGTGGTAACAAAGGCAATAAGTGCTACCAAGTTGCAAAATGTTATTCTTAATATGCAGGATCAAATGAAGCTTGACAACTGATATTTGTATGCAAAGGACCTAAGGATTAAAGTCTTAGAGGATTTAGTTTTACAGGTGGGATATGATCCCTCAAATATTCAAGCAGCAGAGTCGTTGGTTAAGAAAAAGAATGATGATATTGCAGCTTTGAGGAAACAACTTAAGCTTCCTCAAAGTGAGCATCCACAAACCAAAGAAATCCTTCAAGAGCAAAGTGAAAAAGAAGATATGATGAAGCTCATCCTCAAATTAACTGCTCAGATCAAAAAAATGGAAACCCAAATGGACCAGCTTGTCCAAGAGAATGAAGTTGTTAAAGAAATTGACAGTCCTATCATTCCTTTAGTTATACCAATGATTACCACAATAGTGGCTTCCACATTAGGAGAAAAACTATCACCTTGAAGGAACCATTGGAAACTGCAGTGCTAGTGAGTTCAACTACTACTTTAGCCACATATTATTCTACAACACAAGTTCAACAAATAGATGGAGCAGGTCAGATTGTAAGAGCTATGGAGGAATTGTCTTTGAAAACTAATGAAATCAACAGCCTAAAGAAGATGATTGATAATCTTGAAGCCACAAATAAGTTAGTTTTGATAAATGCTAAAACTCATGAAAAGAAGGCAATTAGACTTGGAGAACAAATCAAGGGCTTACAAAAAGAGCTAACATTCACTGAGCAAATTTCATTTGTAAAGAATAATCTATGGACAAACATAATTGAAGCCATTCACTCTCAATGGCCTTCAAATTAGGTTATATATGAGCAGAGAGACTTATTATTAGCAACTCAGGCAGAGATTCAAAAGACCAAGGATGAGTTAACTGATAAGCCAGCTCAGGCTTTAAAACTCATCACATTCCTGAACAACAAGAAAAAAGCATAATTGGAAGAATTACAGGTATTGGACATAACATAAACCATTTTAAAGATTAAAAAGGTGGTAACAAAGAAAAAATTGACGATGAATTTGGAAGAGAAATGTGAATCAATGAACATTTCCATAACAAAGTTTTTGGAAAAATACAAAAATTTGAGACAAAGGGGCTTGCCAGACATCCATGTTTTTAATGAAAAATGATGCCCCAGAAGGATTATGATAAAAAGATAAGGGAATTTGCCAAGGAGCAAGTCAACAAACCATTACCACAAGGCACTCCCACAAGAAAAGTACTCCTTCAACACTTTGAATATTTGTTCTTTCTAAAACATGAGATTAAACATCTCTGTGTTTAAGCCCACCTTTGCTAGATACACAGAAGCAGATGAGAATTCCAGGAAGCTAAAGAATGTCAAAATTCCCAATGAAGAACAGTGGCAAACATTTACAGATTTAATATAACAATGAGAGGTAAAACAATGAAGAAAATTACCTTGAAAAACAATAAAAAAGAAACAGTGAAATAAAAGGACAGTCTGCTGACTTTTTTTACTGCAAAAAGATATATTTTTACAGTAGTAAACAGTGGAAATATCAGTCAAAAGTGTATCAACGTTAAAGAGCAGAGTTAAATAGTATCAGATGAAAGAGTAACAACTAAGGCAACTCAAATGAAGATATTTTCTAGCAACCAGCAAGTAGGACAACTAATCACTCAAAAGGCTCCTTGTTAGATAAAGTAGTTCTATTTATTTTGGATAAGAGGACAGCTTGTTGATTTGTTAAGCAACTGTCCCTCTTATTTTGTAAATATATTTTCTATTTTCTAGAGATATTCCTAGATTTATCCTAAGATATTTGTAACTATATTTTGTATAAATACCTCTACATTAGAAGTATTTAGGGTGGAATAAAATTGCTAGACTTTACTATAGACTTTTTTAGCTGAACATTGGAGGCTATTATGTGTTGATTTTGAAGTAGCAGACTGGACAAAGTTAAACTAGCATCATAATTCAGGATCCCTATGATAAGCTGATGAGTGAAGTACTTCCTTCTCTTCATTGTTTTCTTTTCTGAGTTTCATGAAATTCATTATATGTTTGTTCTATCTGAATGTGCAACTAGGAATATTACTACAGGTTAGTCTAGTGCTCCCTGTTTTTAACTAGTTACCATTTTAATGTTTTCTGCTGATTTCCAGTGTTAGAAATCCTTGATTGCTCCTATTCCCGTTTGACCCCTGCCTCCTTCTTCCATTTTCCGGATAAAAGTATCCTTCATTTCCCTTTATCCCGATCATACCATTTCACCAAAACACTTTTCCAAATCTCTGAGGGTTATCTATCTTTCCTTGAATACATTTGTACCTTTTTGGCCTTGACTTCTGGTATTGCTAGCTAGATTTAGACTCCATAGCTCAATGGACAAGTTGATTTCTCTCTAGTTTACCTCTAAGTGATTTTTTCCCACCAAAACCTTTAAAAACAAAACCAATTGTTCTATCATAACTAGCCTAAAAACATAAATAAAAAACAAAGATAAATCTTAAAGAGAGAGCTTTCTCTGAATTCTAGGAAGGCTAGATCCTAGAGTTCCAAGTAGGTCTATGGTTACCTCTAGTGTTCTTTGACTAAAAACTCAAATCCCACAACTTAAGAAATTACTAGAGTGATAACATACTAGCGACCATACTAGGGAAACTAACCAATCTCCAGTCTTAAATTTAGTCTTAAAGGAAGATATTTCATTTATTTTTTTACTTTAAGATTATTTTTATAGGTTGTGGGCATTCAAAACAGTCATTCTGGCTTCTAGGAAAACCTACTATTCCAGGTCTAACCCGGATCCTAAGCCTGCAGTTATAGTAGATAACCCACATCAGATTGGTAAAAAGAAAAACAAATTGTCAATTTAGAAACTAAAGTACCATTAAGAAAAGCCAATTCTTTACCCTAAGAGTTAGTGAGTCTAAATGATATTGATTTTGATCTAAAGTTTGAATATTCATTGTTTAAAACTAAATCTAAAACTGATTTGAAAAATACTATGATAGATCCTATTTTTATTTCATTTTTGAATACAAAAAATAAAAATATTTCAGTAGAAACAAAATCAAATAAATCTGAATATCAAAGTCAAATTGAAAAGATTAATGTTACATTGATTAAAGATATCGATGAAGCTATTGAATTAGCTCATTTGTTTTCTTACATAAAACCTCCAATTTCTCAATTGCATACAACAATAATACCAACAACATATTCATATTTATATGTTGTCACTTCATTTATAGATACCACTGCAAGTTCATCTATAGATCACTTCAATCCTAGGTTGCCTTTGTAGCCTAGGATATTATTTCCTTCATCTACTCAATCCACTACATCCAATACTTTACATTCATATTTTATAAGCACCACATCTTTATTTCCCAGAAATTCCATTTACATACCATCTTCATTTCCCAGCTCTTCAACTACAGTTTTCAGTTCATCAACTACCATATCCAGCACTGCACCTATCATTACTATTATACCTCCCAGCTTAGCAAAGCTTTAAGCCATGGCTGCTAGGTATGCTCCCCTTGTCTTACCTCAATAGTTGCATAACATGCCTCAAGATTATCAAAACAAAATACCATTATTCGATGGTACTACACAATATACTACTCAACAACATGTAACTAAAATCACATACTTCTTTGAAATTTATGAAATAGATGAATCAGATGTTAAAATGAGATTGTTTGCTCAAAGTTTGACTGGAGAAGTAAAGAAATGGTTTAAAAATCTGGTTGCTGGTAGCATAACTGATTTAGCTGTATTTAATAGGACATTTTTGAATAAATGGGAAAATAAAAAGAACCCCCTTCAAATATTATCTGAATTTGATGCATTAAAAAGAGCTCCAAATGAGTCAGTTCAGGATTATTGCATTAGTTATAATAGTGTTTATAATTCTATCTCTATAATTATTAAACCTACTCCTTATTTTGTTATGCTCAAATTCCCTAATGGATTTGATGTAGATATGGCTTATCTATTAAGGGAAAGAGGTATATACACTTTAGAAAAAATGCAAGAAGATGTTGTTAGTGTAGAAATAAACATATTGGCTAAAAAAGCTAGACTCAGAAATGAAAGAAGAGTGACTATTAAAGAAGAAAATTCATATTCAGATGCAAAAATAGATATTTTAGCTAAAATTTTTGAAAGGGTGGTAGAAACATTAGATAATATAGATACAAAACCTCAATGGGATAATCATCCTCATATTAGAAATGCCAATTTCAGAAAAAACCCTAATTCTGGAAAAGCTAAAGAAGTAGCTCCAGACCAAAACATTAGGCCCCCATTTCAAGAGAACTATGCTGAAAGTTCTAAAAATAATGATGAATATGAGGATGACATCAATCATCTAATGGGAATAGTTGAAAACAACACCATTTCCTCACTCACGGAGATCTAGAACTATTTGAGCTTCAACAACTCAAATTAAACTCCAAAGGAATCCTTTTTGTTTTTTTAACTGAAACGGGTGTATCTTTATTTGAATTGGGAGAAATCTGGACTTACGCCAGTGCTGCCATCACTACAATGCATCTATTTCTGTTCCATATTGCATGCTGCAGGAACCTCATGGATTACATAGATGGATAGAACTATCCCCGTTTATGAGAATTTGACCTTTCCCAAGTGTACAGCCCTTATTTGCCAACAGATCAGCTTCGCTATTCAGATTTCTGAGGATGTGGAAGCATTTGTAGGATTCAAAATCGAGGAGGACTTCCTTCAATCTGCTCACAGTTTTGTTTAGGCTTGCATTAGTAAACAAATTCTCCGAATTTAACTTTTTAATTAAGATCTCGGAATCTCCAAAAACTTGGATTTCTTTATCCCCTCTATCTCTAGCAATTTGGCAGGCTTTAAGAAGGCTTAAAATCTCGGCTTGATTGTTAGATTTCTTCCCAATGCCCCAGGAGAAGTTATCCCTTTGGACTCCATCCGGGGCATAGATGACCCCACCTGCTCCAGCAACCCCGGGGTTGCCTTTGGAGGCACCATCAAAGAAGATCGTGGATATTTTTTGTTTTTTCCACCATTCTTGAAAGTTCTCTTCAGTTTCTCTTATTCTCCATACTGGATTCATCGATTGGGGGACAGAGAGCAACCTCCGGGGGTTGGGGGAGAGAGGGCCCAGCCACCTTTCTTCTTCAGGAAGCAGCAAAGGATCTGCAGAAAAGTACTGCTGTTGGGCAGCTTCCAGGAGGAGGGATTTCGCTTTAGCAGCTACAGCAAGAGGAGTTTGTTCCTTTCCGTTGAAGATCAAGTCATTGCGGGCCAGCCATGTCTGCCAGCAAGTGAATTTGGGGATGGCGTTCCAGATTTTCCTCCAAAAAGATTTGCTGGGGATTTTGTGAGGATAGCAATGATTCCAAGAGTCGAAGAAATCGGCTATAGAGTTATGCGAAGGGACAGTGATGTGGAGCTCATGAAGGATAAGACACCACACATCTTTGACGAACTTGCAGTCCATGAAAAGGTGCTTAGCAGTTTCTTCGCTGCTTCTGCACAACTCGCATCTGTGAGGCCCAGCTATACCTCTTTTCATCAGATTATCTCCTGTTAACAATTTGTTGTGAGCCAGCGTCCAAAAAAAGAAGTTGACTTTTGGCAGAGCGAGGGGCTCCCAAACTTTCTTCCAGAATTCCGGATTTCTGCTACTGTTCTTGATTGGTTGGAGAGCGTTGAAGGCAGCAGCTGATGTATAAGATCCGGAGCGCCCCCATCCCCATCTGTCCTTTGACCTTCTGCTCACTGGGGCTGCATCTTCCAGCAACTCATCGAGCGCACTCTTCTGTTGGTTTAATCGATCTGGGATGCCATGGAAATCCCAACCATTCCATGCCCCACGACTGTCCCACTTGGAGAGATCGTAAACAGTGTTGATTCCAGCGCGCTCCAGCCAGTGTCTTAAGTCATCGATTTCATCATATTCTGAGAGTGGGGCTCTATCCATAATTCGGTCGTGCCACAGTTTTGTGTGTTTACCGTTGCCAGGAATTTTATATACTCTGTCTTTGAAGAAGTTCAGACTTTTACTACAAATTTTCCACACCTGAGAGGCGTTGACTGTTTGAGAGACCTGTAGATTTCGCAGCGATACCTTGTGGGCATACTTTGCTTTCAAAGTTTCGCTGACAGGGTGCTTTGGGTTCTCATATAAATTCCAAAGGATTTTACCTCCCAACGCCAAATTGACCATGGCTGGATCCCGGATTTGCAGACCTCCTTTTGCAAAAGAGCGTTTCACCTGTTCCCATTTCACAAGATGCATTTTGTGAGTGTTACCCTTCCCACCTTGCCAGAGGAAGTCTCGAATCAGTTTGGAGATGTGGTCTGTCACCTGTTTTTGTGCAAGTAGGAAGGCAGCTTGGTAAATTGGTAAAGCAGAGAGTACTGACTTAATCAAGGTGACCTTACCTCCGGAAGTGAGCCAATACCCTCCCCAGCTTGTGATCTTTGTCTTGATTTTGCTGATGACTTCAGACCACAGCACTCTCTTATTACAGCCATTAATGATAGGGAGTCCAAGGTATTTTATCATCTCCCAATGGGCTTGGCTATTAAAACCTAGGAGAGTAGAGATGTTTGTGAGCTTCTGTTGATCGATATTCCATCCATAGACTTCACTTTTCCTTTCATTTATGGAGGCTCCTGTGACCCTGCAGTAACCTTTTAGGACATCATCAAAAGCTTTCTGGTACTCTATCATAGGCTCCGACAGAAGGAGAGTCATCTCCAACAAGAGTAACGTTTTTTGGGGCAGAGAGTGAAATTAAGGTTTAAGGCCTCGGGAGAGAGCTCCGCATCTTTTTCCTCGCTCGAGAGAGCCGCCGAGAGTGTCCGCCATCGAATGTAGAGGAAGGGAGAGAGAGGGTATCCCCGCCTAAGACCTCTCTAGGCATGGAAAAGGAGGTGGGGCGGCTATCGACGAGGGGGAAATCCAAGGTTTGTCGGGTCAGCTTGATGAGCAACAAATTGGAGAGAGAAACCAAAGCGCAAGGAGAACTTTGTGGCCAGAAGGGCCTGCTAACTCGGTCAAAGGAAGCTCCATGTCAAGTTTAATCAAAGATTCCTTTGCTTTTCAAGCTTCGGTTTGACTATTATTGAATGGATGATCTCCTGGACTTGAATGACATTATCCAGGATGTGCCTGCCTTCAATGAAACCTCCTTGATTGCTAGAGATTAGTCTGTTTAAGAGAGGCTTGATCCTGTTTGCAAGGAGCTTGGCCAGAATCTTGTAAGAGGCGTTACACAACGATATTGGCCTGAATCTGGAAAAGGTTTCAGGATTAGATTATTTTGGGATGAGGGCCAGGTATGTGGAGTTGGTCCCTCCCCCTACCTTGGCTTTATTCCCGAATCCTTTGATCATCTTTAAGAGATCTGTTTTGATAATGGCCCAGCACATTTTGTAGAAGTGGATGGTAAAACCATCGGGCCCAGGAGCCTTGTCTGAGTCCATAGACCAGATCACTTTTATGACTTCTTCTTCCGTGAAGGGTCTGTTGAGATCGAGGTTGTCTTCTGATCTGACCAAGTGGGGGATGTTGGAAAGGAAATCTGCGGTGTCCTCCTCATTACCTTGGATTCCAGCAATGAAAAGCTGTCTATAATGATTTTCAGCTGCCTCTTTGATTTGACTGAACCCTTTGCAGATCTGCCCTTCAGCTGTTGTTATTTCGGAGATGTGATTTCTGCAGAGCCTTGCACGATATTGGCGATGGAAGAAGGCGGTGTTCCTGTCGCCCGCCTTCAGCCACAAACTTCTAGATTTGATTCTCCAGTACTCCTCCTCAAGCTGGAAGGATTGGAAAGTCGAGCATTGGAGTTTGACTTCTTTGTCCAGCAGTGCTGGAGTAACGTCTCTGTTTTCCATATCGATTTGCAGCTCCTCAAGGGTCTGCACAGTTTCTTTTCGGAGGCTAGTTGGATTTGGGGCAGGTTTTTTGATCCACTCCTTCAGAGCCTGCTTAGTGGCTTTAAGTTTTTGCTCCCACACATAACTGGGGGACCCTGAGAAGGATTTGCTCCAAGTTGTTTTCACTGTGTCAAAAAAGCCTTCCCTTTCAGTTCATAGTGGGCTGAAACGAAATGGAATAGGGCCCAAATCTTCTTCATCTTCTAGAGAAAGCTGGATAGGCTTGTGATCTGAAGTAAGTTTGGGAAGGATTTTGGTGGTAATGATCTTCTTGTTTGTCATCAGAGCACCCTGGACCAGAAATCGATCCAAACGAGCAGAGATATGTTCACCTCCCACTCTGTTATTGGTCCAAGTGAAGAGCCCTTTCGCCGGTATGAAATCGATGAGGTCCCAGTCCTGAATGAGACCTTCGACCATAGGCAGGAAGGGGTCTCTGCTGTGTGTGCCTCCCCTTTTTTCCTTGAATTTCAAAACAATATTTAAGTCCCCAGCCAATATGATATTTTTGGGGGAGTGTAGCTCAAGGAAGGCTATGAGGGAGGTCCAGCAATCTCTTTTTTCTGAGTATAAAACAGGAACATAAAGATTGAAGAGGGAGAAGGATAACTTACTTGGGTTGTGCATTAACTCCGTGAGGATCCAGTGTTGTGTTTCATGAGAATTTTTCAGCTGGAAGAGATCTTCTGACCAAAGGGTTGCGAGTCCTCCGGAAGAGCCTCTTGAGCTAACAGCTTTTCCTACATTTTTTTTCCATTTCTTCTTGCTGATGTCTAGGAGGGCTTTCCCCTCTATCTTTGTCTCTTGGAGCAAGAGGATATCTGAGGGCTCCATTTTGAGAAGATCTTTGATCGCTTCAGCTTTCGAGGGATTACCCAGACCTCTGCATTTCCAAGAGACGAGACGCATTATTTACCTGGAAAGTGGATGGAGCCTCCCTTGGAAGGCCTGGTCCTGGTATTTCTCCCGATAGACATCTCTATAGTGGGCTGGCTTCCTTAAGTTTTGAGCCTTTCAGCCTCCTCTTCCCTTTCCGCAAGATTTTCTCGCTCGACTTTTTGTGGGTTGCTCGTGTTTCATCGAGGACTTAATCGTCATCGATTTTTCCTTGTGACATCTGCATATGAGGGGTTTGAAGGGCTTTCTTGGGTGGCCTCAGGAAGTGTCTTTTCCCCACCATCTTGAATATTGGTGGGAGATCCAGGCTGTTCCAGGGTTTCCTGGTTTGTTGTAGCTGCCATTTTCTGACTGTTTTCTTTGCCATTTGGATTTTTGCCTTGGGGGTGATTGGAACTGCTTGGAGCCTCTTTCAGGGGGCCTTTCCCGGTGCCCTTCCTATTGGGTTTTTGGACTAGAGTCCATTGCTCTCCGTTTTGGTTCTCTGGAAGATCTTCTGCCTTTTTCTTGCAGTGTTTGGAAAAATGCCCGTAGCCATGGCAGTGTCTGCATTTGAATGGGAGCTGTTCGTAGTCCAGCTCTTGGACATGGGTCCAACCTGCGACTGTGAGATTGATGGCTTCCGGTAAACCCTCCTCTAGGTCTACTTCGACGCAGATGCGGGCATAGGAGTATTGATCTTTCCTTGGGGCTTGATCGATATAATTGCCTAAGGCATTGCCTATGATCTGGAGGGACTTAGGATTCCAGTAATGAAGAGGAAGATGGGAGAGGCGTACCCAGACCGGAACGGCCGTAGGAACGTCCTGAGCTGGATCAAAATCAGGCGACCATTTATTGAGGTATAGACCTTGCGGCCCCATGAAGTAAGGGCCATTCCTGAATATCAAGCTTCTGTCCTCTGCACTTTCGAAGACAAAGACGAAGAAACCTTTGCCAACGAAATAGCTTTTAACTCCCTCTTTGATAAGCGGCTTCCAGTTCCTTTGAGTCCACTCCTCCACCGATTTGGGAGAGGGCTAGAGGCCCGTGAACTGGCCAATGAGGCCTCGCTCAGCCAGGTTTAGAGCAGCTTTACAGGTTTCTTCCTCGGGGAGGGCGACTGAGGGGATGGTGTCCATCTTCTTCACAAATTCCTGCTGGCTCACAGAGGGAGGGCGCTTGTTGCATTGTGCGATCATTTCTTGAAGGCAACAACTCCTGGAGGCAGATCCGGCCTCCCAAAGGACTCCATGACTAGAAGAAGAAGCCAGAACCGAGACAAGGACGCGGTGCCTCATGTTGGCATGGCGCCCTGGCCTCTAGCATGATCATCACAAATATTAAAATAGAAGAACACACGTACTTGAAAATATGTCTCAATATAAATTCCTTAATTTAACCAATCGAATCTAATCCCTCGATTGATTGAATGAATCAAATATCAACCTGAATCCTTTGACTACAAACAGGTTATGAATTTGCCATAAAATGAAATCCACAAAGGAGTATAACCTTAGACAAAAAGAAAATAATGAGTCTCTACAAAAAACAATTTCCAAATTCAAAAATAAGAAAAATGTAGAAACCCCAAAAACAAAAGTTTTGCAAATTCTCCCAAGGGAAAATAAGCAAAATTCCAATCCTTCCAGTCCTAAAAAACCAACAAGTCCCAAGATTGTTGATATTGCTAATGAAGTAGCTCAATCTTCCAAAGATGCACCAAAAGCTAATACTTCTAAAGCTTCTAATTCAATAAAAAAAAAAAGATTCCTAATTCTGAGCCTAAAAATATTCCTACTGATCCTAAATCAACAAATCCCAGAATAGATAATTCTAGAACACCTGTTGATAATTCTAAGTTTGATAAACTTTATGCTACCACACAAACTGTCCCAGAAAAGAAAATTAAAAACAGAAAAACTCAGGAAACTCAAACAGAGAATGCTAAGACAATTGAAGATAAAAGTACAACTACTGAAAATCAAGAAAAACCAACTCAAATAACAGTTACTAAAGATGAATTAGTTCAAATTAGTAAATCTCAACCCACTTTCAATATTCAATCTGAAATTGCTAATTTAAAAATACCTATTCCTTTAATAGAATTGGTTAAAAATGACTTATACAAATCAACTATAACTGAAACTTTGAATATGAATGATGGTGAAGATGCCATAAATTTGAATGATGATCAACCTGAGTTGATTTTTTGCCTTGATGTGAATGGAAAGCATTCAGATGGATCAGTCCCTCCTTTCTATATCAGTCTTACCATCCATGATCAGATTTTACACAACTCTATGTTAGATTCAGGAGCTTCCCACAATTTAATGCCTAAAGCTATCATGGAAACTCTTAATCTAGAAATAACTAGGCCTTATAAAGATTTGTTTTCATTTGACTCTAGTAAAGTTAAGTGCTTAGGATTGATTAAAGACATGTGTGAATTTAGTTCAGTACCTTGGTAAGAGTATGGTAATGGAAATTGTAGTAGCTGACATCCCACCAAAGTATGGTATGTTTCTTTCTCGCTCATGGGGAGCAAAGTTATAGGGATCTCTACAATTGGACATGAGCTATGCTACAATATCAATGTTTGGTCAACCCAAAAATCTATATAGGGAAAATTTAATGAAATTCATGGTTAGTAGTGATGAGAGATCCATAAATTACCCTATTTAGTCTACACCAACTAACCTTGACTCTTTTATTTTGTGTAACTCTGAAAACAATGAAATCCAAACTGAACTGATTGATAAAAAGCCAAAACCAACAATGACAACATATTTCATGAGTCCTGTTGGCACTTAGACTTTTATGGCTCTGTAAACAAATCAGGAGCAGGAGTATGGATTACAAATATGTAAATTAATCATTCAGAAGGACATGCCTTTAGACTCAACTTCAAGTGTATGAACAACATGGCAAAGTATGAGGCACTCATTCTAGGCCTCCAGATCATCAAAAACTTAGGAAGAAAAATAATACTAATAATGGGAGATTCGGAATTAATCATTAAGCAAATAAATGGAGATTATTTTGTTTATAATCCTAGACTAGCTAGATACAGAGATACAACAATTGATTTAACTAATGATTTATTGGAATGCAAGTTTTCTACTATACCCAGAAAACAAAACATTCAAGCACACTGTCTAGCAAATTTTTCTAGTACTTGTAACTTACAATTCCAACCAACTCATATGTATACTGCTAAGGTTAAACATAGACCAATTATCCCAAATAACCTCAAGTACTGGCAGATTTTCTCTTAGGATGAACAAACTTACCATTTTTTAAATAATGAGGAAGAATTTCAAAATTGTAAAATAGATACAGACTGTAATATAGATTTAGATTTTAATTATGAAATAGATTACATAGATGTACATAAATTTAACAAACTCACTGTATTTACTCAATCTGATATAGATAACTTAGAGAAGGTAGATATAGAGCAAATCATTGAAGAAGAAATTGACATGTTAGATCTAAAAGATAATTTTTTTCCTAAAGGTTTAACCCCTTTGGAAGACCTTTTTTATTCCAATGATGTGCCTAAAAAGCCAAAAATGGAACCAGTTAGGTCTGACATTGAGGAATGTAACATTGGGACAGAATTAAAACAAAAAATGATTAAACTGTCTAAATATTTACCTCCACAAGAAAAGGAACAATACATTGATCTTTTAAAGGAATATCAAGATGTGTTTGCTTGGAGTTATGAAGATCTTAAAGCTTATGGCACAAACGTAATCCAACACAAAATTCCCATAAAATATGATCAAAAGGCATTCAAACAAAAATTAAGGAGAATTAATCCTGCTCTATTACCTTTGATAGAAAAGGAAGTAAAGCGCATGTATGATGCTCAGATCATTGCACCAATCAGATATTCTGATTGGGTTTCAAACCTAGTACCAACAAGAAAGAAAATATGTGAACTTAGATTATGTGTCGACTTTAGAAATCTTAACAAAGTATCTTTGAAGGGTAATTACCCTTTACCCAAAATGGATCATGTATTACAAAGGGTAGTTGGTTCCTCTAGAATATCTTTGTTAGATGGTTTTTCAGGATACAACCAGATTGTTGTTCAAAAGGAAGACCAAGCTAAAATAGCTTTTACCACTCCTTGGGGCACTTTCATGTATGTGAAAATGCCCTTTGGTCTGATGAATGCAGGAGTAACCTTTTAGAGGGCTATGGACATAGCCTTTGCAGAAGAGATTCATGATTTCTTAGTTATTTATTTAGATGATATTACCGTATTTTCTAAGTCAGATAATGAACACTTGGATCATTTGAGACAAATATTTATTAAATGTAGAAAATTTGATATATCTTTGAACCCCAAGAAAAGTCTTTTGGATTAGAGGAGGGTAAGTTACTAGGAAACATAATTTCAAAAGAAGGTATTAGAATAGATCCTGCTAGAATAGAAGCTATTCTGAACATTCATCCACCTAGAAATATCAAAGAGTTACAAGCATTTTTAGGTAAAATTATTTTTTTGAGAATATTTATGTCTAACTTAGCTGAAATCATCAGAGAACTAAATAACATGCTTAAAAAAGACTCAACTTTAAAATGGATTGTTGAAGCAAAAAAATCATTTGAATCCATAAAACAAGCTTTAACTAAAACACCAGTCCTAATCAGTCCAGATTTCAAGAAAGACTTTATAATTTTTTCATTTGCCTCAGAGCATACCATTGCTGCAGTTTTACTGCAGAAGAATGATCAAGGTTTTGAACAGCCTATTTCCTTTTTCAGTAAGACCCTTAGAGATGCACCTCTGAAATATAAAATAATGGAGAAACAAGCTTTAGCCTTGGTTAAGGCCATAAAATATTTCAGAGTTTACATTCTCTACTCCCACATAATTGCCTATGTCCCTAATTCTGTAGTTAAAGACATTCTTACTCAAGATGGCCCTGATGGAAGAAGAGGTAAGTGGATTTCCACTATCCTGGAATATGACATAGAAATAAAACCAACAAAGCTCATTAAAGGACAAGGATTAGCCAAATTGATGGTTGAATCTAATTGCAATGCATTAGACATAAATTTTCTTGCTCATATTGATGACCAAGAAGAGATAGCGACTGTAATGATCAGTGAAGTCTTTCTAGATTCACCTTGGTACTCAGATATGATCTTTGTACTTACAAACTTACAAGCTCCTCCTGGATTATCAAGGACAAAAGCCAGATTTCTTAAAATTAAAGCAATGAGATTTTGTATTTTAGATAATGTACTTTTTTGGAAAGAACATAGTGGGATATTACTAAATTGTTTACTGAAAGCAGAAGCTGACAAAGTTCTTGAGGAGTTTCATGCAGGTGACTGTGGAGGGCATTTATATTGGAAAAGTACTGTAGATAAGATCCTTAGAGCTGGTTTCTACTGGCCTACCTTATTTGCTGATGTTAAGAAATTTGTTACTTCATGTCACAAATGTCAAATTTTTGAAGGAAAAAAGAAATTGTTACCTTTATCATTAAACTAATTTCAACTGAGATGCCATTTCAAAACTGGGGTTTAGGCTTCATTGGAGAAATTCACCCTCCATCCTCTGGCCAACATAAGTGAATTTTGACTGCCACAGATAACTTTACTAAGTGGATTGAAGCCATTCCTACCAGACTAGACACTGACACAGTCATTATCTCTTTCATAGAAAACAACCTTTTATCTAGATTTGGATGCCCTCAGAAAATAATTACTGATAATGCAGCAACATTTAAATCTAAGAAAATGATTGCCTCCTATCACAAGTACCATATTACCCTAGGCCATTCTATTGCTTATTACCCTCAGGGTAATGGCCTAGCTGAATCTTCAAATAAAAGCCTTGTAAATATCATTAAAAAATTACTCGAAGATAACAAAAAGACTTGGAATAAAAAGTTAGTCTATGCCTTATGGGCAGATAGACTTACTACCAAAAATTCAAGTGGCACTTCCCCTTATCAAATTGTTTATGGGATGGATGCAGTTTTCCCATCATCCTTAGGTGTTCCAGTAATGAAGATCATTCAAGAATCACAAGTGGAAATTCAGTGATATACAAAGGAGGATAAATCAAACTATTCATCTACAACAAACAAGGGAAGAATTCCATGAGAAATCCCAAGTCATTCATGATAAAATCAAGAAATTTTTTAATAAAAGAAGTAAAGAAGATGACTTTTACATTGGAGATCAAGTGTTAAAGTGGGATTCTAGGAGAGAAGACAAAGGTAAGCATGAAAAGTTTTACTTTCTATGGAAAGGACCTTATATAATTTATGGATATAAGGGTAACAATTCTTTCTTCATCAAAGATTTGGATGGAACAGATATTCAAGAAGGACTAGTTAATGGTAGAATGCTCGAACACTACTATTCTTCCGAGTTAACCAATAGTTAGTCCCAGTTACTTTTTACATCATTGTAAATATCCATTGAAGTTTTTAGACTGGATTAGATATTTTCTTTCCAAAGTTGAAGCCCATAGAGAAAGCCCTAAGCTTTGAAGAGTAAAATATCATAAATATGAGTTTTTGCAGAAAACAAAAGACAATTACAGGATCATCATGGTCAAAATTGAAGGCTACTAGTCTTAGAGTTCTTGACATTTCACCAGAAAATGCCATCCCCATGTGAAGCTGTTAGGGTCCTATAAATATAGGATTCATAATTTTTAATTGACTTATGATAGTCTTGTAAAATATTTACATACCTTGCTTTCTGCAAGTTGTTTTTCCATATTTTGAAAAAAATAAAAAAATCAAAAATAAAAAAGAGGGTAAAAAAGTCCTAAAAGAAAGATCAAAGGACTTAAAAAATATAGACCCCAAAAGAAAAAAGATGAAAATAAAACATGAAAGTATGCAAGTCCGAATGCCACTACTTTTTACTTTTTGCAAATGATTATGGCAGTGTCAATAAATGCCATAATCCATGATGAGTTAAAACTGTTTAATCTTGACTTGTCATGTTTTCAATTTCCATGTTTTAGATAGTGAATAAATATTGGTGAGACAATTTAATCTTGACTAATCAGTGGATAGGTAGAGAATAATGAGGAACTCATCAGTTTAATCTGAGCCCTCAGATGAAATAAGGTAGAATTAGATAGTTTTATGCTTTCAAACGAATAAAATTTTTCAAGGTAGCAAGGTTAAATTCACTTGCTAAAAAGAAGAAAAAATGTTAGAGTAATGTTGGGTAGGTAGAAAGAAGTGGGAAAAGCATGTAATATTCATCATCGGGAAAAAATCACTAATTTATCTTCCCCTGTAAGTATTCAGTATTCTACACTACCAATCAAAAAGACTTACAGAATTTCTCTGACTTTTGTTGGGACCGGACCTAATGCTCAATGACTGGATAGTGGAAAAAGTTGAATTCTTATGATAAAATCCCCTTTACCATCATTTATCCCTCATTCATACATTTATTTCATCTTCATAAGTAAAGAATCCTTCTTAATTAATGAAACCTAAAATCCCATTTATTAACTTTCTTCATTCATAAAGAATACAAAAACCCTAAAAAAGCACTCCATCCTAAGTAAATTGGTGAAATTATGAAATAGTAAGCTTTGCTTTTATTTATTCACTCTACTTGGTCATTTAGTGTATTTTTGTGTATTCCATCTCCCCTTGTCATATTAACTTTTAACTTAGTCTATTAATTCCCTAGACTAAACCTTATCCTATTTATATAATTCCCTTTATCTAAAATACCCCCAAAAACCCACTATTATAAATATTTTAGACCAAAGATATTATCCACATGCTAAATTAAAATCCCCAATAATGCTCCCTTTGGTCTAAAAGTAACCTTAATTACATACCCTGCCCCCTATGGTTATTAAATAATTCAAAAGGTTTAATATTATATAATAAACTAAAATATGCGCCAAATGTATTTTATTAACACATATTGCGAATGTTTCAATAAAAACATGTCACCCCCGCTCATTAAATTATATCTGAAGTTTTGAATCAAATCAATTGTTTTTATAAAGGTTAAAAAAAAACTTATCCCTCTGCCACCATAAAAGTCAATGTATGTGATTTAAACTAACCCGACTTATATTTCACCTTCGCAATACATGCTTAAACCCCTTCCCTTCATAATTATATAACCCAAAGTTTGGTTAAAATTAGACTAAGGTTTATTTTAATAAACCTTAAAACCCGCCCCTATCCATATCCGCCTATCCCCACTTCTTTATAAACCTTTTACTTTATATATGCACCATGCCGCATATATGCATAACCCCACTTCTATATACGTTTAAAACCTTTACCCATTAAAAAATATACAAAGGTTTAAAGCCTTTTTTAACTGCCCGCATATATAATTTCCCCGGTCCCACCATCTTTTAGCCGCACCTTCCAAAAAAGATCTCAACCCTTCGCTCCCGATTGTCAGATCCAACGGCTCTTAAACAATAGCGCGCACATAAACCAATCGCTCACCCAAACCCAAATCGGACGCGAAATAAGTTGTTTTATCAATTCGACCTCCTGTGACGTGGCATCCTCTCAGATCGCGTTTGTTTCAGTAAAAACAACTTTCCGCCTGAACTCAACGTGAAAACCATCATCGGGTTTTGCATTTTAAAATAAAACCACTCCCGCCATTTGATAAGACCTGCATTTAATGCATTATATGGTGATCCATATCAAAGGTTAAAAACCTTTGATATATCATTTTTAATGTTAATTAGCGAGTTTCATACTGTAAAAGCTCTGATAAACTGTGTGAGAACTTTTTTCCCCAAATTGTCAACCTATACCCAGAGAAAATCAAATTTGACTTCAGATTCCCTATTTGAAGACTGGAAAAGCCATTCTCTGCTCCAGCAAGTCGGACCAGACCTCACACTCGGCCTCGAACCTCTGAAACCCGTTCAAGCAACCAAATACCTGCGTTTAAAGGTATTTCTCGACAATTAAAAAACCTGAAATTTCAAGTTTAGACCATGAACGACTAAACCAGGCCTGTAATTAAGGTTTTTTCCTAACCAATTTGCTTTAAAAAAGCCCAAAAAAGAGGCCAAACCCTGGCCAATTTTTGTCAGAAAATTATGAGTCTGGAAAAACCACTTTTTAAGCCAATCTCCTCAATTTGTAACCTCTGAAGATCAATTTCAAAGACAGAAAAGGGCTTAAAGCTTACAGATACCCTAAAACCCCTTTTGCAGTCAATCTATTCAGGAAACCCTCGTTTTCTATCTTATTCCAGTTTATATCCTCAGACAAAGAAAAAACAACTCCTGCAAACAATTTAAGCTTGCAGTAGTTATTCCAAAATGACCAAAAATTAGATCACAGCTAGAGCTGGAGGTTCTAAACCAACCAAGCTTGGAGGATCCAAACCTCCTAAATCTGTAACACCTAAAGCTATTAAATCTACTCCAGCCTTCACTGCTAAATCCACTGAATCAGTAAATCCCCTCCAGTCACCTTTAGCTGCTGAAGAAACCCTTCCATTGACCGATATGGACTACAATATTGTTGATGTAGTTGTAGAATTTAACCTTTTAGAAATACATAATTGGTGCTACGATAAATACTTGGACAAGGATGAAATGCCTATTTGGGAGACTCATTTTCCCAAATATGTAGTTCCATTGACCCACCCTGGACAAGACCTTGTTAAATTATGTCAGAAACATTATGAACCAGACCAAAGGGCCATTGTTAATGCTGACAGAGAAATCCTTTTTACCATCTCAGCAGAGTCCATAAATCAAATGCTGCAATTACAGTCCGATCCTCAATCAGTCCCCTTATTTATAGAATTTTTGACCCAGTTGTACTGAGGCCTAGATTTCTTAAAGAAGTTTATGATATTTCAAAAAATTTTGCCTTCCCATGTTGACATTCCTAAGTTGAACCCTCCTTATTCCACTGCCAAATTTCTTGAAGGGTCTAGACATATTTATCTCTATACTATATTTTATACTTGGATACTTTACGAGATGGATTCATTGATGAGTGCATTCTAGGATTTCTATTACTTTGTCTGCAGAGCCAATCTCCTTCAATCATATTTGATTCTAGGGTTTTTCATAATAACAATATACATTATCATTGACCAAATTACCCTTTGAAAGGGTTTTTCGATACTCATCCTATCTACATTTCACTTATTCTTATTCTTTGGTGATAGATTTCCTATTGCATTGCAAAATATGGACTTGGAGGGAGAGCCTCTATCCATTATCTTGGACTTCATTGCTTTCGAAAAAAGAGCGATAATTTCACCTACAGACTTTTTGGGCCTTTTTCTACATCCAGCAATGAACATTTTGTATAATGACGACTGATCGATGAGGAATTGAAAGAATCTCACAAGCTGATAGAATAGAATAAAGTGGGAGATTGGTATCTCTATGAGAAGCATACGAGTTAAGAATTTTGGATCCAACTTATTACCTTATAAGTTGCCTAGCTATATGAGTATGAGAATTTTGTATTGGGGTACTTAAGACAAATTCTTAATTCTAATTCTATTAACTTCATGGCTACTAGAAAAAAGACTCAATTTAGATTAAAGAATCAGGTTGGTCCCTTTATCATAAACAACAAATATCGAGAAAAGAAGTCACAATTAGATTATTGAGTTCAAAAAATTTCAGAAATTTTTCCATGGAACTACGATCCCCAAGGAATCTTGAGCGGACTAAGGGTAAAAAGAGAATTGAATCCCTTCATACATGAGATTAAACTGAGATTGAAATTTTTCTTATTAAGAATGGGTGGAAAATACGATGCTGAATACGACTAGTACAACGAGACAACATGTAAAATGGATACAACACAAGTACAATTGAAGTTTCAAAGCGGCAAATACGGCAAAAAGGCGGAGAAGAAGGAGCATACGGAAAAACAACTACGAAGCTAAATTCAAACTGAGTTATAATAAAAGGCTTAAACTCGGGTGAGTTGACAAAGGAAAAAAGTAACCATTGATGTTGATGGGGAGGCAAGAAATTCTAGTAATAATGATGATACAACCACAACTATAATCAATGAAACCCTTATAGAAATGGAATAGGAATCAACTACTAATCGAGGAAGATACCCACTGAGATGATTAAGAAGTAGCATAACATGGAGGCCTCTTCCTCACGAGACAGTGAGAAAAAAGATTTAGATATGAAGGAAATATAAGTAGATAAAAAGCAGAAGAATGAGGAAATTAAATGAGAGATATATTCTCAATTCCTTAAGCAAAAACCAGGGAATCAAAATACGCCACTCACAAACTTTGATTATTCTACAAACAAGATGATTATGTCATTTTTGCAACCAACTACTTCAGCACCAAAGACAGTGGCAGATTATAAAAAGGTGGGGTTTGAAGTAGACACTAAAAATTTTCATGAGCTAGACCAAATTGAATTTCATATACATAGCTCTAAAATGTTGTATTCAACTGTGGTGACAAAGGCAATGAGTGCTACCAAGTTTCATAATACTATTCTTAACATGCAGGATCAAATGCAGCTAGACAAGGGATCTTTGTATGCAAAGGACCTAAGGATTAAAGCCTTAGAGGATTTAGTTTTACAGGTGGGATATGATCCCTCAAATGTTCAAGCAGCAGAATTATTGATAAAGAAAAAGAATGATGATATTGCAGCTTTGAGGAAACAACTTAAACTTCCTCAAAATGAGCATTCACAAACCAAAGAAATTCTTCAAGAGAAAAGTGAAAAAGAAGAGATGATGAAGCTCATCCTCAAATTAACTGCTCAGATCAAAGAAATGGAATCCCAAATGGACCAGCTTGTCCAAGAGAAGGAATCTGTGAAAGAAACTGACACTCTATCATTCCTTTGATTATATCAGTGATTACCACAGAATTGGCTTCCACATTAGGAGAAACGCTAGCACCAAAAGAACCACTGGCAACGGCCGTGCCAGTGAGTTCAACTACTACTTCAAACACAAATTCTTCTACAACATAGGTTCAACCAACAGATGAAGCAGGTCAAATTGTTAAGGCTATGGAGGAAATGTCCTTGAGAACTAATGAAATCAATAGCCTAAATAAGATGATTGATAATCTTGAAGCCACAAATAAGTTAGCTCAAATAAATGCTAAAACCCATGAACAGAAGGCAATTAGACTTGGGGAACAAATCAAGGGCTTACAAAAAGAGCTTACTCTCACTAAGAAAATTTCATTTGTAAAAAATCATCTATGGACAAACATAATTGGAGCCATTCACACTCAATGGCCTTCAATTTAGGTTATATATGAGCAGAGAGACCTATTATTTGCAGCTAAGGCCGAGATTCAAAAGACCAAGGATGAGTTAACTGATAAGCCAGCTCAGGCTTTAAAAATCATCAAATTCCTGAACAGAAAGAACAAAGAAGATTTGGAAGAATTACAAGTATTGGATAGAATAGAAACCATTTTACAGATTAAGAAGGTGGTAACCAAGAAAAATTTGATGAACTACTTGGAAGAGAAATGTGAATCAATGAACATTGCCGTAACAAAGTTTATGGTGAAATACAAAAACTTAAGACATAAGGGCTTGCTAGACATCCATGTCTTTAATGAAAAACTGATGCCCCAGAAGGATTATGATAAGAATATCAGGGAATTTTCCAAGGAGCAAGTCAGCAAACCATTGCCACAATGCACTCCCACAGGAAAAGTCCTCCTTCAACATTTTGAAGATTTGTTTTTTCTACAACATGAGATTAAACATCTCTTTGTGTTCAAGCCCACTTTTTCTAAATACATGGAGGCAAATGAGAATGTTATAAAATTAAAGAACGTAAAAATTCCCAATGAAGAATAGTGGCAAACATTTATAGATTTAATGTAAAAATGAGAGGTAAAACAGTGAAGAAAATTACCTTGAAAAATACTAAAAAATAAACAGTGCAACAAAAGGACAGTCTGCTAATTTTTTACTACAAAAAGATATATTTTTACAGCAGTAAACAGTGGAAATATCAGTCAAAAGTGTATCAGCGTTAAATAATATCAGATGAAAGAGTATCAGCTAAGGCAACTGAAATGAATATATTTTCTAGCAACCAGCAGGCAGGACAGTAATCACTCAAAAGGCTCCTTGTTAGATAAAGTAGTTCTATTTATTTTGGATAAGAGGACATCTTGGTGATTTGTTAAGCAACTGTCCCTCTTATTTTGTAAAGATATTTTTTTATTTCCTAAAGATATTCCTAGATTTCTCCTAAGATATTTGTAACTACATTTTGTATAAATACTTCTACATTAGAAGTATTCGGTGTGGAATAAAATTGATAGACTTTACTATAGACTTTTTTGTTGAACATTGGAGGCTATTATGTGTTGATTTTGAAGTAGCAGACTGGACAAAGCTAAACTAGCATCATAATTCAGGATCCCTGTGATAAGATGATGAGTGAAGTACTCCCTTATTGTCATTGTTTTCTTTTCTGAGTTTCATGCAATTCATTATATGTTTATTCTATCTGAATGTGAAATTAGGAATATTACTACAGGTTAGTCTAGTGCTCCCTGTTTTTAACTAGTTACCATTTTAATATTTTTTGTTGATTTCTGGTGTTAGGAATCCTTGATTACTCCTAATCACGTTTTACCCCTGCGTCCTTCTTCCACTTTCTGGATCAAAGGATCCTTCATTTCCCTTTATCCCGATCATACCATTTCACCAAAAAACACTTTTCCAAATCTCTGAGGGTTATCTATCTTTCCCTGAATACATTTGTACCTTTTTGGCCTTGACTTCTAGTGCTACTAGCTAGATTTAGACTCCATAGCCTAATGGACAAGTTGATTTCTCTCTATTTTACCTCTAAGAGACTTTTTCCCACAAAAACCTTTAAAAACAAAACCAAATGTTCTATCATAACTAGCCTAAAAACATAAATAAAAAACAAAGATAAATCTTAAAGAGAGAGCCCTCTCTGAATTCTAGGAAGGCTAGATCCTATAATTTGAAGTAGGTTTGTGGTTACCTATAGTGTTCTTAGATTAAAAACTCAAATCCCACAACTTAAGAAATTACTAATCAAACACCGGTTCTGTTAGCACCTAAATTGGACCCCAGGCTGCAAAGGCAAAACAGGGTAACAAACTAAACCACGCTTAGCCTTGTAGCTAGCCCTACAAGGACAGGAGAGGGCTCTCTCAGTGAAAGAATATTCAATGGAACACAATAAATGGACTGATATTAGGCTAGATAAAATGATGGGAAAAGAGTTTAATAAAATGAATGAATGAATTTCAGGGATGTGTGGGATAAAAGGGACAATTGAAACTGGGAATTAAATCAGGACACAGGGTATTTCATGGGGAAATATATGCAGGAAACTTAGCAATTAAAATTTAATGAGGATGGGATGAAAGACTGGTGAGGAGCTGAAAAGGGCACAGTAAATGGATCCTTTTCAAACAGAAGAAAAATACAGAGTATGAATGATTTCCCAAGGCAGAGCATATAAAATGGATTCTACCTTTTTGTCTTGAAAGCATTCAAAAGGAAATGTTTATGGATGAATGGAACACATAACAATTCACATATGAAACAAAGAAGAAAAACAAATGCTAAATCTCATACCACATGGATCCCACAAATTAGAGTTGCATCTCTTATTAATTCCTGTCAAACTGTACAATGTAGCGTAGAGATGTTCTTCCACACTATTTCCCCTACTTTCTGAGTTACTCCCTATTTACAAATGATTCATAATTACAATAAATATACTGTAATGTGGGAACCTAGATCCACAGAAAAGGGAGCTGTTCTAATAGCTGAAGAATTGAAATACAATCATAGAAAGAAATACAACAATCTGCCCCTAAAAATAAGGGACAACATTGCATTTGACTACTTGGAGATTTTTCTGTTAGGCTGTATGAAAAAAAATAGGTAATCTGATGAATAGATTTCCTATTTTACTGGTTTCTGTAACAATCTTTGTTTTAAATAAGCTCTCGGCCCTTTGACTGTTTCCTTGCTTTCCACTATTTCTAATTCTAAAGAAAACTGATTTTTTAAATAACATGCCTTTGAAATGAAACTTTTCCTTTAGTGAAGGGAAAATTAATGAATAGGAAGGAAGGGAGAGGAGGTGGGACCCGCATTACAATCGTAATCGGAGTGAGCCAGGCGAAGGGATATCATATTAATAAAACAATCGTAATATAACAATCGGTGGTGCCATCGCAATCAGAATCAGAATCGGGAGACGGGAGTAACATATTACAAATATTGTGATGCGATGGGGAGGAAGGCCTTTGTAATAAACAAAACGGATGAATTTTTCACCTTTAAAAAGGAGAAAGGGGTTTTGTAATGAATTGCGGAGGGTTTTAAATGGTGGGACCCACATAATCGCAATCGGAAGATCGTGGAGGGGCGCATCGCATAACAAAATTGGGCCGATGTGATTTGGGAAGGGAAATGGGAAAAACCTTTGCAAAAAAAATGAAATATAACAAATTTAAAGTTACAAAGGGGAATACCCTTCACATTATAAACGGGCGGAAGTACCGTATGGTGGGCCCAGGGATTAATCACAATCGGAAATCGGAGGGGAGCAGAGTGTAACATATATGGGAATGCCGATTACGATGGAATGGTTAGTTGTGGGCCGTCTGATCGGTAGGGAAAATCAACGATGGGGAGATCAATCGGGGGTTGTTTCGATCGGAGGAGCGGATCAGGTAATCGGAGGAAGGGACTTGCGATTGATCGGATCATAGGATGGTGCGATTGGTGGATCGAAGGATGGTGACTTCGGCTGATCGTATGATGGTGATTAAGTGACGTGAGCATTCAATAAACTTTATGGCGTTATCAGGGGAAGGTTTGGTAATTGCGATGTAGTTGTGGGTTTATAACATAAAAATTTATTATAAAGTTTTATTATAAAGCATGGTGGGGAAGTGGTTTGCATAATCGCATTTTTTTCATGTGTAAACAGCTCCAAAAACAGAAGAAAAGAGATATCAACGCCTTAGAAATAAGCCACTTCGAGGGGGAAACCTCCAATACATTACATAAATGAACAATTCTTGGATGATACAATTTACAAAACCTCCTTTCTATATATAGGAGTCCATGGGGCCATAATGTAATCCTAGTGGCCCACAATGTAATCCTAGCCGACCTAACAATAATAATTTAAGGGCACAATAATAACAAAATGGGGTTACAAGGGTACAATAATAACAATAAGGGGGTTACACTAACAATAATAAGGGACTATACTAGTAATATAGGGACCTAACATGCCCCTCTCCTTCAAAAAGGTGTTGTCCTCAATGCTTGAGTAGCTCTGGGTGCTTCTGTATAAAATTCTCATCCTCCCATGTAGAATCTTCAGTGGGTAAGTTCTTCCACTTGATGAGATACTCTGAAATTGATCGATTCCGTAATTTTCGAGTTCTTGTTTCCGTGATCGCTTCAGGTTCCAATATCATTTTTCCTTCCTCATCAAGTTCCGGCAATATTGTTTGAACTGGAAGATTTTCACCTATAACCTTCTTTAAGCATGAAACATGGAAAACTGGATGTACTCGCGAAGAAGCAGGAAGCTCCAATTTGTATGCCATAGAACCAATCTTTTGCAACACCTTGTAAGGACCATAGTACTTTGGTGATAATTTATTATCCTTCTTAGTTTGCTTGAGGGACATTTGTTTGTATGGTTGTAGCCGTAAAAATACCCAATCTCCTACATCAAAACTTCTCTCGCTGCGATGTTGATCTGCCTGTTGTTTCATTTGATTTTGTGCCAAATTCAGGTTATCCTTTAAGAGTTGGAGAACTTCGTGTTGATGCTCGATGTGATCTTCCACTGCTTGAACCTTTGAATTTTCTCTTAAAGATGATGTGATGGATGGTGGATGATATCCATAAAGTGCCATAAATGGGGTCATTTTTGCTGCAGTATGGAAGGAAGTGTTATACCACCATTTAGCGAGAGGTAACCACTTGACCCATTGTGTTTGTTTATCAAATACAAAACAACGAAGATATCCTTCCAAACATTTATTTACTATCTCAGTTTGACCATCAGATTGAGGATGATAAGATGAGCTATGAGCTAATTGAGTACTCAAACAAGAAAATAACTCCATCCAAAAATTTCCAGTAAAAATGGGATCTCTGTCGCTCACAATAACCCTTGGGCTTCCATGTAGCTTTTGAATTCTATCCATAAATGTAGTAGCAACTGTACTTGCTTTAAATGGATGAGATAATGCACAAAGTGTGCATACTTGGTAAGTCTATCAACTACCACCATGATGACACTCTTTCCTTCGGACTTAGGTAAACCTGTGATAAAATCCATTGAAATCTCCTCCCAATGTTGACTTGGCATGGATAAAGGTTGTAGAAGTCCCGGTCTCTTATGTCTCAACTTTATTTGTTACATGATGCAGAGTGTTTTCCTTGATGGCAACCCACTGAATGAAGATGAAGACATGTGACAGTTGACATGTGTTGTCCTTGATGGCAATACACCTGATGAAGTTATGCTTGACTTGATGGTCTTGGTAATCGATGTAAATCTGATGTGATATGATGCTAGTTAGCAAGATGATGCTAAGTGTTGTCATTTAATGACAACTCACTTGATGAAGTTGTGATTGATAGAATATGTTCTTGATGAAGTAAATTTGATGTATCAGCAGTGTGTACAGAAGGCAGTGAAGAAAAGAAGTCAGCAAGTGCTAAATCTATGATGCATGAAAAGAGGCACTTAGGAAGCATTGCTGATTGGCCTTAGGTGAGTCACAGACCCACATGGAAAGAACGTTCTCAAGGCAAGCTCAGTATGAAAAAAGTCATTGTAAAAAGTGCAACTTAGGGGGCAATCATGGTATTTAATTCCATTGCATCAGTAATGATTCGTCTAAATGACCCCGTATAGGAATACCATCGGAAGTAATGTAGTTTTGGGCTCATGGTATTGTTTTGGCTCATGGTATTGAAAAAGGGGCTCATGGTATTGAAAAAGGGTAAACCTATATAAAGAGAAGAAATTCATTGTGCAAATGATGAGCGTGGGAGCAAGATGTCTGAGCTTGAATGAATACTTCTCTGTGAAGTATATCTGTATGGAAAGGGTAAAGGTTTGATGATAGATCTGAATCTATGAAGCACTTATGAAGAAAAGATGAAGCGGGATCTTTAGATCTGAAATGTACTTGTATTTGCTAGATCTGTTTATGGAGTGATTAGATCCGTGATGCGCAGGCGGTAATATCCGTCTGGGTTAAAAGGGCTGAATCGAATCCATATCTATCCAAGAAGCATGTAGCTTCCTGCATAGTTGAAGCATCCATACGCTAGTTAGTCAGAGAGGAAGAATGACACAATGCCAAGCTTGTCAAGGAAAAGCGTATACAGACAGCCAGTGCTGGAGCAAGGTCACCAAGTTGATGTGACCAAGGACGTACGCGCACATCAAGAAGTGAAAGCGCGTATGCAACCAGTGCTCGTCGAAGCAAGGCATGAAATATATGATCCTGCTCTCGTTGTGTTTCTCGCTATGAGATCTCGTGTTGATAATTATCCGTTGGTGATGTATGTTTGTGCTTAAAAGTATGGAAAGGGTCCAGTTTTGAAATATTTTCATTTTCCAACTCGCAAGTGGTGTTCTATTGAAGTCATGGATCCGTGAAAATTGATGAAACGTGGTCCATAGAGGTGCTAAGGGTTGTAGCCTTCAGTCAGGGGGTTGTAGCTCCCTTCCTCTGTGTGAGGCCGAAACGAGATCGTAAGTCGTAGCTCCTTCCGGTGAGGTCACAACTTAGTGTGGGTGCCTGCATGTTGGTAGAGTCTGCACTAGCACATATGTTGTAAGATGTTTTCTCTATAATAAAATATTGAAGGCTGAGCAACTGCAGCGGTGGTTTTCTCCCGACTTGGGTTTCCACCTAAAAATCCTGGTGTTCATGTGTGATGCTTTGTGTGATGGTTTATTCTGTTCTTACTGCACATGTTTACTGTTTATAGAACATCTAATGAATGAATGACGGAATGATATATGAAGAATTAATGACATAGTTATATCTCTCATGGCTACGCGAGTTGTATGAAGGATATCTGCGTATATACGCGAGTTTACTAAAGGAAAGTAGCGTATGGGTTTTAGAGTGTGAAAAAGTAAAAAGTTTTGAATATGCAATAAATACTGATTCAACCCCCCCCTCTTAGTATTTTTCCCAACAATTGGTATCAGAGCAGGTTCTTCTGCTGAAGCTTGATCACTTGAAGGAGATCCGTCGCAATGGGAAGTCTTGAAGGAGTGATGTCTATAAACCACCTCTATTCAATGGAAGCAATCAGATATTCTGGAAGGTACGAACAAAAGCATATCTGCAAAGTCTTGGTGCAGATGTATGGGCAATCGTGGAAGAAGGTTATCAATACCCGGCAAGTATTCCTACTGATGCAGCAGAAAAGAAGAAGTATGAAATCAATGCCAAAGCAGTGAATGTCTTATTAGGAAGCATGTCTGAATCAGAATTTGCTAAAGTGATGTAGCTACATTCAGCAAAAGAAATATGGGACAAAATCATTCTGAGCTATGAAGGAGATACAAAGGTAAAAAGTGCAAAACTCCAAACACTTAGAATTGAATATGAAACTTTGAAGATGCATAGTGATGAAAGTGTTGCCAGTTTCTTTCTTCGTCTGGATGATATTGTAAATCGAATGAGAAATTTGGGTGAAACCATAACTGATACTACTCTGGTGGAAAAGGTCTTAAGATCCTTGACTTCAAAATTTGACTCTAAAGTTTCAGCTATTGAAGAAAGGCAATATCTGCAAACACTTACTATTGTTCAATTACATGGTACTCTGACTGCTTTTGAAATGAGACAAGGAGGTCCTTCCCAAATCAGAGAAGCTGCTTTTAAGGCATCTACAAAAGGAAAGGAAAAGGAAGTTGTCAAAGAATCCAGCTATATATCCGATGAAGAAGAAGTGAATTTCGTGAGAAAGCTCCAACTAGGTACTGGAAGATTCAAAGGTAAGCTTCCCTTCAAATGTTTTGAGTGTGGAAAAGTTGGTCACTATGCTGCTAAATGTCCTAATAGAGAAAAAAATGGTAAAGGGAAACAATTTGAAAAGAGAAAGAGTTATTATGCAAAAGAAGATGATGATGAAGTGTCCAGTGAAGAAGAAGAAGATTCTGACCATGATCTGAAAGTGCTCATGGCAAAGAAGCAAAAGAAGAAGCCTACTCGAAACAAGGAGATCTCTCAGAAAACATGGTTAGCATAAATTGAAGAAGATGAATCAGATAGTGATTGGGGTCATCCCTTGAATGATCTTAGTTGTGCAAACAATGGTGAAGACAGTGAAAGTAAAGTTGTGGATCTAGAAGAAGCTCTCAAGGTTAAAGTTGAAGAACTACAAAGTTCATCTAAGACGCAAGAATCTATCAACAAAGAGATGATCTCTCAAATGGAAAAACAAATAGAAATGCTGACTGGACAGGTGGACAAGTATCAAAGGTTTCATACTTATGCATCAAATCGAATTAAAGAACTAGAAGCAGAAATCAAAAATCTAAATGAAGATCTCAAAGAATCAAGCAAGAAGAATGAAGGACTTGAAGCTGCAATCATCTCTCTGCAAGCAGATCTTGAAGCATCAAGTAAGAAAAATGAGGAACCTCTACAACCATTTGAAAAGGAAGGCCTTGAAGCAGAAATCATCTCTCTCAAAAGGGATTTGGAAAAATCAAACAAGAAGAATGAAGAGCTGCAACAAACATGTGAAGAAAATGAAAATTGGTTGAAAGAAGAGATTCTAAATCGGAAGGATCAAGTAGAAGATGGAAGAAGGAAAGAAGAAAGCATGACAAAGCAATGTCAAGCCTTGGAGGTTGAGGTAAACATTCTCAAAGGTAAATTAGAAGAAAAGATTAAACTTTTGAGGTTTCAAGATAGTACTAATATTTTGGACAATATTCTGAGTAATCAAAGGTCTCCTGCTATCAAAATTGGTCTTGGTTTCCATGAAACTGTTAAAGGAGAATCTAGCTCACAAGGAGGTGCTAAAGAATCAAAGGACATCAATGCAAAATCTGAAGTGTTGAAAGAAACAAAAGATCAACCAACAATCATGAATTCTCAAAGGAATTCATTCAATAACGTTGAATGTTTTAAATGTCATAACTATGGGCATGTTGCAGCAAATTGCAGAAGCAGGACAATTCAGCCACAAACAAACAGGTACTCTGGTAGCTTCAAGGGATATTGTTTCTCATGTAACAAGTATGGACATAAAGCAGCTGATTGTAAAAGGAGTAAGATTAGAAATACTCATCATGATTCTTATGCTTATTTCTCCGGACACATGAGATGTTATTCTTGCAACAAGTATGGACATGTAGAAAAGGAATGCAGGTTGAACAGATATGAGAAATTGGATAACTTCCAGCACACAAATAGAAATTTTAAACAAATCTGGAAAAATATGGAGGGATGGAATAAGAATCAATCTAGAGAAGAAAAGGATTTTTTTGTGGATGCTCTAGAAGACAATGATTTTCTTGAAGAAAACACTCAATTCAAGAAAGAGGACCGATCAGAAACGTAGGGAATTTCGAATTTACCACAGCCTATCGCTTCTCAAGCCGACTTTTCTTATTGACCATAGAATGATGGAGATACATTTCTAGAATCGGTAGCTACTGCCACATGAGAGCAATGCTGATGACGGTAGTATTTGATTATTCGTTATGTTTACTTCTGCTGCCGCATCCGATGGAAAGTATTTTCGGTACGTAGAGGGTAACAAACTCGGTGGAGGAGATGAAGGAATGTGAAAAATTTCTATGCTTCACTTTCCATACGCGGGTTCTATTAACAAAAGTCGCGTATACACGCGATTTCCAGCAGACACAGTCGCGTATGCATTGAGGATAAGAAAATTTATATGATAGCTGAAGATCTGGAGCAGAAGTTCAGGGGGAGCATCAGTCTGACTGTTAATAACTGTATTATTGACTCAATTTCAGCTTAGTTTCTCAGTTCTAAATAATGAGGATACATGGTTTCTTGTGTTGAAGATTGTGGATGAGTCCTGTTTGCTTGTTGATGAAGAGTATTCATTGTTGAGATGAAAGTCTTATAATTCAGAGATAAGGACAGATCATGCAGAGATTGTTGCTGATGACTTACTGCTGAAGGTGTTTTAGATTGCACAAGTTAAGGAAGAGCACTGATTTAGGGGGAGCAGCAGGTTGAATACTAATGATTGCATTGTTGGCAATATGACTGCTTATTCTTGGTGATTGTGATACTCATGCTTAAATGATGATGACTTGGTATATGGTTCATTATGATAAGATTTGAGCCCTGGTTGCTGATGAGTATCTTTTGTGCTCACACATGGATGATTTGGATGTCAGAAATAAGAATAGATCATGCAGAGTTTGTTACTATGGTTGAGATATTTTGCCTACATATGTTACTTCATGTTAAATCATGGTGATGTTGGACCACATGGATGATTGCTTGACACCTATGTGAAGATGTTGTTTTGGTATGATAATCTCTCTTGGAAAGGTTGTATTGATGCTGCAAAGAATATGAAGGCTTGGTTACTAATGTGCTTATGCTACAACCGTTGGATGACGTTTGAAGACACAACTACACTGTTCTATCTATCTGTAGTCCAGAGAAGCATTCAAAAGAAGCTGAACACTGCCTTTTTCCTCACAGAGGATCAGATCTGGTTAAAATTTAGAAGATGGCTTTGGATACGCGGGTTTCCTGAAACACAGTCGCGTATATACGTGAGTTTCTCCACAGAAAACCGCGTATGTCTGATTGCTGACAATTTTTGCTTGGAGTCAGCTCTCTTCAGCACAACTGCAGTGTTGTTTGGTGATTGGTATCTCTGGTGGTGTTCCAGTTCTCATAATTCTATCTCTCATGTTTTGATAAAGATGCCTTGATGATTTTTGGTGAAAGTGTTCAGGATGCACAAACTAAGGGGGAGCCTTAGTCATATGAAACGGATGTTCGGATGCACATTTTCAGGGGGAGCATTAGCGTTGCTGAGTATAATGCTTTGTTGGCATTATGATGGTTCTGAAATATTCTCTTTCTTGAGGACTTTCCGGTGTTGGTCATGAATGGTCATATTTGTAATTTGATGAAAAGGTCTTGTTGAGAACCATGATGTAAATTTGTAATATTCAACATGTAATGACTTGTCAATTTTGTAAACCCACTTGGTTGGGTAGCTGAGTCAAATTTTGTAAACCCACTTGGTTGGGTAGCCGAGTTGAAATGTGTAAACCCACTTGGTTGGGTACTTGAGTCTCATATGTAAATCCACTTGGTTGGATGTTTGATGTAAGTATGAGTCTTTGGTGATAGGAAGTTCATAGAGTCATGTAATTTATTGAAAAATATGTTTGAAGATTCAGCATGAACTCAGGGGGAGCTTGGTCACTTCAGTATACATCAGATCTGCAGAACGCTTCTTCTACATGAGGAGAAAAAAGGGGGAGAGTGTGTTGGTTTTGATCCGCCCTTTGCCCTTGATGTCAAAGGGGGAGAGTGACATGGTGTTTGAATGGTGTCAAAGAATGGGGAGAGTAACATGGTGTCATGGTATTCTTATTGTACCTATCTGTTGTGGTAACCAAACACCATCGTGGTTGCCATCAAGTCCAAAGGGGGAGATTGTTGGCAATATGATGCAGAGTGTTGTCCTTGATGGCAACCCACCGAATGAAGATGAAGACATGAGATTGTTGACGTGTGTTGTCCTTAATGGAAATCCACCTGATGAAGTTATTCGTGACCTGATGGACTTGGTAAATGATGTAAATCTGATATGAAGTGATGTTTGTTAGCAATATGATGCTGAGTGTTGTCCTTGAATGGCAAGATGATGGCAACTTACTTGATGAAGTTGTGCTTGATAGAACATGTCTTGATGAACTAAATCTGATGTATCTACAGTGTGTACAGAAGGCAATGAAGAAAGGAATTCAACATGTGCTAAATCTTGATGAAAAGAGTATGTCTCTAGGCATACGCGGATATGTCTAGGGGAAGTCGCGTATGCACGCGGAAAAGAACGTTCCAAGTCGCGTATGGGAAAAAGCGCTCAAAAAGTGCAAAACTAGGGGTAACCACCATGGTATTGACCCATTGTATTGGGTAATGATCCGCCTAATTGACCCCGTCCAGGAATACCATTGGAAGTAATGTAGTTTTGGGCTCATGGTATTGTTTTGGCTCATGGTATTGAAAAAGGGGCTCATGGTATTGAAAAAGGGTAAACCTATATAAAGAGAAGAAATTCATTGTGCAAATCATGAGTGTGGGAGCAAGATGTCTAAGCTTGAATGAATACTTCTCTATGAAGTATATCTGTATGGAAAGGGTAAAGGTTTGATGATAGATCTGAATCTATGATGCACCAATGAAGAAATGATGAAGCGGGATACCTAGATCTGAAATGTATTTACAGATCTCATGGCGGGAGTGATTAGATCTGTGATGAGGCGAACATCTATCTGAAGTAAAGGGTTGAATCTGAACTGAATATCTGATTTGAAGAAGTATGCAGCTCTGTAATGGTTGAAGATCCATACGCTAGTTAGCCGCAGAGGAAGCGCGTATATACGCGGCTTCTCTGAAGAAAAAGCGCGTATGCGCAGCGAAGTTTATGTGCAGATGTATACGCTGGTTGATGTGGACGGAAGCGCGTATATACGCGACACCAGTAAAAGAAAAGCACGTATGCAAACTAGGGTTTGCTGAAGTATGGGGTATGAAATATCCGGACTGGCCTGGCCGTGTTTCTGCGATTCGATCCGTGTTGATACCATCTCGTTTGTGATGTATGTTTGTGCTTAAAAGTATGAAAGTGGCTCAGTTTGAAAACATGATGAAACGTGGCTCCATGGTGTTCTATTGAAGTCGTTGGATCCGTTGTGAAAATTGATGAAACGTGTCCATAGAGGTGCCGAGGGTTGCAGCCTTCAACAAGGTTGTGCCCCTTCCAGTGAGGCCGGTAAACGAGACTGGGGTCGTAGCTCTCTTCCAGAGAGGGTCGCAAACGAGCGTTGTGTGAGTCGCGTGCCGGTAGAGTTCCGCACCAAAGACATATGTTAAAAGATGTTTTATCTATACAAAAATATTGAAGGCTGAGCAACTGCAGCGGTGGTTTTCTCCCGATTTGGGTTTCCACCTAAAAATCCTGGTGTTCATGTGTGATGCTTTGTGTGATGACTTATTTTGTTCTTACTGCACATGTTTACTGTTTATTAAACATCCGATGAATGAATGATGGAATAATAGGAGTGAAGATTTAATGACATATCTAGATCTTTGTGTATACGCTAGTTTCATAAAGGGGATCCGCGTATATACGCTAGTTTACTGAAGGAAAGTAGCGTATGGGTTTTAAGGAATGAAAAAGTAAAAAGATTTGATTATGCAGTAAATACCGATTCACCCCCCCCTCTCAGTATTTTTCCCAACATTATTCTCAATACGGCAAACCAAACATTCCGTCACAAACTTTTGAATATCGTATTTACAAATAATCCCAAAAATTCTTTCTTCACCCTTTGCTAAGTTTTTAAAAATCCTGAGTGTCCTCCTAAAGGAGAAGTGTGCAATTCCAGAAGAATCTTTTGTTTTAGTTGGGAATTCTTACAAAGATATAAGCGATCTTTGTACCATAAGGAATCATTTTTCCGACTAAATGTATCAGATGTACTAGGATCTTGCTGCAACTTTTGAATGAGTGTCCATACATCTTTGTCCTTCTTCCATTCATCTCTTGCTTCGGTTATCCAATCTGGTTGGATAATAGAATGGCACAAAGCAATGCTTCCACCTCTTCATTCTTTCTTGAGAGTGCATCTGCAACAACATTAAGCTTTCCTTTTTTGTAGATTATTTCAAAGTCATAACCCAACATCTTTGTGACCCATTTTTGCTGCTCTTCTGAAGATAGTCTTTGTTCCAAAAGTGTTTAAGACTATCATGATCAGTTTTTACCTTGAAGTTTCTTCCCATTAGGTAAGTTCGCCATTTCTTTAGTGCATGCAGTATTGCTAACATTTCCTTCTCATAAATAGGTTTCTGTAAATACTTTCCTTTGATTGGACAACTTTCAAAAGCAATGGGTCTTCCTTCCTGCATTAAAACTGCACCAATTCCATTTCCTCAGGCATCACATTCCACAATAAAGGTTTTTGTGAAGTCTGGCGTAGCTAAGACCGGTGCTAGGCACATTGCCTCTTTAAGATGTTCAAAGGCCTTAGTTGCTTCAGGAGTCCATGAAAATGCATATTTATTCAATAATGTTGTTAGAGGTGCTGCTATTCTCCCATAATTCTTAACAAACTTACGATAATACCCTATTAAACCGAGAAATCCTCGCAGCTCCTTTATGATTGTGGGGACTTTCCATTCCTTAATGGCTTTAATTTTGTTAGGTTCTACTTTAACACCCTCGTGAGATACAATATGATCCAGATATTCCACCTCTTGTACTCCAAAGAAACATTTGGATGTTTTTGCATATAATTGTTTCTCCTGCAATAGTTTGAGCACCCCGTCAACATGTTCAACATGATCCTTCCAAGACCTGCTGTAGATTAGTATATCATCAAAAAATACTAGCACAAATTTTCTAAGGAAGGGTTTGAAAATGGAATTCATTAACCCTTGAAATGTAGAAGGTGCTTTGGTAAGGCCAAAAGGCATGACCAAAAATTCATAATGACCCTCATGAGTTCGAAATGCTGTTTTTGGAATATCTTCAGTCTTCATTCTAATTTGATGATATCCTGAACGAAGATCCAACTTGCTAAAATAAATTGCTCCATGTAATTCATCCAATAATTCATCAATCACAGGAATGGGAAATTTGTCTTTAATGGTGAGCTTATTGAGCTCCCTATAATCCGGACACATTCGCCATGATCCATCCTTCTTGTGTACCAATACTACAGGAGCAGAGAAAGAACTTTGACTGGGTTGAATTATACCTGCCTCTAACATTTTCGCAATCATACGTTCAATTTCGCTCTTTTGGAAGTAAGGATATCTATAAGGCCTGATGTTTGGAGGAACACTTCCTGGAATCAAATGAATAGCATGATCATGATCACGAATAGGTGGGAGTCCTTTGGGAGTTTCAAACACCTTGGAATGATTGTCCAAGACTTGTTGGAGATCTGCAGAAATAGATGATTTTGAGGTTGGAACTTCTAGTGAGCATAATTGTGCAATTACGCCTCGTTGTTCTTTCTTTAGAAGCTTTGTCATGCCATTAGAGCTTATTATCCTTCCTAGCTTCCCTTCAATACCCCGTAGTTCGACTTCCTTTCCTTCTGAAAAGAATTTCAAGAAAAGTTCTTGAAAATTAAAAGCTACCGTCCCCAAAGATTGTAACCATTGTACTCCTAGTACAACATCAGCACCTCCCATAGGAATGGAAAGCACTGGACTAGTCAATACATATTCCCCCATGGTTAGCTTGATATTATGGCATTTTCCAGAGCAATTTATAGTTCCTCCATTTGCAACCATCACTTGACATTCTGGTGCTGGGTATAGGAAACAATTTAATTCCTTGGCTACCTTACAATGAATAAAATTATGGGTGCTACCTGAATCAATCAACACTATTACCTTTTTCTTCTTGATCTGTCCTGCTATCTTGAGAGTTTGAGGAGTGGTAATTCCTACCAGTGCATTACATGATATGGTCGGATTCATTTCTTCCTCTTCTATGGCTGGTTCCTAGTGTGTATCCTCTTCTTGTTCATTTTCTTCTTCTTCTTCACAATCTAGTAAAATAATTTCTTTTTAGCACACTTATGACCTTTGGTGTATTTGCTATCACAACTGTAGCAAAGCCCTTTTGCTCTTTTTTTTTCCAATTGTTGTGGTGTCAACCTTGTAGGTTGTGGAAATCTAGGCGTAGCAACACTTCCTTCTTTATAGAATTGAGTGGTAGGCTTCTTTGTCGCCATAATTTTACATTCAACTTTTCTTGCCAACCTGAATGCCTTCTCCAATGAATCAGGTTCCAAAACACGAACTTCATGTTGGATGTTATCCTTTAGAGTACCTAAGAAGAGATCAATCCTGTTTTCCTCTGGAATATTAGTTACCCTTATATTCAATTTTTGGAAGTCCTCAATGTGCTGCCCCACTAAACCCTTTTGTTTGAGATTTACCAATTGGCTAAAGAAGGTGTTGCTCTTTGTATCCTCATAATGTGCTATCATTTCCTCCATAAAAATTGACCAAGTGACAATTTTTTTACGGGAGCAAAGCCATCGATACCATACAAATGTATTTTGTTCTAAATGTAAAGTTGCAATGCGCACCTTTTGTGTGTTTTGCACATTATGGAGATCAAAATATTGCTCCATCTGTAGTATCCATGTTACAGGATCCTTTCCATCAAACTTCCTCATATCCATTTTTGGAATATGGTGGTTCTTCCCGTCAACATTAGAGTTTATGAAATCACGATTAACATTTATTTTGTTCTCATCATGAGGTTCTTCTACTATCTTTTCACCATTAGGAAACCTTTCTTGTATCAACTTTATCAAACCTTCCATGTCTGCTTTTAGAAAATTCTTCATGTTTTCCATTTTCTCATCGATCTTAGCTTCCATGTCATCCATCTTAGATTCCATGCCAGCCTCCATGCCATCCATCTTAGCTTCCACGCCATCCATCTTAGCTGGCACACCATCCATCTTAGCTTCCATGCCTTTCTTCAAAACTTCCATTTCATTTTTTGTTGCTCTTTGCGAGAGTGAAATTTGTTGCACTTGCTCTTGTAATTTTGATAGATCATGTTGCAATTCTTCGTCTTCATGAGTCATATTAGAGCTTTCCAAAGGCTTAATGGGTGTTGAATTCTTTTTTGGGGCCATTTTATAATCCAATACTGATATCTATTCTACAATATGCCCTTGCAATCAATTCAACTTGATTCTTCAAACAAGACTTATGCAATTCGGAAAACAAATACACACCTTTTACTTGCTTTTGAGGAGCTCGATATTGAAATTGTATTATCTCTATGATTGAAGCTCTTAAATATCTAAAATTCAGCACTGAAGTAGCCCTCTGAATTCTATTTTTAATTCCACAGGTCTGACTTGATTTGGATTCTCCAAGACAAAGTTATGTCCAATCTCCCACAATGACCTAATTATGGACTGGTTCAGTATAGCGAACTTGTAAGACTTTCCACGTGTCACTGTTTTGTCCTTCACCTCTGAAATTGATAGCTAAGAAACTAAAGTCCGTGTACTAGCAACCACTTTTTACGGCACTCCAATCCGATGCTCAGAGAGAGAGTTATTGAAATTTTCCCACGATCACCTTTTTTAGATGAAATTTAGGAGCCTGAAAAAGCACTACCTTCCATAGATCATATCTCCAAACATATTGCGAACCAAGCTCTAAAATTTTTTGACGCGTTTCCTTAGGATTTCAGCTTCGCACCATAGAAATTTCAGATTCTGAACCTCAGTAGAAAAAACGTTATAGCGCAAATGCCACGATGACCTGTTTATGAGCCTGAAACAATACCTAACTTCCACAAATCATATCTCCAAAAATATTGCGAACCAAGCTCTGAAATTTTTAGAAAATCTTCCTCAGGATTTCGGCTTCGCACCCTAAAAATTTCAGCTTCTGAACCTTCGTAGAAACAAATTTATAGCGACAATTCCACAATGACCTGTTTGGAGCAGCGAAACCCTAGAATCCAAAGCTCTGATACCAAATGTTGTGTAACCAGCTCCAAAAAGAGAAGAAAAGAGATATCAACGCCTTAGGAATGAGCCACTTCGAGGGGGCAACCTCCAATACATTACATAAATGAACAATTATTGGATGATACAATTCACAAAACCTCCTTTCTATATATAGGAGTCCATGGGGCCATAATATAATCCTAGTGGGCCACAATGTAATCCTAGCCGACCTAACAATAATAATTTAAGGGCACAATAATAACAAAATGGGGGTTACAAGGGTACAATAATAACAATAAGGGGTTTACACTAACAATAATAAGGGACTATACCAGTGATATAGGGACCTAACACATTTGTATTTAAAGATTTATAATGCGATTTTATAATCGGAAAAGGGGAAAAGGGATTTAATTAAAGAAATATAAAACTTTAATAATATAAAGTTTAAAGGGAAAAAATGGGAAATAGGGGGTATATGAGGATATAAGGGCTTTTACTTCACTTAAGCATAAATTTCAATCCAGAAGTCAGTTTTGAGAGTGTAGTATACCGTTGGAAAGATCTTTCCGGGCTCTTTCTGATGGATTTGCTTGGAGGATGATTTGGCACTGAACATGCTGCAGAAAACTTCTCTGAAGGCAAGGACATCACTTTGTGTAGATAACAACTTCTGAATTGTGACTTATTACAGATGATGATATAGAATTACATAATGAATAATAATAAAGGAAAAATATCACGTTTTCACCTCAAAACATGGTCTTGAGGTGAAAATTACATCAAGCTGAATAAAATATCTTTTTTGATCTTTCAGGTGTTGTGACTTCTAATTTTATTGATTTCCTCATGACCTTGCTGATATTATTGATTTTTGACTCATTAATTTGACCATGGTGAGACCCTATAAACCAATGAGACCCATCCTATGACCTATTGATATGATTTTGAGAATAAAAGTGACTAATGACTAAATACCATAGGGAGGAAAATCAGCAAGTACCTCATGAGGGAAAACTGATAAAAAATTACTACCATCAATGAATCCATGACCTAGCGGAATGGTGAAATTTATTCGGTATGAGACACCTAATATGAAAATGAAAAAGAGCAGTTTTGATCACTGATGGCAGTATGACTAGACTGACACTAACAGGTTCAATTAGTGCAAAGAACTGAAGCACCTTATGAACAACTTTCACATGGTCTCCCCTATCCCTCTAAAACATCTCTCTAACCAAGAGAAGATCATGCACTGCTATTGTAGGATCTGCTCACATTTCCACCATAAAATTAATTGTGAGCACCTCCCAAGGCTTTGAGAAGCAAGAGAAACGTTGAGTCTAAACTCCCCAAGAGAGCTAGATCTCCCAAAACCAAAAACTTGGAAATAGCAGCAGTGAAATCTATCCCCTACACCTGATCCTTTCTGAGCATCCACTTTAGGGACGAAGAGTAGTGTTGGTTATCACACCATCTGCTCAGAAAGCACCATAGTACCATGCACCATTTTCACCAGCCAAAACCATGAAACATAGGCATGCCCATTAATGGAAACATTTAGGTGCCTCGAAACTAAGCACAATTTCAAAATCTCGAAAAATGCAAGTACCCTTGGTACACCCCGTGAGGAACCTAGACTTACTCTCATGTAAGCTGCCACCATGTAAATTCCTCCCCCACTAAATGCCAATGACACGATACATCATATATGATTCATATCATCATGTATCAGAACCATGACCCGTGCTGTCTACTCATCAGTTATAGGTGTCGAGTCAACTGCAACTAGGAGAGTAGTTGTACCAACAAGGGTGAAACCCAATCCATCTGCACCCTGTCGACCCCGTCGAGTTCCACCGCATCGACGATGGAATCTTATTCATGTCTATCGACCAAATCCCTTAGGACCGAACCACCGCCTCACGGGCTCATGCAGACTCAATCCCCCTTAGGATCCTTATTCGACTTAGATGAGGACATTCTTAATGCCATGACAAAACCAGTTTATCAGTGGGATGCGATCCATCACAACTCATTTTTTTCTTCCTGAAAAAACGTTCAGCCCTAAAAAAACAAGAAACCAAGAGATTTATGAAATTGAATAAAAATATTTCCTTCCATCAGGAAAATTTGATTGGTTCAAAAATACCATTCTAGCGCCCGATGCATTCGAAGAAGGGAACATGTCAAACATTTCTCCTACCATCAAGGTGAATATCTCTCGAAACCATAAAAAAATCGAAGAAATCTTGTTGGGCGCAGCAGGTTCCCTAAATGAGATAACCTCTTACACTCATTTTTGTAAGAATACCGAGATATCTTCATAAGGGACTACTCCGAAATTCCAGGGCTTAGTCCCACTATTGTACAACACCACATTGACACTTGGCCTGACGTACCACCAGTATGCCAGAAACAACGTCAACTGCACCCATCCAAGGCAGAAGAAATTAAACAAGAAATCGATAATCTTCACAAAGTCGGGTTCATCTACCTCATCGCTTACACATCATGGGTTTCTAGCCCTGTTCCCATCATTAAAAAATAGGGCACCATACGTGTATGTATTGATTTTTCGTGATTTGAAAAAATCCTCTCTAAGGGAAAATTACCCTACTGCATTCATCGACTAGGTTATCGATGCTTGTGTGGGACACGAGGCCCTCTCCTTCATGGATGGTTTCTCTGGGTACAATCAAATCCAAATATTGCATATTTACTAGTACAAGACCATGTTCACCACCCCATGGGGCAAGTTTCCGTACCAGGTGATGCCATTCAGTCTTAAAAATGCTAGACCCACTTTCCAGCGAGCCATGAATTATATCTTTCATGACTTGGCATAACTCATCCTCGCTTACTTGGACAACCTCACCGTCCGGTATATGAAGCGATCTGATCATCTCGAGGATCTGCGACTGGTATTCCAACGATGTCGACAATACAACCTATGCTTGAATCTACTCAAGTGCATCTTTTGCATCACAACAGGATGAATTCTAGGTTTTCTTGTGTCTCAACAAGGGATTAGAGTGGCCCCCCTCAAGTTCCAAGCTATCAAAGAGGTACCAGCACCTTGAACCCTCAAGCAAATACAAAGCTTGCAAGGAAAGGCCAATTTTATGAGATGCTTCATCCCATACTACGCCACTTGCGCTCAGGTAATCCTACGCCTCCTCTGTGAGGACATCCCATTCAAATGGGACAACCAAGCCCAAAAATAATTTGAGGTGCTGAAAGAGACATTATCTTCAGCATCATTGATCATTCCCCCAGACTACAGTAAATATTACACCCTGTATCTATCAGCATCTGAGACCGCTTTGGCCGGGGTGTTAATCCAGGAGGGCCTCGACGGGAAAGAACATGTAATTTATTACATTAGTAAAACCTTACCAGGCCCCACATTAAGATATGAGCTCCAATAAAATACTACCCTCGCATTGATACACGAATTCCAAAATTTTCACCACCACATTATCTTAAGGACTACAACAGTCTTCATAGATATCAACCCCAGGAAATACCTGCTCACACGTCGTTTAATGAACCATAAGTACGCTCGCTGGGTAGTTATATTGCAAGAATTCGACTTAAAATTTCTCTCCCCCAAGAACAAGAAGGCTTTAATTTTAGCCGGGTTCATCGTGGACCTCCCAAGTCACACCAAAGTATCAATAGTCAATGATTCACTACCGGACGAACATATCTTCCTAGTGACGACTGACGACCCTTGGTACAGTGATATTCTCCTATTTCTACGAACCCAAAAGTTCAGACCCAAGCTCACTCGTGACGATCGTAGGAAAATTCGACACCAGGCCCCCCGATACCTCCTCATGGAAGATGTCCTATACCGACGGGGCATCGACACCATTTTATGTCAATGCCTCACTCACGACCAAGTTGAGCAAGCCCTTAATGACTGTCCCAACGAAGTTTGTGGTGGCCACCTCTCTGGCATGGCCACTGCCCAAAAAGTTCTGCAGGCAGGTAACACTGAAAAAATTGAAATTATAGATGTTCAGGGGCCTACCTGACACTAGTAGCATGAATCCCTGGTGCACAGGCTGACCGCAACAACAAGAAAATCTCGACATCAAACTCTAACCTCACAACTCTCAAACTCTCAAAAAACACAAATGAACTGAAATAATCCATATTGACCTATATATTTCCCTTTTCAAGTTGTTTGAAGGACCATAACGGGAGCTCAGAAAGCCCAATTGTGTAACTAAAAGAATCCCAATGATCAGTACTTCATAAAGCCCAAAGGAGGCTTCACATATTCATGTCTCCGAAAAAATAATTTTTTTTCAGTTCCGACAGGTATGCTCTCTCTTATCCTTTTTTCACTTAGCACATTTGTCAATATATTTGAATGAAAATGATACTTTCACTTGGCATATTTGTTGCAAGTATTACATAGTACGACGAACTACCTATTTCCCCATGCACTGAAGGTTCCAGATCAGGTATCATTATTCCCTTAGCATGATAGAGTCCTAGAGAAACTTTGCATATCCTGACACCATTTCTCCACAATAAATCAACCGTAGGTTCCAAACACCCAACCATGTTTATCATCTCCCCACAATGCACATGATAAACATCCTTGTTGGTCTGTAGAGCCTCCCCCTCCATGGCATCCGTCACTCATAGTAGACCATGAACCAAAAACATATGATGCCATGGCCATATTACCTCAGTTTGGGAAGCACTTCATTATCATTCATCCACCATGCATCAAGTCAAGATTTACCATATCAAGATAAAACCCCTTTCCCGGACTTGTATTTCCACAAGAAAATGGAACACGCACCACTTCTTATTGCATTTTTCCTACCATCCCTCCATCAGCATAGCCCATTTGCGATATTTTCCATCCACTTCATCACCTCGGCATTGATACTAACCAATGGGGCCCCCTCCCTCAGCAAAAACACCTTCCTCACATCATGAGTGAGCAATATTTTTCATGTTTTTTGGGGCAAACTTCTCCGTGTTTATACAAAACAAGCCCATTTTATATTATTTAGGAAACTGTAAAAATATTTTTTAGGAACATCCCCTACCCATCCACCCACTTTTTTCTCCCATGGCAGTATTCCCTAATCACCCTCAATCAGAGCTTCACACCTTTCACCCAAAGCCACCATGGCCATTAGGGGAATTTTGAGGTCTAAAATGGGCCTCATAAGAAAAATGTACAACCAAAATAAATTTTATGAGAACCAATATGATTCAAGATGATGATGTAAACCATGGGGGATGATTCACCATTTTTGGTGTAAAAAATTAAAAAGATTAAAAAATAATAAAATAATAAAACTACTTTTTCAACTCGTATTTTCAACTTATATCCCTAAGGGTTTACTCAAATTTCGATCGGGAGTACTCGTTGGATGAAAATTTTAATTCCTCATCCAAGGAGTACCGATGTTGCATACTTTTGATGGACCCTACTATACGAAAAATGAGAAATACATGAAAAAACGTGATTGCAATCATGTTTTTCATGTATTTCTAATTTTTCGTGTACAAGAGTCCATCAAAAGTATGCAACATGGGTACTCCTTGGATGGGGAATTAAATTTTGCATCGAATGATTATTCCTACTTGAAATTTGAGTAAACACTTAGGGAGATAAGTTCAAAATACGAGTTGAAAAAGTAGTTTTTTCTTTTTTCCCTCTAAAATTTGATGATGTAATCAAATACTATTTTATGATGTCCACTATATTTTATAATTTCCTTAGGAGGCCCATTTTAGACCTCAAAATTCCCCTAATGATTCATAACCAACATATACCCACCCTGGATGTCCTACCAATTCTAGGGCTTTACTCATCAGAAAGTGTTATGACTCCTGCCAAACTGATTTTTTCACGCTCCGACCTTGGGCCAATGAACTCCTATCATCAGTGTTCATTCATTTCATGCCATCATGCCTATTTTAACCTATCATATCAAAGTCTTTGGTCCCTTGCATCATTGTTTTTCTCAAATGGTTGAGGCTTCCTTCTTGTTGACTTCAACAACCATTTTCCAAAAAGGAAGTAGTACCTTGGATGGCTCCCCACCTCAATAGGGGCATCCTCGGATGGAACTTTGGGAATCATCATTTCGCATATATGTCATAGATCCTCCTGAAATTTGACTTCAACACAAACTTTCATGTCAAGATGGTATCGTACTCAATAAACATTGCACTTTGTCAAAATTCGTCAAAGACCTGTGCCATTATAAGCATCCCTTTCAGCAATTATTACATAGGAAGGTCCCATCCATACACCCATGCATACAATGAGAATTTATTCTAAAAAAATGCCATACCAAGATTATGCATATGGGCACTACATTCAACTTATTGTCAAAGACAAAACACCCCTGAGGGCATCAACAGTCGTCGTCATCAACCAAATCAGTAGATCACTACAATATAAGTGATAGAGATAGAACCTTTATCTCTCATATAGGCTTTTAACTAGCCAAAGCATCATGAGCATGGGACATGCCCGCCTCGTAGAAAGATTGTATTTATTGTATTATACTATTTCTTGCAGGTTTCCAACACAACATGGTCCCTCTTTTACTCACACGTAAGGGATCTCCAACCTTGGGATGCACACAAGTCTCTCTCTCTCTCTCAACATGGGCTACACACAACACAAAACTATAATGTATTTCAGCTATACAGTTCTTCCTAGACCTCACACATTAGGGGGAAACTATTATCACTGGAAAATCAGACAAGAAAAAGACATCATGAATGTCAAGAATAAGGATTTACAAGGGTGAGAAACATTAGAGAATCTATAAAATTTAACTTTCTCTAATGTTAAGAGGAAAAATTATCAAATTGCATACAAAAGACACACTCAAAGTGCGCTACGCACGCTTTTTTCTTTGATAGTAGTGCCGGTCTCTGTGGCTTTCCCTCAATAAGCCACGCGGTCCCTAGTATGGCAGAAGGTCACCATTCGGGACCACTTGGCACACTTCAGGAAAATATTCTCCACTTGAGGCTGCCCAAGGACAACCGCTTAGAGCCACCTTGAGACCTCAAGTGAGCACACAATGGAATCAACCCCCACTCTTGGGTCACTATCCACAACTGTACCAAGAGATGGAAGAATATTTGAATTTTTCTTATAAAATGCCACCATGAGAAGAACAATTCAGAACACATTGTTATGCTAGACAAATTTCCCATGAGCAAACCAGCGGTGTGTTTTCCAAGTAGCAATAGAGTGAAGGGATTTAGTTGTTGGCCATCCAACATCTCAATCCCAAAGGAGAAGTGCACCAAGTGTCTGACATCAAATCACTTGTTCGAGGAGAAGAGAGAAGCCTACAGAATAGCTCAAGGGGAAAGCCCTCCTTGCTTTCGGTATTAGAGCTCCATAACTCTAAGGACTCACTGCAAGTGTGTAACTTTCTACTGCTTCTTTATCACCAACGACTAATAAGAGGGGATTTTTTCTCTATTAGGATTATTAGCTTGTTTACTTGATTGAGCTTGTGTTTATGTGTAATTTTTGTTTTGTTTCCTCTTCCTGTTTGTAGGATGTTATGATCCATAAACTAGTTTTTATACATGTTAGGATGTTTCCACTAACCATATAACAACTCTTTTTTCCTTGTGATGATTGCTTGTAGATTATCAATCACTCCTATCAAGCACTGGTGTTTTTCATACAAATTTGTACTAAACACACCACCACAAAGGGTTAGGACATTTAATCCCTCCAAGTATGACTACTACAGAGCCTATCCCCTCTACGACGCTCGCTGAAGAAACACCTACGGCAGAACATCAACCTCAGAAAAATAAGAAAGGATGGAGCTCGGAGACTCAAAAGTCTTTGCACAAGAATAATTATAAGCCTAAGTTGACCATAGATAATCAACAAAATATACCAATGGCTGAAGATCCTGAAGTAATCATCGAAGAGGATGTTTTCAAAGAGATCGATCCAATGTCGTGGCTGCCCAAATATATGGCATCGCGTAAGCCATTTGTGGATATCACAAGGGAACTAGATTAGGTCAAATCCCATATCAACATGTTTTTGCTCTCAAACAATGTTCCATTTCAAGGAGACATATTTGCAAACGTACCTTTGCTCAAATTGGAAGACCGGGACCTGGTTGACTGCACAAAGTTCCTCGAACTTGTACCATTAGAGTATTAGGAGCAGGTGCCCTATGATAGATGATTCATCAAATTCGAGCCAAAAACATGGGCGCTGGGGTTGTAGTAGTCCGGGCTACTAAGCCTTCTCAACATCCTACATTTTGGGTGCAACACCATAAACGACATCTATCTCCGCTAGTTGCTCGGCCTATTGGACAATAATTTTATATGGCTAGGTTATCCCATTCTGATCATTAGGGGAATTTTGAGGTCTAAAATGGACCTCCTAAGGAAATTATAAAATAATAGTGGAAATAATAAAATAAGATTTGATTACATCATCAAATTTTAGAGGGAAAAAAGAAAACCTACTTTTTCAACTAGATTTTTTAACTTATCTCCCAAACATTTTACTCAAATTTTGAGCAGGAGTACTTGTTGGATGAAAAGTTTAATTTCTCATCCAAGGAGTACCCATGTTGCATAATTTTGATGGATCCTCCTACACAAAAAATGATAAATACATGAAAAACGTGATTGCAATCATGTTTTTTCATGTATTTCTCATTTTTTGTGTATAAGGGTCTATCAAAAGTATGCAACATGGGTACTCCTTGGATGAGAACTTAAATTTTTCATCCAAAGAGTACTCCCACTCAAAATTTGAGCAAAAACTTTGGGAGATAAGTTTAAAATACGAGTTGAAAAAGTAGTTTTATTATTTTATTATTTTTTAAACTTTTTACCCTTTTACTTAAAAAAAGTTGAATCGTCCCCCATGGTTGACATCATCATCTTGAACCCTATTGGTTTTTATAAAGTTTATTTTGGTTGTAAATTTTTCTTAGGAGGCCTATTTTAGACCTCAAAATTCCCCTAATGTGATGTCATGTAAATTCATCGGATCACCATGTTTCCATACTAAGGGGAGGATCCAGGGGTGGCCTTTGGAGGGAAGGGATGGGAGAAAAAGGTCATCGATGAGGTGAAAAAATATTATGGGGTAAACAGGAACACCCGTAGCTTTGTCTTCGCAAACATCAATTCCCCAACAGTTAAATTTTCCATCCTGATCCTTGCCTGCAAAATGGTCAAGAAGTGTCGCGCAACAGAGGTGCCTACATATGTAATTAAGCTAGCTACGTAGTGTGTGAAAGGGGTACAATATAATTGGGCAAATTACCTATGCAACGGATTTTTGGATAAAATTCGTGAGGAAAAATAATATGGTAAGCATTTTTATTATACTTGGATACTGTTGTTGGTCGCACTGATCGGTTGGAGGCAGTCATCGTAATCGCAATTGCTAGAAATGGAAACCGATATTTTCGAAGCTTCCAAGTATGTGTCCTTATGGAACTCGAAGGTACCATCTAGAATAACATAACATAAAATATTTTGGATGTTATTTGATGCTAAAATCCTTCAAGCAGTGTTTTCCAAGCCACAACTATCACCTATGATGTATGAACAGTACAAGCACATTGTGGACTTCAAGGCTACCTTCCATAATGTGCATGTATGCACGAAGAGGGACATGGAAGGCATCTGGTATGAGCTTCCATATATTGTCATAGAGGATGAACTTACGTGTGCCACAACCAAGTGGCCCCCATTATGGATCAAAGCAAGCACAGCTGGTGGTGCGTCCTCCTCAGTGCCACCAAAGACCCCAACAAAGCCACGCACGTCGACATATCACCCAAAGGATGCACAAATTCACCAAGAGCCAACCACTACAGCAGAAATATTGGATCTGCACAATGATGATGAGATGGACGATAAGGATGGAGATAATGTCAAGGAACTAGATGACACGCGGTGCGAAACCAAAAGAGGGCCTCGGACGACCTAGGGGTCACGCACAAAAAAAAAAGCTTCTAAGAGAACTGGGACTGATCCATTAACACTCATAGAGGAGGATTTTGACAATATAAACGACACAATCCAAGCGGTTACCGAAGATGTATGGACCAAGGTTGAAGACAAGTAGAAATCAGTCCTTGATGACATACAAGACAGGCTCCAATAGCTCAAAATTTAAGTGAGTGTCATACAATCGAGCATTGGTCAAGCGAGCGTAGGAAAAGCAAGCACGGGACAAGCGAGTGCGGGAAAAGCAAGTGCGTAATAAGTGAGAGAACTAAGAATTAGACACACATCCAGCTGTGAAAGCCACATCTTTAAAGTTTTATGTTCCACACTTCAGATTACCAGTTCCAAGCTGTGCACGATCATTCTCGAAAGCTCTGAGGTCGGGAATTATTTGGTTGTGTTCCCCAGTGGAAATTTGCATGCTATGCATATCATTATCACAGACGAGTTGTATTACAGAGAGTATAAGGTTTTCCAGGACATCGTAGTAGCTCAACACCAAGCCACCTCAACACTTAAAGGTCGACAGCTAGCAAAGGATGCACGTCGCGTCGCTGAAAGCCAGCGCGCCCAGTTAGAAACTTTGATGGATCAGTTGTGCTCAAGTCTACCTGAAATCATAGTACCAAATACTACAACGCCCACTGTCAAATTGGAAAAATTGGTAGCCGCACTAAAAGCCTCACTATCAAAAATCACAAAGGTCCAAGCGGAGCTTGAAAAAAATATCACCGATTTGGAGATTAATTTGCAGCTCGAGATGCCTTCGGAAGTTCACCCACAGCGCACCAAGGTAGTTCAGGAGACAACTACTAGCATCATTGTTGTTGTGGATGCTTGCAGCCAATTACGCGAAGAGGCCATGGGAATTCAGACCTCCTTCCAATATGACCATGTTTCACAGCAACTGAAGATGTATCTGAGTGCCAAGGAACAACAATTTATGAGATCTGGGTCGTTGCACCGACCCTGGTGCTAACAGAGCGATTAGCTTACTTGTAGGAAAGTCGAGCCATGTAGGAAGAGATCGACACTGCACCGAAGGGAGTAATTTCTCAACAATAGAATGCAGCCTTAGGCTAAGGGGGCCTTGCAGTTGTCTCAGAACATCAATGGTGCTCTTAGAAGCTTGCAACAGACCCAACAAAGTATCATCCTAGCCAATGAGGGACCAACTATAGAGAAATTGGTCAAGGAAGCATAGAACGTTGCAGCGTAGATCACATAAGTCATTCAACCACTAAATACTTCCATTTAGGCACTAAAGGACAAGATACAGGAACCAGGACCAAATTGACTCGGGACGAGTCACTAGATTGTGTTGGGGACCTATTGGGATGGGGTCCCCTAAGGGAAATATTTTGTACAATTTTGGGTTAAATTTTGTTGAAACGCACTACGTGCAGAAGTCAAGGGGATTTGGGGCAGGTCAAAGCTCTTTTATCATTGTAATGGGAAAAAATGAAACCATGAGTCTCAAACCATGGTTTGAGACCATGGTATGCGTGCATCAAAGTCTTATAAATATGTAAGGGTTGAGTCGAGTAAGGATATCTAATCATATCTTGTTTTTGTTATTTTGATGTTTTGATCAAAGTTTTGGGTTATTTTTTGTTTGGTTTGGGTAGAAAGACTCATATTGGCTATGTGGGTGTAGACCTAGTCCAGATATGTGTGCAAGGAATCTGTTGTTGTGTGCGTAGAAGGAAATAATTGTACTGGATTGAAGACTTATTAATAAAGAAGAATTTTTGGTGAATTCTGTTGCAATTTCTATGTTTATACATGAATGTGTTAATTAACTATTGATTACTTCACGTTATAGATTTGGTTATGTTTAAGTGCATATTTATCTAAGTTAAGCATATGTGAAATATCTTTGTGTTTGTGCAAGGATTTCATTTTTATTAAGGGTTTTACAGAAGAACTATCTAGGTGATTGTGAAAGTGTTGTTTCTACTCTGATAAGCTAGATCTAACTGAGGTATAATAATCTATTTACGCATATCTGTTAAGGGTTTTTATATGCACTTAGATAAGGTTTCTTGTGAAGGCTTGTTCAGACAAATAAGCATTAAATATGATAAGTAAGCTTAAATCCAACATCAAACGCTCCCTTAGGGTGTAGAAACCTAGTTCCAGCACCCCCCCATATTTCTTCTGGTGAGAATTTGGTCTGAGCAAGTGGATCATTGCCGAAAGGGCCAGTATTTGGAGGATTTTGCTAGCTGTGCAGTTTTAGTGTCAATATGTCTAGTGATCAAACATGCTCTTTCAGTTTATTTTCTAGTAGTCCTAGGTCAAAAATTTTGTCTTTTCAAACAAATTTCCAAATAAATTTTGGTCACTACATATGGTCTAGGTTAGAAATCCTGCTCCCTTCATTCAATCCATGGTCATCATCATCTTAGAGATCATGTCACTCATTTTCATTGAGAGCCTTAGGTTAGTCATTTCATCTCCATCTAAGTCTGTATCTAAGTCTTCTTTTTTTGCCACTGAAAAGTCCAAAAATGTCACCAAGGAGGGTAAACAAGGCTTCATTTTCATCATATCAGTCTTTTAAAGGGATTAAGTATAGTTAGGAGAATAAAGTAAGACACTTTGTCTTATTTGAAAACCTATTTCATTGTAAACTTGTTCCAAAAAGGGTTGAAAAAGATAAACATTATAAAAATGTAGTAATAGCCTAATGTTTGAGTTTAATATGTCCCTATCCAAAGTTCAGAGGCATTATGAATTTTATCCAAAGTTTTCTGCTCGATTCATAAGTTTTGAAAACAACAACAACAAAAAAATTTCTTTTGGTTAAATCTCAAGCTCTTCCCAGCTTCTAGATCTTCCCTCCATCAAATCAACGATCAATAAGCCTCTTCGGCCCCCCCTCGCCATCCTACATTTACTGATTGGGGGGGGGGGGGGGGTTCGAAAAAAGGTTTCTACCCACTGGTCCCACGTCAACGTGTCAACATAGGATCATTTCACACCCCCACCCCACCCAAAATCCACCAAATCAAACCATTTTCCCATCATTTATCCTGTGTATCTCCCTCCACTCCCCTACTTCCACGCATCTCCTCCTGCCTGATCCTGTCTTTCTTATTGTTCCATTTCTCCGCGCTCGTCTCCACTCTCATCAGGAGAATATTGTTACTCAGTTGGAGGATTTGTTACACAATTAGCACCCTTGTTACGCATATGGTAAGGGTCTGCGTTTGTGGTATTTTCTCCTAAGATATTCCTCCAATCTGCAGGATCATTGCCATCATTTTCTATAGTTTCTAAAATAGTAAGTAATCACCTCACATTCTCCTCAAGTCAAAATTATCAAGCATTATGTTGATTTTCTTTCTTACCTCCTTTTCCACTACATTTTCACTTATTATTATCATTGGATAATTTCAGTGAACTAAATCCTAACCCTACCATCTATACCCTCATACACCTTCCCTAGACCATATTCTATCATTCCCTACTATTCACAGTCTCCCTACACTTAATTCCCATCAAATCCTAATTTCATACTATTTTTCTATTACAGAATTAGGAAATCCCTGTGTTTTCCTAATTTGATCACCTCCATTACATCCATTTCACCAAATTTCACCTGTTTTTTGAAGGTAATACACACCCCTACCTTCTGAAATTTTCTAGGTATTTTTATTGGCTTCACTACCCTTCATTTCATCCTCCAAGCCTACCCTATCCCTATGCTTTGTTTTCCCAAATTCACAGTCAACATACCCACTACATATAAACATCTAGGGTTTTCATCCCTTTTGATAGACATTATGGAAAGTGAAAAGAAAATCCACAAAGGAGGGCGCCACATCAGATTTGAGCCCTCCACCTTGAAAGAAGTCAATGCATCGCCCTTCACCAAAGGATGCTTTTAGAGGACTGGGTGCTTGAGATTCTATGATAAAATCATGGAATAAGGTTGTCATCTCCAATTGACAAGCTTATTTTCCACAAGTTTCAGTATGGGAAAAGCCATCATTCCAGGTGTAGAGTTCAATTTATCAATAGATGTGATTTATTAAGAAACAAGTATACCTATTCATGGAAAAAATGGTTTAAGGGCATGTATATAGACCTTGAATATTATAAATTGTTCCTCAAACATCATGCTAGAGAGAACCCTGAGTACATATTTCCTTTCAGGCACCTCCTTAACAGATATGCTCCTTTGATGAGGTTAATTATGAAATATTTCACCTGTGAAGGGATATTATCTAGGTTGTATAGGTACCATATCATATTATTGATTCACTTTACTTCTACTAAACCTCTTGACTTGTACAAAAGTTTGGTTTGAATGACTGAGAAGGTTCAGAGAAGAAACAAATATCATCAACCAAGTATTTTCCACCATGGTCTATTCAAACTCATTGTTTTACATTATCTCTCAGCCATCAACATGACTTGGGAAACCTTCATGGAGAAAGTAGCAGCAACACCCACCACCATTTCTCCTATCATGCATAGCACACCATCGTCATCAGTATCAACACAACCAATGGAGGTTGGCTCTTCCAGCATGAAAAATCAGATTTCAAAGGCTCCTATGGTTATTGAGTTCACTCACATATATGAGAAAGGAGAGAGACAAGTTTTTTCTCCCAAATTCATCAAAAGTGTACCCACACTTGAAACTATAGTTGAGCAAAGAGAGATAGAGGATCAACCATTCATGCATCAGATTGAATCACTATTGCACCAACATGATGAATAGATGCCCCTAGTTGTTGACATGGCAGAGCAGGTTGAATTCAAATTAGATGATGAGATCATTAAGGAGAAATATGAGGAAATATAATATTTGAGGGAAATTTTATCCATCGAAAATTCTCAAATTGCTTTCCTACAACAAGAAAATTGGAAATTGAAGGTGAAGCAACTGATACAAAATAAACCTAAGGCAGGCATAGAGATAGATAAAGGTAAAGGAAAGAAAGTAATAGATGTTGATCAAATGTAAGACATGGAAATTGAAACACAACCAAGAAGGCAAAATAAAAGAGGCCTTAAGAGGGCATTGGAGCTAGAAAGATATTTAGCTCATCCACCTAAACATTTGACTTTTGATGAGCTAATCGCTATGGAAATCAATCAAGACAGAGAACTCTGGTTAGGAAGGGTGAATCAACATTTGGAGAAGATTTTGAAAAGAGCCAAAAGAGACAAAAATATTTAGAGGCATATGGCCAATCATTATTTCACTAGAAACAAAAGTTCACAAATCAGGCTCAAACAAGTGAAAAAGAAGCTCAAAGAGGCTCAAATGAAGCTAAAGGAGAATAATGGTTTATATTTTCTCGCTGAAGCTTCATTGGTTTTTTCGGACAACATCCACAGGTGCCACAAAACAAATTTGGAGAATTTTTGAGAAATTTTGGTATTTTTAGTGATTTTAGCACAAAACTGGAAATTCAGCCTTCATAGATGCATAGCACCAAGTAGTTATGTTCGTTATTAGGGAATCCAAATAATGAATGGTTTACATGGATGGATGCATTTTGATGAGTACATCAAAGATCATGAACTCTTGATGCATGAAAATCTCTAGTTTAGAAGAAAGAGCCAAAAAACCACCAGTTTTCTATGTTTCTGTCAATATTTTTGACAGTTTGTTACACATCTAGAGTAACATTGGGAGAATCAGCTTTTGAAGGTCTTCCCATGGGTCATTTTTCAAAATTAAAGATGTTCTAGAAACTATACACACAGGGATAATTGACCTATCTTTCAAATTTGGATTTGGAGTCCTCAAAGTCCCTCAAAAACGTCTGCAAAATTTTTTTACACATTTGTAAAATTCCGTTATGCATCTGTAAAAAGTGTTACACATCTGCGTAGGATTCCCCAGGACACTTGCCAAGCCCAGAAAAAGTCAATTTTAAGGTTTTATTGTCCTTTGAGTTTGCATTGGAGTAATTGAGTTGGTTTTTACCTCTTATCATGACGAGATGTGTAATTTAATGTGGGGGACATACACTCTTAGTCTATAGCTGAATTTGAGGGAATGGTTTTTAACCTCCCTAAATTTTAGGAAGTAACTCATCTCATGTATTTATGATCCATTTTGGATGGTAAATTGACCCTATGAGATTTCATTGTGCTTATTTTTCTATAAGTAGACCATATTCAGTATTTTCTTGGGTGGGATAGTTGTTTTTTGGAGTGGAGCTATTGTACAAGCCTTTTGGAATGAAATCAAAGACAGTGTTGCAAAATTTGTGTTGAGAATCGTGTGGTATGCCTTAGAGAATTTGTTCTTTCTCTGTATGTTTATCTTATCATGTTGAATGATATGTTTTAATATTTCATATACATGGTTCTATGTGTTTATATTGTCAGTTTATAAGCATAAATCATGCCTTTTCATGCTTTGTATTAACAATATTTACATTATATGTCTATGTTCTTATAAATGAATGAATTCACCTCAGTGTTCATTCAAATTTTCTATCATTTCATCCTATACATAATGAAAAAATAAACATTCTTTCAGGCTACCTACCTGGCCTCATCCATATTCTCTGCAAATTGATCTTAAATTCAGACCTTGAACCCTAGACCTATTCTCCTAAACTATTATTTCCTATCCAGCAAAACAACCCTATTTACGAAGATTACATACATAGCCTAAGATCATTAAATATTTAGTCATTTAATTGAATTCAAAGTGACATTGAGAGATCCCTCTCTGTTCTTGGTATGGCTAGCTACCTAACCTAAATTCTAGTCCGTAGTTACCTTCCTTCAATCCCATTCTCAGCCTTGGGAATTTGGGGGGAGTGATAACATGCAGAACACTCTGAACTTGGGCTAGGACCCCTCAAGAAAAAATTGGTTAATTTTTATTTGGTTTAGATGACATATTATACCTTGCAGGAGAAATACCAACATGGATATAAATATGGTAGACTACAATGACTCCCCCCTTGAGTCGTATGAGGAGCATGGTGGTCACTCTTCTGATCTGACAAGCACATTGATAAGCCTAAAGGAATAAATAAGGATTTGTAAGGAAGAAAATGAAAAGCTCATACATACATAAGAGAAACAAGCAGAGGTGAATGCAATACTTCTTCATAGCTTTTGAAATTTACAGAAACAAGGGCCACTTCAAATCATATATGGACACGAGGAAAAAACTAATGGTGTTATTTTTTCATAGAGCAGCATTGTTATTTACTTTGATAATTCCATTTCTTCAATAATATGTTTATTTCACCCCAAAAAATCATACCATTGTACATATCTATATTATTAACCATCATAATATGAAACTATGCAGAAAGAACAATACCATCATCATCATCATCTAAGCAGCGGAAAGTAAAAGATCAAAGGAAGATACACATGAACAAATAGAGACACATGGATTGGTTTGATACCGGGGCAAAACCCTTTATGGGGAAAACCCTTGCAAATTCTTCTTCATAGATCGTCATAACATGATTCAACAACAAGAATACAATGATCCATAGATACATATCTTCACGATGCAGAAAAAAATTAGAATACACGCAATCAAACCATAACCATAAATTTGATCTTTAGATTATAATGTGTCTAATGTTCATATTATTCTCCTTAAGCCATCAAATCTATGGTAAGAAAACATGTATTGATAAATGTTTGCATGTAGCTTTGCATCCTTCCCAATAAACACCACACAGTGAGAATTAGAGTACCTAATGGTGAAGGCACATAAAAACAAGTGTTAATGAAGGTTAGAAGACCCATATCAAGATAATGATATGGTTAAAGGACAAATATCACACATAGTGAGAATTAAAGCACCTAATCAAAGAATTCACAACCAATTAATAAATATGGTGAAGACACATACATACAAGTGTTAATGAAGGCTAGGACCCACTTCTGAAGATAATGAGATGGTGAAGGGACAATGATCATTGTACTTTATACTAAGGAACTATGAGAAACTAGAAAATATTTTAAACAGAGAAGACATAGAGGTAAGCCTCTCACCCATAACACAATGTGGAATCATGAATGGACCTCTCTAGACCCGTATCTATATAAGGGACTCTATTCCATCTCATTCTCATGTAGCTAATCATAACCATATATTGGAGAAACCAGCAACAATGTTTCAAGAAAGAATAAATGAACATAACATAGACATGAGACCAAAAGAATGCAAATATCATCTTTGGTTGAATACACTTACATATCTGGTAACCACATTTGGTTAGAAAATTCCACAATGATAGACAAGATAAATCACTATGAAAAAAGAAAAATAAGAGAACCTTCAGAGCCCAAGGATAACTTGAACAACAAGAATAAAAATCATGATTATAAATATAGTGCAATATCGAAAGCTATTATCGATTTAATTTAAAATAAATCACATTAAGATAGAAATAATGTGCTCTTATACCATGAAGATTTAAATATTGATACATCTGAATTTTGTAAATATTTGGTAAACTCAAAATCAAATAAAATTCAAGTAAGCCTCTCATAATACAATGAATTCTCATAAATTTTTGGAGCATATGAAATTTCATGAGAGAAATCGCCTCATGGTCCCAGATAGAGATTGAAACGTTGAGAACCAAAAACATCAATGAAAAAATCTGGCACCCCGCAAGGTTTAAACTAATTTTTAATACCACTCGTAGTAGATATCCTTTAATAAAATAGTAAATGCTCCATATTAACCAGAGTGATTAGTGACTAAAGAGATATGAATTCATTGCCCCACAAGGTTTAAACTAATTTTTAATACCACTCATAGCAGATATCCTTTAATAAAATAGTAAATACTCCATATTAACTAGAGTGATTAGTGACTAGAGAGATATGATAATTGATGTGATTTTATGGAGATATGTGATTAATTAATAATATTGGTTAAACAAGTCTAAGGTACAAATAAAAAGAAAATAATGGTCATAATTTTTTTTTTTTTTAACTAAAAAATTCTTTGAGATCCATGAAAGGAAATAGAACTAGAAACGACCAAATAGTAGCAAGTCGGTAACAAGTGAGAACTCAATAGGCACCATGCCCTATTGAAAAGATGCTACAAAACCATTTTATGCATTGATCAATGGGCCATTAAAGAAATACAATGTCGGGCTTTAAAAGTGTCACATGAAGCTCAATTATTTCTTCTTAATATGCTACTACGGACACACAGTTCACTTGAAGTTGTGCCCATGCCGCTCAATATCCAAGAAAGAAAAAGGAAATTCCACAAGGAATATTGCAGGACATTACATCAGCAAGGTCTAGTCTCAAGAGCTTTAAATGGTGTAATTCCATGCATGTAATGAATCAAATAGGTGACCAATAGAAAATCACACATTGTTGTTTGGCAAAGATTATCTTCGAAAACCAACCTTGATATAAAAAATGAATAATAGACAGTAAGAGACCTTAAACGAAGCCTAATAAGAATTTTCAAAGAGATTTTAATCAAGGAAACAAGTTTTACTTCAAAAATAATAGGTGGAAAATACTTTTCCGTTGTTGGATTCCAGGAAATAGTAAGGAGGGTCCCATGTTTGGTTAATAAATAAGGATAACAATGCTACAATCCTTTAGCATGAAATTGATGTGAAAATTCCTAAACAGAATCCCTACTGCAGTAACTAATTTTATTTCTTCTACTTATTAATTCAAAAGAAAGTTATTAACGGTGTTAAATAGTAAATATCTAAATAAATTCTACTATATATTTTACAGTTAAAATATTGCGGAAAGTAAATATAAAGAAAAATAGTAGGACAAGTACAATCACAATGATAGTTAGTTTTGGACAATTTTCCCCGGAAAAACCCAATGTGGGAAAATCGATGCAACAGATGAGGGTTTCTTTATTATTATTCAGCAAAATCTCATGTATAAGATACAAACAGCTTAATAGAAGAGGAATTTTTGTGAGAAATTTTATAGACAATTTTCTCACACTTCATAGTGAAATTCTGACTCTGAAGAGGACCTGTTACCCTCACTACTTCTCACTATGTCACCCTTTTCCTAGTGACTGCGTTGTCCCAACGCCACTGCATCTGCGTTGTCCCTCCTTTGTGCTACTTCTTCAGATCATATTGACTTGATCTCCATCTTTTTCTAAAAGATTCACACCCAGTTCTATTAATACCCCTTAATTATTTTAATTCCATAAGTTTATACTTAGGCGCCCATTAAAAATAATTAATTATTTTAATAAAACCTTCTCTGGGTGGAATTTCCCAAAATTATTTACGGGTTTTATAGAATACATGTGTCCTAGCCTCCCTGCAAATTTTGAGGCTTAGAGCACATCCTATGCTACTAGAAATCAACACTCCCTCTTAGAGAGGAATGTGCCCTAGCAATGCAACCTGTTGAAGCATAACCTAGACTATTAAACATCTCCCTTTGTGTTCTTGATGTATGATATCACTGCCCACCAACTACTGCACAAATGTTGCATGTGTTGTTGTTGACCGTACATACTGCTGCCAACTATTGCATCTACACTACAAATCCCTCTCATCGGTTGTTGTTGCAACTAAGGAACCATGTATTTCTGCTATTGAAATGGGTTCTCTACCATACCCATCTTCTCCCTGAACTGGATGAAATTATCTCTTCCTAGGGCCTTTATGAGTACATTTTCTACCTGATCTTCTATGGGGGCATACTGCAGTTGTACCTCTCCATGCTGAACACAGTCTCTGAAAAAGTGACATCTGATATCTATGTGTTTCGAAAGATCATGAAATATTTGATTCTCAGAGAGTTTGATACAACTTTAATTATCACAGTAAAAATTGGTTGCTTCCATCCTCTTCCTAAAAAAACTCACAAGAAGCATTATAAGCCATATATATTCACATATTTTTGTGTTGGCTTCCATATATTATGCTTCCACTCAGCTCAGAGCTATCGAATTTTTCTTACTACTTCACCAAGATATCATTCTTGATCCAACATTGAAGCAGTACCCAAAGGTACTTTTCCGATCTGTTGAACTACCTGCCCAATCAGCATTTGTGAATCTACTCAATCTGACATCATCTCCTCGGGTGTATTTCAACCCATATCCGCCTATTCCACACACATATCTAAGAATGTGCCTAGCTACTGCCCAATGTACCATTTTTGGTTCCACCACGAACTGACTAAGGGTGTTTACAACAAAACAAATGTCTAGCCTAGTGTCGACCAGATACATGAGTGACCCAATGAGTCATTTTTACAAGGTGGGTTCCACTTCCTTGTCTCCTAATGCATCTATTTTCTTCCAGTTTTTGATCATAGGCATTGCCATGGGTCAAAAATCTTACATTCAGAATATATATAGCATATCTTCCTTTCCCAAGGAATATTTCCCATTATTATGCCAAACTTCCAACCCTAGAAAATAATGCATCAACTTGATATCTTTCATGTTGAATTCTGCTTCAAGATTCTTTTTGCAGTCCTTTATGAGCCTAGATGAACCTGTAAGAAATAATTCATGTACATATAATACAAGAATAAGCAACTCATTCTCCACCATTAGATATTATAGATTGGGATCAACATCATTCTTGATGAATCCCAAGTGCTTCAAGTAACTATCAATCTGAACATACCATGCTTAGGGTGCCTGCTTGAGCCCATATAAGGCTTTCTTTAACTTGCATACATGAGTTATCTTCTCAAGAGTCTCAAAGCTTTCAATTTTTTCTGTATACACCTCCTCTTCTATCAACTCGTTCAAGAATGTTTTCTTGACATCCATCTGGTGAATCTCCCATCCCACCTGAGCTGCTAGGGATATAACAGATCTGATAGAGGTATATATAGCTATATGGGTGAAGGTCCACTTTCTTATCTCCTTATGCATCTATTTTATTCTATTTGGTGATCATATGCATCACCATGGGTCGGAAATCCTGCATTCTGAATCTCTTTAGAATATTTGTAGCATATCTTTCATTCCCAAGGAATATCTCCCCATTCTTCTGCCAAACTTAAAACCCTAGAAAATAATGCATCAACCCCATATCCTTCATGTCGAATTATATTTCAAGATTCTTCTTGCAGTCCTTATGAGCCTATATAGCCCTATAATAAATAATTCATCTACATATAATACCAGAATAAGTGGCTCATTCTCCACCATTAGATAGTAGAGATTGGGATCAACATCACTCTTCATGAATCCCAACTACTGCAAGTAACTATCAATCCGACTATACCATGCTCTGGGTGCCTGCTTGAGGCCATATAGGGATTTCTTTAACCTGCATACATGATTTCTCTTCTCAAGAGTCTCGAAGCCTTCAGGTTGATCTATATACACCTCCTCTTCTATCACCCCCTTCAATAATGTTGTCTTGACATCCATATGGTGAATCTACCATCCCATTTGAGCTGCTATGGATATAACAGATCTAATAGAGGTATATATAACTACAGAGGCGAAGGTATCCTCATAGTCTATTCCTTCCTTTTGTGTGTACCCCTTTGCCATGAACCTAGACATATAATTCTCTACACTTCTATCTATAGCAATGTTGATCTTGTAGATCCAACTTGATCCTAAAATTGATTTATCGTCTGGTCTAGGTACCACTTCTGAGACATCATTTGTCATGATAGAATGTTATTCTTCTACCATGGAATATACCCATACTTGGTGTTGTACGGATTCTTGAAAACTGGAAGGTTCTTCAACTTTTCCTACCAAGGCTTGGTATTTGTAAGGTTGCATCGCTCAGTGTATGTCATACTTCACTACTCCTTATACCACTGGTGGTAGGAGGCTCAATCAAATCCTCCTCTTTTTCATGTTTTTCCATCTATTGAGAACTACCAGGATCTCCACCTCCTAAGGAAATATTGGTACTGGTCACTGTACTCAATCCTCATGTATGTCCTCTTGCTTGTCCTCCTTGTTGCCCTTGTTGCTGTTGAACTAGTGGAACATTTGCTGACTGAACTTCTCATTAAAGAACTTTTGAGGTATAAAATGGGCCTCTTAAGAAAAATGTACAACCAAAATAAAATTTATAAGAACCAATAGGATTGAAGATGATGATGTCAACCATGGGGATAACTCACCATTTTTGCAGTAAAAGAGTAAAAATATTAAAAAATAATATTTCAACTTGTATTTTGAACTTATATCCCTAAGGTTTTAATCAAATTTCAAGTGGGAGTACTCGTTGCATGCAAAATTTAATTCCTCATATAAGGAGTACCCATGTTGTATACTTCTGATGGACCCTGGTACATGAAAACTGAGAAATACATGAAAAAACGTGATTGCAATCATGTTTTTCATGTATTTTCATTTTTCTTGTAGCAGGGTCCATCGAAATTATGAAACATGGGTACTCCTTCGATGAGGAATCAAATTATGAATTCAACGAGTGTTCTCGCTCGAAATTTGAGTAAATCCATAGGGAGATAAGTTGAAAATACGAGTTGAAAAGAATATTTCTTTCTTTTTTCCCTCTAAAATTTGATGATGCAATCTAATATATTTTATTATTTCCACTATTATTTTATTATTTCCTTAGGAAGCCCATTTTATACCTCAAAATTCCCCTAATGGCTAGCATCTCTCAATATTTCCTAAAATCTCTATCTTCCATGAACTTTGCATCTCGTCTTACTATAATTTTCCAGTTGCTAGAAATGTATATGTTGTATTCTTTTAAGGTCTCACTATACCCTACAAGGTACCCTTCTTTGCATTTTGATCTACTTTACTATGCTTCTCATCTAGAATGTGACAATATGCCACATTTCTAAATATATCGAGATGACTCACTTTCATATTTCTCCTTGTGAAGACCCCTTCAAGTGTTTTCTTCCCTGATTCTTTGTGAGGAGTTCTATTCTAAATATACACCATTGTGTTGCATGCCTCTCCCTACTAGAGTACACTTCGTTATGTTTCCCATAGTGATTTGGAAGTTCATATTCTCTTCTTGATAGCTCAAGAAGTATTCTTATACTCCATGTGAAAATTTGTGAATACATACACCTTACTACAATATATTGATTTACTTCTCCTACTTGTTTTATTATTTACAAGTTATTTGACTGAAATATTCAGAAAGAAAAAAAAAAAAAAAAATCAAATAAATATAAATAAATATAAATAAAAATAAATAAAAATAAAAAATATAAAATAAAAAAAATAAAAAAAAAAAAAAATCAAATTAAACACAACTGCAACCTACACATACATACAGATCATTTACTGAAACATAGCGCACATATGACAAAGGACACACATGATTTTTCGGACAAAAGTCCCTAGAAACACCCAATGCGGGAAAACTGGTGCAGCAACTCTTTGAGGGTTTTATTATTAAGCAGAATCTTAATACATCATGGGAAACAGTAGTGGTTTTCCCAATAGAGAATTTCACGGCAGATGTACCTTATCACTCAGAGACAGAAAATATGGTTGATTCAATCCCTCAAGGTAATTAATGAATACGAGCCCTTTCAATCCTACTGGAACCCCAACGTTATCGCTTCAGCCTTTGCGTTAACCTCTCCTACCCAGCGCAGGCTCTGAGCAGCACAGGCTACCCCTATGTCACCCTTCTAGGCTTAGCATTGCCTCTACGTCACCTTGAAGGCCCTGTGTCAACCCCTACGTTGTCTTTGCATCAGCCTGGCTGGGTTGCATCCCTCCTACTAGCCTCTACACTGCCTGGTATGGATTTGCCTCTCTGATTATGTATTCTCAGCCTCAGATTAGTGTAATCCCTTTTCAATCTTCCCCTCACCAGCACTACAAGCTCATTTGAAAATTCTCAGCAAACCGCATCCCAAAATGTCAACTTAGCTCAAGTGTTACTGCAATTTGTGTGTCGTCCAACTAACCCCAAGCCTTCCTTTAATACTTTTCTCATTGAGAAATCAATGGTCGTGATCTAATCTCTTAATCAAAAAATCATATTAGAAAAATATCGATCCACGTCACTTAGAACATTCTCACCCACATGTGTAAATTAATTCACTTTCATTTTTTAATTTCCCTAAGTGAGGCTTAAGTCCCCATTAAAAAATTTAGTTTGAATAACTTTTACACTGGGTGAAATTTCTCCAAATGATTTCTGGGTCTTGGATATCTCATATGTTCTAGCCCCTACACGAAGTTTCAAAGCTAGAGCACATCCAATACTACGTAAAATCTCAACACTCCCTCTTAGTAAGGAATGTGCTCTAGCAACACTTCACTTCAGAAGTGTTACTCTTTTATTTGGCATCATTCCCCTGCACCTTTTGATGATTTCCATGTTTCCCTCCATCCACTGTGTTTTTTCTTTCTGCATTTTTTCCCATGTCACTTCCACTGACACTGCAACATATGTACTGCAGCTCCCTCTCAAATTGTTGCATCATGTTGCCTATAGCACTGGCACTCCTAACTACTGCACTACAACTCAGTTGCTGAGAAGTAAGAAACTGAAGAACAATCACCCAAAAACTGACATACAAGTTAGTTTAGATGCATCTCATCATTGAAGCACCTATTGTTGTTGCTTTTGTTGTTTCTCTAAAGCTCTGCATTGTTTGTTGCTCTGCACTGCATACGCACTGCCTCAGTGCTGCTGAAATCCCAGCAGCCTCTGCATTGTTACTTCCATGCTACTGCTGCCTCTCCTTTGTGTTGTTCTAGTCTTCAGAGTTCAAGCACTGCCTTGTGCCTTTCCATGATCCTTTGCATCCACCGACTCTAGTCATCTTGCTACTGTCTTAAGGCTCTCGTAGCTTGTATCTGATCCAAGAGTTTGGGCATGTCAACAATCCTGCCATCCACCATCTGTAGCTCAATCTACAGATTTATGTCGCCCCACCTCTTCTCTTGAGGTACATGAGCACTCATGGTTGTCATCATCTCCTTTCAATGTTGCTTCCTTGGAATCTTATTTTTTCTTGCCCTTATTCTTAGGACAATTATTGGCTAAGTTTCCCAATTTGCCACATCTAAAAGCCAGACCTTGGATAGGTCCCTCTTCTTCTTCCCTTTCTACCTCTTTCCCTTATGTTGAGGTATAAAAGGTGTCTTTTCAACTCCTATTTATCCTACATTAATCATCAATCCAGGTTTATCTCAAGAGTGTACTCAATCTGAGGCGGAAACTTAATCTAAGAGTAATGCTTCTCAATTTGTAGTACAGTGTTTCAAATACAAGAGTAAACAGATGCTTGAAAATGAAATCTAATTGCAATGACATGAAACTTAATGCTCTAAAATCAAATCACTCACTCAGCAATCATCATTAAAGGATGCAGTAGTAATAACTCTTTCCTTTGTCAACTAATGTAAATGAAATCAAGCATAAACAAGATCCTCAATCTGAGAACTTAGACAGTAATAGCCAATGTCCTTTACAGTTGATGATCTTACACTCCATAATAAAGCAACTAATTGGAAATGGTAACTAAGTTAAATCAAGAATGTTGCTAATGGAGATAGAATAAACACGCTCTCTACAATCACATTCCAAAGAAAACTGAATACTTACAGGAAAGGAATAAACAGTAAGCTAGTTATCAGAAATGAATAGCAAATCTATTTAATGGAAATGAACAGAAAATATATTTAATGGAAATGAACAAAAAATATATTTAATGGAAATGAACAGAAAATATATTGAATGGAAATGAACAACAAAGCTTTATATCTAAGAAGCATAACAATACAAGTTACAGAGGAATAAATAATCTTGTTATGTTGAAAAGTAATATCAACGCAATTCACTAACAACTGATGCAAAAAACCGATTTCATAAAACATTGAAACAGTAAGCTATAAAACATGTAAATTGTGAAGCAATGCAACTAAAGGAAATGAGAACTAAAGAAAACCATCACACGACTAGAATTGGAAAGTAATGGTATAGATATAAAGTGGATCCACTAGGGTCGGGCCCTTAGCCACTAGTGAAGCACCGCCGAACTACTCTAGTATCAAATAATGGTACGAAAACCAGATTATGTATTAATCATATGTAACAGAGTTTACAAGCAATCACACTCTATTTTAACCAACGAGAGTTGATGAGTACTTGTGAAAATACAACAGGAAAAATGAATAATCGTAATATTGCCTTTCGATTTCTACAGGCGCTGTCCTTTTATAACAACCAGAGGAAAAAACAAGAAATACTGATAATCTTTGAGTAGCGATCCCTCAGGATCAAGAGATCCTGAGGGATTCGCTCTATCTTCTATATTCAGCTATCATTTTGTCTTCTTGTGTTGATGCCGTGATGTTCCTTTATTTTCTTTGACTGTGCGCTCCAATCTCGACCTTCTTGTCTGGATATGGCCTTTTATTGAAGGGACAACAATTACTTTTTCTTTGTCTTTTTCTCTTGAATGGTGGCTTCCCACTTCATCTATTTTCTGCATATAAGAAAAGACAATCTTTAATCAATTTTCAACAATCACTAATCTCCTTAATTATATCATAATTCTTCAATATATTACCATTCTAGAATATAAAGGATTTATGATTAAAGGAAAAAGATAAAGAAATACATGGAAAATCCATACCTTTTCCAATGCTCAACACACCACCCTGCTTACCCTTTTTCATGTCCTCATGAAAACCATAGTTTACATGTAAAGCAGTTAGAGAATAGGCTGGAGAGGTTTTTTCATTAAATGGTCTAAAACCATGATCTGCATATAAAACTTCAAAAATATGCCCTGTCTGCCCTTTAGGTAATTCATATTTGGCCTTATAGTCTGCTGCAGGATACCAGATAATAGGGCTTTGAAATCTATAACCTAGCCAATATGGGCCTTCCCTCAAGATGAAGTTACTATAGATAACCAGGCGGTTGGCAGCTAACTCAAAATTTTTATAGTTGAATGGCTCTCTATCGTGAATATTCCGATTGGAAATCTTCCATTGGAGTTTAGCTGCTACTATGGCCTGGTCTCTGATGGAAAAAAAATATTCTACCCCATCCAGGATGATTGCTTTGTGGATGGGTCCCAATGTTTTGACCACACCCTCCTTTGTCATTAAGCTTTTCTGCCTAGTCCATTATTGTAATGGGTGTCCCGGTTCACCCCTAACCCAAAGGTCTAACCCATTTTCTTGTCTCTGAAAAGTGTTATAGGCATTGAGCCATTTTAACTGGTTAACAACAAATGAAATGAATGCTTGTGTTGGAAATCACCCACAAAAGGACTGGGATTTATCTCTGTTTCTTCTTCCAACACGAGATTGTGCAAATAAAATTCACAGAGTAGGCACTGAACTTTTACTCCATAGATTTTGCAACAGTTTATAAAATCATCAACAATTTTTAATTGTATAGTTTTTCTTGCCTTAACAGCTTTAATTTTTAACTGCAAATACCTTTCTATAAAAAACAAAGCATAATTTTTGGCAGGGGACCTACATGCTAGAACATATGTATATAGAGAACAGAGAGTATCCATTTGATTCCTGACTGTTTGTAGTCTATTCCTTACCTCTTCAACTTTTTCTTCTTCCTTCCAACATTTATCGAAGGCTTTCGCCTCTGATGCATTGATGTCCTTTAATTGCTGCTATAACCCTTGGTATTTCTTTCTAGGAACGGTCTCTTCTTCGAGCTTTTCTCTAGCCCGCTGAGCCTGTGCCAGATCTTCTCGGAGTTTTTCTATACCAGGGTCTTTGTTTATCAAAACAATTTTGGGTTGAAGATCTACCTGGGTTTTCTTATTACAATATTGAGTTCCTATAGTCCGTGTCTCTTTACTGCAAAATGTCTGGTTGGCCATACTGCTGGAGGACAGTGCCTCGGTCTGAACATCTTTATTACAGACTTGTACATTTTTGGTTTGGGAAACTGTGTCTGCCTACTGTTCCTTGCTATCCTTAATGAATATGGGCACAGTTTGAGTCTCCATGGCCCTTGTACTATGGGATTCTATTTGGATGGATGCATCCCTCGTTTTCGGGGTTATTTTAGAGATTTTCCCCCTTTTTAGGACCCTTATCTTCTGTCTGAGTTATTTTACCAATTTTAGCAGCTTTTGATGTTCCTTTCGCAGCTGCTTAATTTCATTTGTCTTCTTCTTCTTATTCTTGGGAGGAATAGTTGTTTCCTTTTCTGGACTTCACTGCTCAGCTGAGTTTTGTTCTTTAGGGACTGTGCCCTTGTCCTGGCTTGTTTCCACATTCCCTGTTTGGAATACTTCAAGAGTGTTCGTATTATCCTAACTAGGTTCCTCAGGGGAGGAAACCCTAGTTTGATCTGCTATTTCTTGAGGGGCTTCTGCTTCTGCCTCCTCCTCATCATGCATTTCCTCGGATGTGTCCTTGCTCTGGACAGAATGTTCCTATGATTGTTCTACCTCAATATTGAGGTTGAGCGGACTCTGGGGTTGCATATACTCACACATATTGGTCAAAATTTGGGCCAATTCGTCCTCCTGCAATGGGCTCTATGGTGGACTTGTGCTGGAGGTTACGGTAGATTCCACTTCCTCTCTTTCTTCTTCATTGGTTCAGTTAGTTTCTTCCTCTACCTGATTTTCTCCTCCTTCTAGTTGCGGGGGTTGCTCATCTCCAGAACTAGGTAATTCTAAGGGTTGGCTGCTGCTACTCTGGAGGTTTCCCAACATTCCCCTTCTTCTTCTCAATCTGAAGGACTGTCTATGTTTTAGAGGTATGATTGTTGTGCTGGTGATTCTTTTTCGTTTTGGGGCAGGTAAGGTTGTTCCCCCATCTATCGAAAATAAAAATTCTTCCCAACTAGTCTGCTACTGAGCAAGACTATAACTAAATATTAATCGAATTAAACAATGGTGGCTTACTACCATCCTTGTATGATGGGATTTCCTTATGCTCCAAGCAGTGTCATGCAGTAAAAAATTTTAATATGTAGGCAAATTTACAACACATTTATGTTTAAGCACTGCTAATAATTTGAGGTGGCGTGGTCTTACCACATCCTTTCTTCCATCGCATGTAATGTAGCTTTGCACTACTCTAGCCAGTTCTGCTCATGGTTCTCCCAGAGTTTCCAGCTAGACTCCTTTTCCTTTAACAGTCAGGATTTGTCCTTCATCCCAAAATATGTTCATGGCCTCCTGAAGTCTCAATTTCTTATGGGTGCATACAGGTCCAATTGCTGGTAGACCGGACACCTCAGCAATTACAGCATCTTTCACTATTATTTGCCTTCCTCTTACCGTGGAATGGTCCTCCTGCAAGTTCTACAAAAAATTGATGGCCACAGTTTCATGGGGCTACTGCAGTCATGTAAGGTAGGTAATCCTCCCTGCTCTCTCCAAAATTTCTCGTACAGCATCGGAAACTGCTAATACTTGAGGTTAACTACATACTGCTCACCCTCCCATTTCATCTATGCCCTGCACATTGTTAATGTTTCACAATAATACACAGAAATGGAAATGGAAAAGCACCCCGTGCATATGGGAAAATATTGTTAAACTTGTTATTTCCGAGATCTATTGATAATATGGAATTGAACCATATGCAGGCATATTTAGGAAGTTACCCGCGCCCCCCTAAAATATGATAGGTCACCCTCGACTAGAAAATGGAGCAGCATATTGGACAACAATCATACATATTCATGACATGATCAAAAATTATTGAATTACTGAAATCAAGGCATATTATGAAATCAGGAATAGATATGGAAATGCTATGTAATGATTCGAAAATAGGGAAAAGGACAGCTTACATGAATAAAAGTGCTTATGCGGTCATTATCCACTTAAACAATTATGACTAATTTATAAACAATATTTCATGTATAAGAGGTTCAACAAAGGGATTTAAGAGCATAATCTCTTTTGAAATTGAGATAAAGATATAAGAAAAGGGTTTATAATTACTATTGATTTGTGAAAAATATGACTCCAATACCATCAGCAGAGCTCTGTTTCCCACAGGTGTATATAACCTTGACAAAGTTCCTTTTTCACCCTTGGAACCATAATATTTTATATATGCCTAGGAAAGTGCTTTGTGATATCATGATGAAGGCCATTTTACTGGCTTGGGAACCAGATGAATCACAGTGCCATTCACCAAGAAGGAGTGAAAGGTGGGCAGGTTGGCTCGTGATGAGACCTCCTGTTCCAAGGACTTTTTTATTTTTCTGAGTTGCCCATTTGATCATATCCCTAGTGTGGTGGCCATAATGGGAATTCCACTTCACTGCTTCCTTATGATCATGGTAGGCTGGCTCTTGATGAGACCCCCTAACGTCCATCTGACATATCATAGAATTGTTAGTACTCAGATATATTTTTCTTTTCTTTTTTCTTTTTATATAGCACTTGCCTATTTATGTATAAAGGATGGCTCAACACTCCTTAAGAGTAGGGATGGTGGAAGAAGTCTGAACATCTCAATAGAGGAAAATATGCCCTTGTTCTTATTAAATAATAAAATTCAAAAGAGAATTATGAGGATTAGGGAAGAACCAACATGATAAAAATAATCAATCAAATTAGTTTTAGTGAAAATAAAGATAACAAAGTGACATAGATAGTTGTGTCCTTTCCTTTTTTCTTATCAATACACAAAAATTTCTTTAAAGATTACAATTTCTCCTTGATATGCTAATTCCAATAACCTATAATTTTTGTTTCCTTGCATAAATTTGTATCTTTGCCTTCAAAGGATCATGAATAATTCACAAAAATTCTCAAAATGTTGTTCTAAAAAAAAGAAAAATGCACTGAAAAAATGTTGTTCCTTAGACGGAACAGCTGTTGTTCCTTAAGAGGAACAACAAAAAGAACATCTGCACACAAAACTGCAGTTCCTTTAAGAGGAACAACAAAAAGTAAAAACACACAAGATGTTGTTCCTTTATGAGGAACAACAGTTGTTCCTTAAGCAGAACAACAGATAAAACAAACAAGAAATGTTGATCCTTTGGTGGAACAACTTAAAAAACATTCCAAACTAAAATTGTTGTTCCTTAAAAATAACAACAGAAAGTGAAAAAAAATGGCGAAGGGGTTGCTCCTTTTAAAGGGAACATCAAAGACAATCGGCAGAAATTTTGTTCCTTTTAAAAGGAACGACAAAAATAGTCAGTGGAAATGCTATTCCTTTTAAAAGGAACAACAAAAACAATCGGCAGAAATGTTGTTCCTTAAGAGGAACAACAAAAAGATGAACACACAGGCGTGCTATTCCTTAAGAGGAACAACAATTGTTCCTTAAGAGGAACAACACGAAAAATAAAAGCACACAAGATTGATGTTCCTTTTAAGAGGAATAGCTATTGTTCCTTAAGAGGAACAACAGCTGTTCCTTAAGAATAACAACATGAAAAATAAAGGCACACAATATTGTTGTTCCTTTTAAGAGGAACGGCTGTTGTTCCTTAAGAGGAACAACAACTATTCCTTAAGAGGAACAGTGGCTGTTCCTTAAGAAGAACAACGCGAAAAATAAAATCTATACAAAAAAATAGTTCATATAAGCAAAATTAAAAGAAAAATGTTTCTACAAATTTCAAAAATAAAGGAATTTTTTAGTGAATGAATGCTGAGGAGGATTTATCTTCCTCAGCAGGAATCTGCATAGTACAATCTCCCCGTAATTGCTGGTAAAAGGATTCTCGATTAAGCAGTTTTTGGTAAAATCGTACTCGATGACCGTTTTCTTTAAAAGAATGTCCAGATCCATCGATGGTAGTTAACATAATGGTGCCATTTTCATGCACTTTTTGTATCTCATAAGGTCCAAGCCATCTTGTCTGGAGTTTTTCGGGGAAATCCTGAAACTTGGAGTCATATAGGAGTGCCCAATCTCCTTCATGGAATATTTTCTATTTAATGAGGGCATCATGCCATTTTTCTCTCTGTTGTTGAATTAATGCAATGTGCTAGAGGGCGGAGAGCCTAATTTCATCTAACTCATTGATTTGCTGTAATTTGCTGACCTGGGCCTCATTTAAATTCAAACCCACCTCCTGGGCTGTTCTTAATGTTTGAATTTCAAATTCTATTGGAAATATGGGTTCTTTTCCAAATACTAATTGATATGGTGAATACCCAGTGTTATTTCTCCATGTTGTTTGGTATGCCCACAAGGCTTCCGAAAATCTTGAAGCCCAGTCACGTCTGTGTGATGAAACTATTTTTGTAAGTATTTATTCTATCACCTTATTCGTGCTCTCTACTTGGCCATTTTCCTGTGGGTGGTATGGGGTTGTAATTTTGTGCTGAATGTGGTAATTTTTTAATGTTACAGCGATTTTATTACCTACAAATTGCGGTCCTCCCTCTGTAATTATGTCTCTTGGGAGGCCATTTCGCACAAATATTTGGAAAAGGAACTATATTACAGAGTCCTTTGTAGCTCTTGAAAGTGCCTCCGCTTCAACCCATTTTGTAACATACTCTATTGCAACTAGTATGTATGTTTTCTGATTTGATGGTGGGTTAATAGGACCAAAAAAATTGAGTGCCCAGCGCTCAAATTGCTCGATTACTAACTGTGGATTCAAAGGCATTTCATCAGACTATCCAAGGCATCCCGCCCTTTGGAAACTATCACAGGCTTGTACAAAATTTTTAGCATCTTTAAAAATTCTAGGCCAGTAATAGCCTTTTTTTAAAACCTTGTGACCAGTCCTGCGATCTGCGAAATTTTCGCCACATGGCCCGTCATGGCATGCTTTCAGGATGTCAAATAATTTTTCTTCTTGGACACATCTTCTGATGTCCATATCTGTTCTTGTATGGAATAGGTAGCCCCCAATCCACGAGAATCGAGTACTGCGCTGTACTATCTATTTTTGTTCATTGGGAATTAGATGCTTAGGAAATTTACCTACTGCTAAATAATTTTCAACATCAGCATACCATAGGGTTTTGGCAGTAACAACAAAAAAATGATCATCTGGAAATTGATCTTCGACTGCTGCTGCGTCCGTTGGTTTTGGAATTCGTGAGAGAAAATCAGCTACAGGATTCTCTTTTCCAGGTCGGTCCTTTATTGTGATGTCAAATTCCTGCAATAGAATCAACCATCTTGTTACTCTACCATTTGTAACAGGTTTATTTGCTAAAAATTTTATGGCAGAGTGATTTGTATATAAAACTACAGGATACCCAATTATATAATGTCTAAATTTATTTACAGCATGTATTATAGCTAAGAATTCCTTCTCAGTCACAGTATAGTTTAATTCAGCAAGAGATAAATTCTTGCTAATATAATAAATTGCATATGGTTTTTCATCTTCTTCCTGCCCAAGGACTGCTCCAATCGTTGTGTCTAAGGCATCAGATGAAATTTGGAATGGAAAATCCCAATTTGGGCCCCTTAGCACTGGGGCTGTTGATAGAATATTTTTCAGATCCTCAAAAGAATGGTTACATTTATCTGTCCAAATAAAATCAACATTCCCTGTTAGTGCATATAGAGGTGCAACTATTTGAGAATAATGATCTATGAATCTTCTATAATAACTAGAAAATCCTAGAAAGCTACGTACCTCTGTTTGTGTGGTAGGAGTAGGTATTAACAAAAGTATCTGAATTTTATCTGGATCTACTTGTATTCCAGCTGTTGAGATATAATGACCTAAGATGAGTTCCTCGGTCATCATCATGTGACACTTTTCATGGCTTAAGCAGAGCCTGGTACCAATACACCTTTGTAGCACCTTTTCCAAGGTTTCTAATGCTGGATAAAAATCATCTTCGTAAGGTGTTAAATCATCCATATATACTTCAAGCCCTTCATTTATTAAATCTGAAAAAGATGTTGAGAGTGGCTCTCTAAAATGTGGCAGGGGCATTGCATAGACCAAAGGGTAAAAATCTATAAGAAAATGTCCCCCAAGGACAGGTAAAAGTAGTCTTATCTTGGTCTTCAGGGGAAATCTGAATCTGATTGTATCCACTGAAGCCATCTAAGAAAGAAAAGAATTTCTTTCCTGCTAATGTATCTAATACCTGATCAATGAAAGGAAGGGGAAAGTGGTCTTTCTGGGTTGCTTTTTTTAGTTCTCTGTAGTCTACACATATCCTACACTTTCCATTCTTCTTTGGCACCACTACTAATGGAGAGACCCACTTGCTATCAAATATTTAATAAATAAAGTTTACATCCAAAAGTTTTTGTAATTCAGCTTTCACAATATCCTTAAGATGAAGGTTTAATCTTTGTTGGGGTTGGAAAATGGGTCTAGCATCTTTTTCTGTATAAATGTGGTGTGTACATAACTGGGGATCAATTCCTTTCATGTCTGGGTAATCCCATGCAAAAGCTCGCTTATATTTTTTCAGTAATTGGACCATCTTCTCTTCTTGTTCAATAGTCAAATTTTTGTTAATGTTCAGAGTTTTTCGTGGCTCGATTTCTATTTTTTTTCTATTGTAAATAGAAGTGGTGGGTATTGATTGATCTTGAATGTCTTTCAAGGGTTCTTCTTCTTCTTCATTATCAAATTCTGCCTTGATCATGTGACATTGTAAATGGGATTTGGTTTTTGGTTGGTTAATGAAACTGTTAATGATGTCATCCTCTATTTGATCTTTAAAGTCGAGGGCATCTTCTATGGTTAATGGTGATCTAATTTTTTCTATGAGGTATGATACAGGCTGTTTATTTTTTTTTATTATCATTAGGCTTGGCTAGGCTGGAGGGTATAAGCCTAAATTCTTGACATAACTCTCTCTAGTTATAGCCATGATGCCTTGCCGACAGCCAATGTAAGCACCAACAGTTTCCAACCAAGGTCTACCTAAGATTAAAGGGTGTCCATCTAGCCAGTTTTTGGGGTTAATAATCAGGAAGTCAGCAGGGTATTCCTAGGAGTCTAAAAATACCATTACACCATGTAGTGTGCCTTCTGGCTTGACTACCAATCGGTTAGCCAATTCTAATAAGGTTGTTGTTGGATTTAATGATGTAATGCCAAGTTTTTGACAAGTGGAGATTGTTAGGATATTGATTGCAGCTCCCAAATCAACTAAGGCATTTGGAAATGATTGTCCATTGATTTTCATGGTAAATATAGGATTTACTGAGTCCTAATACTTTACAGGTGCTTCTCTTCCTGATAGTAAGTCAGATAGAGTGCCGACTACTTGGACGGTTGGGTTAGTTGTTGCTCTCCTCTTCGGCTTTCTTATACATAGTTCTTTGATGGTATTTGCATAAATGGGAATATCTTGGATAGCTTGGAGGAGTGGGATTTTTATACAAAAAAATTTCAGTTCTCCCAGAAGATCAAAATCAGGATGTTCTATTGGGCGCAATATGATTAGTCGCTCTAGGAATGGTGGAGAGGAGGCGGTTGCTTGCTCATGATTTTGTTGTCTAACCACATTCTCCTTTTGCAATGTTTGTTATGAAGGTAACGGATTTTCATCTTGAACATTTTTGTCTCCCTCTAATTCTCTTATGCGCCCATACCTTAGATGAAGGTCGTTGCACTCCCTTAACTCGGTTTCTAGTTTTGGTGCTTCGATTATTTGAACAGATTGAACTGGTCTATTATTAGGGTTCGGGTTGGGTTGGGCTAGGATTTGCTGTCTTAAGTTGGTCTTAGGATTTTGTTGCAATGTATATGGTGTTGGCAGTGTAGGTGGAGGGAGAGGAATCATTCCAGCTGGTTGATTCATAGATATTTTCTAGTTCGACTGCCAGGTCTGACTCTGCGAGGTGGAGGGGGACCATTGTGTTGGATATGTATTATTTTACCAAAATGGTGGATAGTAAGGAAATTTTGGCCAATTGGTTTGATTTTTTTGATTTGGCCATGGTGGTGTAGGAAATGGCTGTTGTGACCAACTAGGGAAGGGTGGTTGATTTTTCCACATTCCATTATACTGTTGAGCATTATACTGAGGAGACTGAAAATAAGAGGATGGATCAATGGGCATACCTATTTGTCGTGGCTGCCATTGACGATGCTGATTGAGTAGGTATACCATTTTTGTTTCTTCTTCCACTTCTTTGTAGACTGCTTTCAATCTCGGCCATGAGGGGAAAATTTTTGTGGAGTGATCTTTCGTGCAGATGGAACAGACTTGGACTGTATCCAGTGGGCACTCTTTATGGCTATGTTTCTTTCTGCATCTAGGGAAAAATATTGCCAAATTTTGTTCGGCTTCTACTTGCTTTTGTTTAGCTTGCATGATATCGAGCTACGTTTTCAGAGTCCCTAGAATATCAGTTTTGAAATCTTCTAGTAGATTTCCAATTTCTGTGTGGGTTATACCTCCACCGGAGGTCTTGCTATCCCTTATGATCATGTCACGTTCTGCTGGTTTTAGTCTTGTGCTGCCTCTCGAACTCCTAATACATAAATTAATAATGTTAGCAAAATTTTCCTGATATATGTCACCTTTTCCTGTGATCTTTAATGTTTCAACCCATTGTCCCTTCATCCCTTTAATTAATTTAGTTTTTAACACATTATCAAGTAAGGGTAAAGATGCATAAGGTGATCTTTGGAGGTTGTATTGAAAGCGTTCTACATATTCCTCCAATGTTTCATTAGGTTTTGCCGTCATCTGAAATATTTCATCCTTTAATTCCCTGGACCTACAATAATCCTGATATTTCTTTAGAAAAGCAGCTTTCATCTTATCCCAGTCATTTATAACACCTCCACCTACCCCCATAAACCATCGTAGAGCTCTTCCTTTTAATGTGGAGGGGAATAATTTTTGCTTTTGGGGATCGATGGTATAGTCATACCCCCTACATAATACATTGAATTCAAACAGAAATGCATCTAGATCCTCCGATGTTAAGCCATGGAATGTAGGAATATGCTGGAGAGGAATGTCCTTCATAGGTGCATTAAAGGCAGTGTCCATAATGGGATATTGCAGTGTGGAATTTTGGGGTGTTTGCTGGTTTTGGGCCATTTGATCAAATATGTGCCAATATCCTTCTGGGATTTCTAGGGAATTATTCCTAGGCTGACTAGAAGGAGTAGGGATGACCTTAACAACACTTCCTTGGTCTAGGATAATTAGTGTCCCTTGCTGAACTATTATCCGAGGGGATTTTAGTTCTTCAGGTTCTTCAGTTTTGTTTTGGATGATTTTGATGGCACTTCCCTTATCTGGGCTGCTTCGTGTTTGGATTACTTCAAGAGGGGATCTTGGTTCTTCTATTTCCCCTATTTCTCCTCCTCCTTCACGGAGATTACTAGAGTTCCCTTCTTGTAAAGAAATTGGGTGAGAATTCTCAATTTCTTGAGAATATTACTCAGTCTCTTCTGTTTGGCTATGCACCTTAGAAAAAGCTACAGATGGTGATTCTTGTGGCCCGAAGGGAGCTAGTAAGTTGTCTAGAAGCAATTTTTCTAGGGCCTACTGATGGCTGAGATTCAGCTTTCTTAATGATATTGTCGATAAAGGTTGTTCTCCCAAGGGTCACCAGTCCCTTAGGTTTTTCAAGTCTGGGAGGAATTTTGTTTTGTTTAGATTTTCTAGTCATTCAAAAAACGCAAGCATTCATTCCTACCTTTAAACTTCTACGCAGTTCTGCTATGAAGTGGGCAAGTGAACGAGCATGTTCCTCATTCGTTACGAAGGTTCTTACCTTCTGTTTTTAATACTAAGTTCTTCCTTACCAGAGAAAATCAAATATACATCACTCTTTCTAAATAGCTACACTCTCCCCAGAAACGGTGCCAAAATTTTGAGGTATAAAAGGTGTCTTTTTTAACTCCTATTTATCCTACATTAATTATCAATCTAGGTACGAATTTTTATTTCAAAAGTGTACTCAGTCTGAGGTGGCAATTTAATCTAAGAGTAATGCTCTCCAATTTGCAGTACAATGTTTCAAATATAAGAGTAAACGGATGCTTGAAAATGAAATCTAATGGCAATGACATGAAACTTAATGCTCTAAAATCCAATCACTCACTTGGCAATCATTAGTCAGGATGCAATAGTATTAACTCTTTCCTCTGTCAACTGATGTAAATGAAATCAAGCGTAAACAAGATCCTCAATCTGAGAACTTAGACAGTAATAGCCAATGTCCTTTACAGTTGATGATCTTACACTCCACAATAAAGCAACTAATTGGAAATGGTAGCTGAGTTAAATCAATAATGCTGCTAATGGAAATAGAATAAAAACACTCTCTACAATAACATTATAAAGAAAACCAAATACTTACAAGAAAGGAATAAACAATAAAGCTAGTTATCAGAAATGAACAACAAAGTTATTTAATGGAAATGAACAGCAAATTCTGAACAACAAAGCTTTATATCTGAGAAGCATAACGATACAAGTTACAGAGGAATAAATAATGTTGTTATGTTGGAAAGGAATAGCAATGCAATTCACTCACAACTGATGCAACGAACCGATTTCATAAAACATTGAAACAATAAGCTATAAAACATGGAAACTGTGAAGCAATGTGACTAAAGGAAATGAGAACTAAAGAAAACCATCACACGACTATAATTGGAAAGTAATGGTACAGATAGCAAGTGGATTCACCAGGGCCGGGCCCTTAGCCGCTAGTGAAGCACCGCCGAACTACTCCAGTATCAAATAATGAAATGACAATTAGATTATATATTAATCATATGTAACAGAGTTTACAAGCAATCGCACTCTGTTTTAACCAACGAGAGTCGATGAGCAATCGTGAAAATACAACAGGAAATATGAATAATCATAATACATCCCTGATTTTCTACAAGCACTGTCCTTTTATAGCAGCCAGCAGACGAAACAAGAAATACAGATAAGATTTGAGCAGCGATCCCTCAGGATCGAGAGATCCTGAGGGATTCACTCTATCTTCTATCTTCAGTTATCGTTTTGTCTTCTTGCACTGATGCCGCACTATTCCTTTCTTTTCTTTGATTGTGTGCTCCGATCTTGAACTTCTTGTCTGGATATGGCCTTTTGTTGAAGGGACAACAGTTATTTATGCTTTGTCTTTTTCTCCCGAATGGTGGCTTCCCACTTCATCTATTTCCTTCATATAATAAAAGACAATCTTTAATCGATTTGCAACAATCACTAATCTCCTTAATTCTATTATAATTCTTCAATATATTACGATTATAGAATATAAAGGAGTTATGATTAAAGGAAAAAGATAAATAAATACATGGAAAATTCATACCTTTTCCAATGCTCAACACTTGTAAAATTTTATGATGACCACTTCTTATGACATATGCTTAAAAAAACAAATTGTACTCTACTTCTGTCAAGGTGCGTGCTTGCACCGATTTGTTTACACCGCTTACTATACTGCTTTGCTGGTACCACTCTGCTTATATTATTATATAGGACGATATGCTTGCACTAGTGCAAGCATATTGTCTGAAAAAATAACAGAGAATTTAAGTAAAATATAGGCTGGACTTCTAACATAGCTTTCCTCAACTGATACTGAAAATTTGCTTCGCCCTTTCTTGATGCTTCAGGGCATCTTTTTTCTCTTTATATATGAGATCCTGCAATGAATTCATGATGGAACAAAGAAGTGGGAAAGGAGAAAATTTCAGAATGGGAAGGAGTTTTGTTACAGGGATTCCAGGAATGGTACCAAAGAGGGGATAAACAGAAGTGGGATAGGGAAAAAAATTCAAGGGTAAAGTGGGATTTTTACGAAGCGGGTAGGATAAATTCAAAATAATGTGGGAAGGTTAATCATTCTAGGATTTAAAGAAGAAATCTGAGGGAATATCACGAAATGGGATATGAAGAAAGGCAAAAAAATTTCTGGAAGTTTTTCCTGCACTGGTGCAAGAAAAAATAACTGCAGCGAGAATTAAGTGTTACTTGAATAAAAATATCCATGCTAATTACCCCAATGTATAATGGTCTACTGAACCTGTTTTTACTCGGTGGTCACTAGCATATCTAAAGATCAAGAAAAATTCTCTTTTTATTAGAAATTTTTGATCTTCCTGCCAGCAAGCTGGTTTTCAGGTTGACCCTTCGGCAATCATGTCAACGAATTGATTTTCACAATTATAGGAAAATATTTTTTCTTTACTTTTTTTATATATTTTTATTATTAATCTTATATATTTTTTCTTTGAGAAGAAGAAGATTTCATGTTTTCAAAAATTTGGTTTTACTATTTACCACTACCATCCCAAATTGCTGTTGGACTTGCTGTGTAAAATATTTGTTGGCAAGTGACTGAAAATACTTCTTTAATCTATGCCCATTTACCAAGAATACTGAATCTTGTCCATCAATAGTTTTGAATTCTACTGCTCCATTCTCGAATATTCAGATCACTTCATAAGGTCCCATCCAACATGTATGGAACTTCTCTTTAAAAATTTTAAATCTAGAATCATAGAGGAGTACCCAATCACCTGGTTGGAACTTCTTTTTCTGAATAGTCTTGTCATGCCACCTTTTTCGTTGCTACTGAATTAGGATGTTCTGCTGAACAACATCTCTGCTAAATTCATCTAGCTTGTTTAATTGGAGAAGACGCTATTGTTGTGCCTTGGAGAGATCTAGTCCTAACTGAACTGCAGTTCTGAAGGTTTTGATTTGGAACTCAATTGGTAATAGAACCTATTTGCCATACACCAGCTCATATGGTGTATGTCCGTGCTATTTCTGCAAGTGGTTCTGTATGCCCACAAAGCTTCTGGTATTCTTTCAACCTAATCTTTGTGATGCATATTGACTGTTTTTGTAAGAATAGACTCGATCACTTTGTTTGTATATTCCACCTGGCCATTTTCTTGCGGGTGATACGGCGTGGATTTCCTGTGCTGGATCTTGTATTGCTCCATCACACCTTGTACCATATTAGAAATAAACTGAGGAACATTGTCAGAAACAATTTCTCTAGGCACACCAAATCTAGTAAATATTTTAGAATAAAGAAAATCAACAACAACTTTTTCTGTAGCAAAAAAAACAGCTTTAGCTTCTACCCATCTTGTAACAAAATCTGTACAGACCAAAATATGCTTTTTACTTAGTGATGTTGGATTTATTGGCCCTATAAAATAAATAGCCCATTTTTCAAAAGGCTCAATCATAACTTGGGGGCATAAAGGAATTTCATTGGTTTCATTAGGCTAGCCCATTCGTTGACAGCTATCACATCGCCTGACATACT